>CP092873.1:80651275-80677069 GCA_030710605.1 Cordylochernes scorpioides
CCTTGCCCAGCTTGAGGGCGGCCATCTCAAGTCTAACTGGGACTCCAGTAGAGGTCTGACGTCGGCTCCAGAATCTTCTTCTTGGGGACGGTGGTGGACACGCCGGGACGTCAAATTCCTGCCCGGGGGTGAAGAGGGAATCTTCCGCCATGGTGTAATGGCCCCGGTTCACGTTGGCCGCCTCGTCCGCCTCGAAGGTTCGGACCAGGAGTCGGGCTCCAAATGTCACCCGTGTAGGTCGCCAGGGCTCTGGGTCCTGTCTGGATCCCAGGAATCGTAGTTCTTCCTCGAAATATTTGCGCAATATTTCGTCGACGTTTGGTGGCCTTTGGTATGGCACTCGCTTGGATCGCTTTATGCAGTTTCCCATCTCGATAGCTGAGCTAATTGTGAAACAATGGTCTTTAATTCACGTTGCTAAGTGATTTTCCTTTCCTATTTTTATTTTTTAATTGTTGAAAACTCAAATTTACTATATTATTATTATTTTATTTTATATAAAAAGAAGGTTTTTATTGCAAAATTCTCTAGCTATATCAGGATAAGTTCGAGTGAGCAGTCACAGATAGAAATCTGTTTTATTGTACTTCTAAAAAGTATCAGTTTTGTTTTGTCTACTTCTGAAATTATTAAAATTTATTGATATAATTATATGTTTAGGTAATGCGGGTACTTTTATGCTATTATAGTATTTTTAGATCATTTCCAAGTGTTTGAATTCTAAAAAACCTACGCCATTGGTTTTAGCTACTCAAACAAAACGCTTTCCATGAAATTTCCATAAATTCAATAAGTTGTATTAGAACCCCTTGGAGGTTTTCATGAGCCAGATCTTCCTGTGACAACCTTTGTCAGCTACATGAACAGTCTTTCTCTTAAAAACATTTATATAATATTGTGAAAATAAATCCACCATCTCATAGCTCTATTACACCACCTCGCTCGATATCAATGAGCTGTATGTATGATGAGACTACCTTCATCATTTCCTTTGAGTATCTTTGACCTTTTTATTATTTTAAATTAAAAACAAAATGGTGTAAGAACAGTTCTTTAAATGTTTTCTTTCGTGACAGCGATCCTCCACGTGGTGCTGATAACAACTTTAGAGCATCCTTGACTCAAAGCTAGTTAACATCATCCAAATTCTATTATCCAAACGTATTCTGCAGAATGTCGACAAGTTCCCTTGGCCTTCAATATCTCCAGATCTTTCTCCATCCAGCATGTATAGGATATTATTCGGCCACAGCTCTAACCACAGCTAGTATATGTACTGTTGTTAATTTGACTGATTAAGTACAACAGGCATGGAACTCTATCTCATAAAATAACACACCAAAACTTATAAAACACAATTCAATCATGTTTGTATGCCTTCGTTGCAAATTTATTCTACTGCAGTGACTATTACTGTACCACTTTTTCTCATTTGATATGAATTTTCTCGCGTACACACACTCTCTCTCTCTCTCTCTTTCTCGCGGTGCGAAGCTGCACAGGCGTACGCTCCTGCTCCAACGATAAGGGCTTGAAAAATTACAACCGCCTCTAGAGTGAATAAAAAACATTTATGGGGGATTCCCATGGATCATAAGAAGAGGAAGCTTTCGCCTTCTACTCAGCAGGCTCGTAGGCCGCAGCCTGGCCTTTCTCACCAAACCAACGCCACCCAGGACAGGGTAGCCATGTCATCTCAGCCACCAAAGAAGCATGCTGTGACACAGCTGGAAAAGAACTAACAGCAGCAGGCCCTGAGCAAGTCCAGATCGGCTTCACCCAACTTTGACCAGTGCTGCTTTGTGGAGTGGCACTCTGATCTATCTCCAGTGGACTACATCAAGGCTCTGGAGGAAAAGCTTGGAAAGTCCTCTGTGTTCCAAATAATGAAGATGTCCGGCCAGGTATTGGTCGGGCTGGCCAGCGTCAATCTGGCTGAACGCCTTGTTGAGGAGGGCTTCATCATTGGGACCACCCTCCTGAAGACCTTTCCTTATAAGAAGCGGGCGGAGAAGATAACAATTGGGAATCTAAGTCGTCGCGGTACTGCGGCCCTACTGCAGGGTGGCTTCCCTGAACCATGAGGTCGTGACCAGCGGCGGATACACCTGGACTACCGCCAGCAGGGAAGCCTTTGTCCTTCTCCATGAAGGCCTAAAACTCCACCAGCTCCCTGCTAAGCTGGTGATTGTCCCCAAAGGAGAGTCGACCCCCGCATATATCACCTACGGCATTGAGTGCGGCAAATGCCACCGAAAGGGACACCAGCGAGCTTCCTGTCCCTTGAAAGCCCATGGAAGTCTCCACGGAGTGGACCGGTGTCTCCATCCTCCCAACCCACGCCCTCCACAAATTCCTCAGCGCTTACATCGGCTGCGAGGGGTTCTGACACCATCCAGAAGAACCCCTTGGTACTTTCCAGCTCTGCCGTTGCGAACTGTTCCGTCCCTATCCAGATATTGGAGTTTCCGAGCCGTGCGACTCCTGCTCCGGGACGTGTTCACTTCCTGCGAAATGCCCCTGGATCTGCAAGCATGGCTCTTAGGCGTCGGCCTCCATCCCGAGGGAGTGAAACTAACAAGGGTGGCGAAGGCTACCCTCTACAAGTACCATCTTGGTCTTGAGTTGGGTAATGCCAGCAAACACCTCGACCTGCCCACTCTGTGGGAAATAACTCTCGCAGTCCATCGGTGGCGGAGTCTTTCTCTCGGTGGGCGTCACCAATGAAGATCTTGTATATATATTTATATATACAGTGTCCATTATGAAAGAAATGAGCATTTACCGGCAAAATTCATTTATTGATCGTAATTTGTGCAAATGTTCAATATTCTTCAAAATACATTCCTCCTGCATCAATACACTTGCGGAGACGCGTTTGCCACGCCTGAAAGGTACCCTGAAACTCCTCGACAGGAATGCTTCTCAGGAACGTTGTAACATGATGTTGGATGTTTTCCACGGTTTCCCAATGTTTTGCTTTCATCTCTCTCTTGAGTCGCGGAAACAAAAAGAAGTCACATGGAGCTAAGTCGGGACTGTAAGGGGGGTGAGGGATCACCGAGGTGTTGCTCCGGGCCAGGAAGTTGGTAATAATGAATGCTGTGTGGCTGGTGGCATTGTCATGGTGGAGCTTGACCGTGTCTTTAATGTCAGTCCTCACGTGTGCGATCCGGCGTTTCAATCTCCTGAGCACCTCCAGGTAAAAGGCTGAGTTTACAGTTTGTCCCTGCGGAACAAACTCACAATGGACTATTCTTCGGATGTCAAAGAAGACAATGATCATCGTTTTGATGCGCGACTTGCTCATTCGCGCTTTCTTGGGGCGTGGGGATGATTTTGTGTGCCATGCACAGCTCTGCCTTTTAGACTCTGGGTTGTATTCAAACATCCAGAATTCGTCTCCGGTTACTACAGAGTTCAGAAAGTCCGGTTGATTTTGAATCAAATCCAACAATTCTTGACAGCGCAAAACTCTAAGTTCTTTCTGGTCTTGCGTCAACACTTTCGGCACAAGCTTCGCACAGACCTTACGCATTTGCAGATCCTCGGTCACTATCCCATGTACCACAAATGTGGACATGTGTAATGTGTCAGTAATTTGCTGGAGGCTTAATCGACGGTCGGTACGCAAAACTTCGAGCACACGATCCACGTTCTCGTCAGTTCTGGCCGTTGTTGGGCGTCCTGAACGGGGTTCGTCGGCGACCTCCTCCCGGCCCTCCTTGAACGCCTTGTGCCACTTCCCATACTGTGATCTTGAAATGCAATCGTCCTTGAAGGCTTTTTGCGGCATCTGGAATGTTTCGGTTGCATTTTCCAAGCCTCACGCAAAGCTTTATGGTGTATCGTTGTTCAAGCGAACGCTCCATCGCGCTATGTTACAAAAGTTGAAAACACACTTCAAGCGGAGGCATGTATCTTCCCTCACACTGCACGAGCTCAACTGACGACCGGATGGATTGAAAGGGCATATCCCTCCACCACATTTCCCACAGTTTTACCGTGCTGCCATCTATCGTCGGGTCACAATAACATTATGCTCATTACTTTCATAATGGACCCTGTATATACAGTTAAACCTGTCTATAGCGCCCCCTCTTGTGACTTACCAAAATAGGGTACTATAGAGATGGGGTGCAATAGACAGGTCACTTTTAATGTAAATCGCATCGTACTACGTATTTAAAATCGGGCGCTATAGAGAGGGAGGTGTTATTTAGAGGGGAGGCTATAGACAGGTTTAACTGTATTTATTTGAAGAGTTTTTATATTCAATAATGAAATACAGTAAATCTTGAATAACTCGTAAGTCTTTAATTCAAATATTTATCTTGGTCCCTAGAATTTCATATAAATAGAATATCCGTTTTTAATTCGAATTTTTGGATAATTTGCTTTTTTGTTTTTGCCTCTTGGGTTTCAAATTATCCAAGTTTAAATGTATTATAATAGATTTATATTAATATCTAAATGTAAGTTCAGTATATCAATCTATAGTTGAACACAACATACTTTTGATACCTTAATTATAAAATTTATTTTACCTTTTCCAATCAACTTTCTCTTTTTTCTCTTAATTCTTTACACAAAAAAAAAACACTTTCTTTCTCTCTCGATTGATATTGTAACAAAGTATTTATTATTTTATTAGCAGAGTATTATTTTTTATGTTTATATTTTGCTATACTCTGTACATTTCCTTCTTTTGATTATCTTTTGTTTATCACTCATAGTTTGTTCATGCCTGAAATAGATTGTTGCCATCTCCTGAAATTTTTGTCTTTCCTAATTTTCCACGTGGCAATATGCATAATTATATATATTGTAAAACTACTTTTAAACTTAATATATAATTCGATAAAATATTCCTTTGAATCAATATTGTAACGTAGAAATCAAGCCTTGAAATATCCTAAGATGTAAAAGTATTTATTGATGACGTCACAGCGACGAGTCGACAATTATTAACAGGTCAGCCCCCAAAACTATTTACAGCTAGAGAATCTTAAGCAAGCAAGCAAAGAAATATTTTAAAGATGATTTCACAAATACAGATTAATATATATTTTTATAATCTGTTGAATATATTTTCATTGAATAATATTAAATTAAATAATAAAATATTTCTTCGCCACATAGCCTCCTCCTATAAAGAGCATCGACCCGATGCTCAGCAGGAGACTTACGTCGTCAGTCTTAAGAACTAGTACTATGGCCAGGGATATTTTCAGGTGACTGCGGTGGATGTCTTCTTTCAGTTGAGATATCTTCTTCATGAGGACTTGGCAGGTCTATGTTTACGTCAATGTAGCTTTTTCTAATATCTACTGTGGTCGGCAAGGGGGGATTTTTTAACTTTACGGCCTCACCTCCAATGTGGTCTATCATCTAGTTTTAATGGCGGGGCGTCCAGCTAGATCTTCTAGCAGGTGAGAAATTTTGTCTGTTTCGACCGGTATATGGGGTAGGGCTTCGGTAGCGACTGAAATTTTTCCTGATGATTCATCGTTAGGTTCCTGAGATTCGGTTTGAGAGTTGTAGAATTCCTTTGCGTCTTGCTTTCTTCGGAAATATTCATTTCTCCTCTCCTCATTGTGTCTCTTCCTGTCGCGGCAATAGCGGACGACGTGACCTGGGCGTCCGCAGTAGAAACAGATTGGCTTTCCCTCAGTTGTCCGCCATTCATTGGTGTCACATCTTCTTCCTTGCTTTCGGTAATGAGGTTCAGGATGCGGTCGTATCGTTTGGGCCTCGTATCTAGTATTTGGTTCCGGCCTGGTTGCTTGAGGAGGACTTATTGTAGGTTTTGATCTAGGTGCCAAGGTCTTTACAATCTCTTCCCTCACTAAATCTTCAATGACAGCGATTTTAGGCTCCTCTTGAGGAGAGTCCAATGCTTGCATTATCTCTTCACGAACAATTTTTCGGATCAGCGATGACAGATCTTCTCCGTCATCCTGGTCACAGAGAGAGGCTACATTTGGTAGACGCTCGTACTTGGTTGGGGTAACTCACCTACAACGGAGCTTTTCGACACGGCGACATTCTGTAATGAATTGCTCGGTGCTCTGTACATCCCTCGGTAGAAGTGCTTGATAAAGCTCCTCAGCTATCCCCTTCATGAGGTGCGAGATTTTATCTTCCTCGCTTATTTGAAGATCAGCCTCTTTGCACAAGCACAGGACATCCTGGATGTAAAATTCGGTACTTTCACCTTTTAATTGTGCCCGTGTTTTAAGTTTCTTCTCCGCTTGCAATTTTGAATTTTATTTTTTTGAACACATTCTCTAATTGAGATGTGAATTCCTTCCAAGTCTGGATGCTTTCTTCGTTGTTCTCAAACCATTTGAGAGCAGTTCCAGACAGATAAAAATAAACTTTAGTAAGACAAAGGGTTTCGTCCCAATGGTTGTACTTTGCCACACGTGCATACCCTTTTAACCATTTTTGGAGATCTTCACCATCCTCCCCGGAGAAAATGGAAGGGTTCCTTGGCAGATGTTGAACAACGTAGTTGCTTACCTGGGTACCTGCTTCCGTCTTTACATTCATAGAAATTTCGTCTGATTCAACAGAATTAATTTTTATTTTATTTCTTAATGGGTATCGGTCCAGCTTCTCCACCAGTTGTAGCGTAGAAATCAAGCCTTGAAATATCCTAAGATGTAAAAGTATTTATTGATGACGTCACAGCGACGAGTCGACAATTATTAACAGGTCAGCCCCCAAAACTATTTACAGCTAGAGAATCTTAAGCAAGCAAGCAAAGAAATATTTTAAAGATGATTTCACAAATACAGATTAATATATATTTTTATAATCTGTTGAATATATTTTCATTGAATAATATTAAATTAAATAATAAAATATTTCTTCGCCACAATATCAAAAAAATAGCATTAAGTCTCCAGGGAAAAGTTTCTTTTAAAATATTTTTTTTTTATTTAAAAATATCTCAAGCTTTTGGGAAAGAAAGCCTTTCTACGGGAGAAAATATCTTACATCTATAATATCGATTGCCCAGCATTTCAAGATTATAGAATGAAGAATGAACTAGTTGTTTGTGAACTTAACGATTTGATTTCCGATAAAAATCATATTTAAAGTTCGATTCATTTTGTAAATACATTCTAAACTTTCTATAAAATCTGGATCTCTAATGTTTTCATGCGTTGACTAATGTAAATAACTTATGTAAATAAACTTTTCTCCTTGTTTGGCGCAAGTATCCCTTGCGGGATATAGCGCTCGGGAAATAAAATAATTGGAATCTTTTTTTAAAATATATATTTTTTTATTAGATGTAAGATATTTTCTCCAGTAGGAGGGCTTTATTTGCCCGAAAACTTGAGAGTTTTTTTAAATAAAAAGAATATTTTAAAAAGAAACTTTTCCCTGGATGCTTAATGTTTTTATTTTAATACTAGCCGAATGACCCGGGCAACGCCCGGGTTTTACCCTATTAAATGTACCCTGTTTCACCCGTGGTCTCTGTTTTTTTTTGGAATTTTTCCCGATATAATTTTGTATCTGATAATCAAACATGATACAGCAAAATTTTAAAAAAGCAAAATTTTTAAAATAGCCTATCGTCTTCCCAGTATTCTTTTACCTATGTATGGAAATTTTGGTTTGAATTAGTGAACTACTGAGAATTTGTAGACGAATGACCCGGGCAACGCCCGGGTTTACACGATTAAATGTATATTACAATGGAAGATGGACGTAGTTCCCGGAGGGCACCCGCGAGATCACTCTGCCCCCGCGCAACTGTCCAACTGGGAGCGCCCCGCGCCGTCAAAATCATCACGCGTTCTAGAGGGCGCTGTTCGTGAGCTCAACCGGCCGTCAGCCGGGAGATCTCATTTACTCGGCGGGGGGGGTGGGGGGGGGCCAGGGGGAAGGGAAGTCACGTGCTGCGTCGGCAGCCAATCGTCGCGCGCCGCCATCGCCCGCCTGAGTGTTCTAGAGGGCGCTGCTCGTGAGCTAAGTTGAATAATTTGAATATATAGTTTTAATAAATGATTTATATATTTTTTAAAATAGCCTATCGTCATCCTCGTTATTTTTTACCTATGTATGGAAATTTTGGTTTGAATTAGTGATCTACTGCGAATTTGTATAGGAGTCATACAAACAAAGACACAGACAAACAAACATACAAACATACAAACATTCATTTTTATATTTTAATATATTGCCACGTGGAAAATTAGGGAAGACCAACTTCGGGATAAGACAGCAATTTTATTTCAGGCAAGAACAAACTATGAGTGATAAACAAAAAATAAGCAAAAGAGGGAAGTTTAAAGAGTATAGCAAAATATAAACATAAAAAATAATACTCTGTTAATAAAATATTAAATACTTTGTTACATAGCTCTTTCCCTATGGGAGCTGTGACCCATAGCTAGCAATAATTGTAGTTACTGACATGGATTTGACGTGCTTCTGCCAAGGATTCCATCAAAGTCTTGGAACTTTGTCCCTAGTACCTTTGCGTCCTTTTTCTTGCGGCGTGAAGAGCGGCTTTGTCGTCGTATCGTCTATAGGGACATCATCATCTTGGAGGGAAGTCTTGGCTTTGACACGTCGGTGGAATCCTGGAGCCAGTCTCTGAAAATGTAGATCACAGCACCCATGGCCTCTAGTTCATCTCGGCGATCTTCAGTTTGTCTTCCCTAATTTACCTAGCATCTCTTCCAAAATGCCACGTGGAAAATTAGGAAAGTCCACACTTCGGGATGACACAGAAATTTTATTTCAGGCAAGAACAAACTATAAGTGATAAAACAAAAGATAAGCAAAAAAGGGAAATTTACAAAGTATAGCAAAATATAAACATAAAAATAATACTCTGCTAATAAAATAATAAATACTTTGTTAAAATATAATTATTTACATACAATACCCTCCTTGCTAACCTATTACAAGTTGGAATTTGATATCAAACGATGTTTCTCCATTCCAATCTAAGTAAATATCCAAAATCCTATCTCAACGATAAAAAAAAAACGCTTCTTTTAGCCTGGCAACACGAGCTTCTGTGATAAATCGACAAATAATCTTTTTTCTTTTTTTAAATCAAACTCAGTGAGTTTTTTATCGTAAATTGACCAGGGTTAGTAGTATCACTTTGCCCCCCATAAATACTTCATCACTAATCTAATCTGAAGCTTAATTCGTCTCTGTGGTCAAGATTTTTTCTTTTTTTTTCTCTAATTTTCACAGAGTGCAGTATTCTTGTCATGAAGTATGTGTGCTATAGATATATAGATAAGATGTTCTTTGTGTTTAAAATGACAACTACCTTGTTTATCGTTTCTTATCAAACGGGTTGTGTAGGAAGTGTTTATCATGACGTCAAAGGGACAAATATAGCCACTATTAGCTTGTGAAACGACATATTGACATATTTCAGTTTGGTAATTTCTTATCTTGCCGTATGATGAAAATTGTAACTCTTATTTCTTTATCGAGCTTCTATACCGTCTTTTAGGCTGACAACTTACGCTTCAGAGAAAATATTTCTTTAAATACATAGGGATAGTGACCTCTTATATAGCATATTTTACTGTTCTGAAAATAGAGAAATCCATATTTAAATATTTAGATAATAAAAAGGCACAATTCGATAAAATAATGCCTTGAATCAATATTAAAATAAGAAAAATAAGCCTCCAAGGAAAAGTTTATTTTTAAAATATATTTTATTCTGCTTGAGAGATTTTTAAATGAAAAATATTTTTAAAAGAATCTTTTCCCTAGAGGCTTAATGTTCTTATTTTTAAAAAGGCAAATGTTGGATTGAATAAAAAGATTTATTTTACAATATTTTAACTGTAATATAAGGACACTATGCAGCGCTGAGTTTGTTTATACAAAACGTAATGCCTTGACAAAGGTTGGCGTTCAGCCAACCGAAATAGAAGATTTTTTAAAAATCAGATAAAAATGAGAAAGAAGCTAATATGCAAGAATGGTATTTGAAACGGAATATTAAATGTCTTAATAAAAACCGTTTGTTTTTGTTAATATTTGAAATATATTAATATATAAATATAAATGATCATTCCCTGATTTATAATTTTGAATTATCAAAAAGCATTCGTAGCTAAGTTTCTTGTACAATTCAATTTATCCAGCTTTCAGACATAACATGCCCTCTTCAACAGGAGAGAGCAACTAGTAATAATACTCCTAATATTACTACGCCGAAAAAACTATATTTCTATATATTCCATTACATTGGAAATTGCAATATCTTTGTACCTTTTTATTATCAGAAAATCTTTATTGTCTTTATAATATCTGATACACTTTTTGTTGTTTATTTGCAAACCGCCAAAGTGACAAAAACAAATCAAAAAGGGATGATAATAACCTGCGTCTCTTGCAGATTAACATTTTCATAGAAACATATATATATACATATTTATTGCTAGCTATATATCAAAAATTGTAAAAAATATTTTAAATGTTTAATAAACTATTCCGCAAAATGTTTTTTTCTCAATTTATTATAATGTAAAGGATGTTTAAAAATATTTATTTTAAATATATATACTTGAAATAAATGCTCGTAGAAGAGTTCTTAAATTCGAAGGCTTGACAATTATAATAAATTAGAAAAGAAACGTTTTGCAAAGTAATTAATTAAATATTTAAAATATACGTATATAATGCCCCTGTTGAAGGGCATATTAGCCCAAAAATTAGAGTAGTAAAATTGTGCAAGAAGCTCTTAGCCCTGGATGACTTTTTATATTGTTAGATTAATAAATATATATCAAAAGTCTTTTTATGGAGAGAGAGAGAAACTAAGAAACAGAGAGAGAAGTTAGAGATTTTATAGAGTTGAGATTATAAATTTGGTAATAAAATCACAGGAAAAAATACATAGTCACAAAAAAAGAAATAAAAATAAGTACAATAAATATTTTACAAAAGTAATTTGAAAAAATATATATAAAAACAATAAAATGTTAAGAGAATTTCCGTCTAATTTGAATCAATGACCAAGTTTATTCAGTGAGTTCTAATAAATCAATCCGGTCCCACTATAAACTAAAGTTCTGTGACATTAATTGAGGCAGACGATCCCTGTGATGAAGTGACCTCCTTGTTTTCTAGGCATATTTATTAGACAAGAAATCCTCCTGGGAAAATTAATAAAAAATAAATACCAGCATACATAGATTTTCCTTTAAACGTCTTCCATTTATGGAGGGTTTAGCTCCTTCATCACAGAGTTATCACGACACGCCAAAGTTTATTATAAGTGCTATATCAATGAAATCTCCCCCCTTTTTATTATTATTTGCATTTTCATCTATATTTTATATATAGGCTTATCAAATAGCTATAAAAATAAAAAATTATTTCCCTCTCTCACTCTCTTATTATAAAAAAAGGATAATAATAATAAAAAATATATGCCGTATATATTTTTATGTTATGAATATATTTTGTAATAAGATTCGATAGTGAAGTCGTTTGATAAAAATATTGAAAATAATCAATTATTATCAAGTATTTTATTTTTAATTACTTGTGTGTGTGAGTAAAAAAATGACAATAAAATATTTTTTTCCAGTTATATAGGATTTATGAAATTGATCCTATATTTTAGATTGAATTATATAATAGGTCAAAATATTAAATAGCACATATTTACAACAAAAATTCAAAATGGCGTCTTTTAAAATTATGGTCAAAATATTTATAATTATTAATGAATAAAAAAATAGAATATATATTTTTAAAATATATACTATATTTTATAATATAATAATAATATATATTTGAATTATATAATATTAATTTTGAAAATAGAGAGCAATCCATAAATAAATCTTTAAATAAATGATATTTTGATATAATATTCTTATTAGTAAATTAAATTTTATTGCCATCTATCGTTAAATATATTTGATTGATTTGATTAATATTTGATGATATTTAAAAGAAACGCATTGCCGGTAAATTTATTTGAGTAAAATAATATTCTTATATACAGGGTGTACCAGGTAAATTGGGAATTTCAACAATGGTATTTTAACTGAAATTTTTTGCAAGTAAAAATTAAAATATCCGAATGAAATTTGACATAGTAGTAGATAAAAGGATATAGTTTTTATTTATTTAATGTAGTTTCCATTATTAGCTACAACAGTCTCGAGGCGAGTGCGGAATGAAGCACAGGCCTTGGCGACGATGACCTTGTCCATTTGGGTCATCAACGTGTGAACTGCTTTCTTGACAGACTGGATGGTGGTATGAGGAGCTTTGTTGACATCTCTCTCAACAACGCCCCATACATAGTAGTCGAGGGGATTGCAATCTGGAGAATTAGGGGGCCAAATATCAGGACCCCAGTGACTAGGGACGTTAAGTGTCAGCCACGATTGTGTCTTTTTTGCCTTATGGGCTAGAGCTGAGTCCTGTTGGAAGACATACTTCCTTCCTGCGGCCACCATGTCCATCCAAGGCTTCACAACGGTCTCCAGAACATTGATGTAGGTGTCAGCGTTCATCCTAAGGCCCTTCTCAAAGAAATGGGGAGGCATGACATCACCTTCACTGCTGATAACGCCAAGGACCATTACGGAGGCAGGAAATTTCGTGTGCATCACGACAGGTATCTCTGAGGGGTCTTTACAGATCCAGCGATCATTCCTGGGATTTACCTTTTGGTCCACGTCAAAGTTCTTTTCGTCAGAGAAGAACCTTAGCATGCCAAAAGAGTCGTGTTTCAGGTTGTTGAGGAGGGCAGCAGCCTTTCCTTTTCTGTTATTCTTCATATTCTCAGTCAGCAACTGACCTTTCCGAAGGGCATAAGACTTGAGACCAAGGTCCTCATGGATAGTTCTGACAATTGTCATAGAGCCAACGTCCATTTCCTTGGCTATGGCCCTCATGCTCTTCCCAGGGTTTCCATCAATCTTTTCCTTGACATTTTTGACAAATTCTTCGCCTCTTACCCTGTCCGATCGACGCGAGTGCTTTTTCCTTGTAGCTATCCCCTCTTTGTTACTGTCGGCCTCATCAAACTGCTTCTTGACACGATAAATAGTGGTTTTGGGCAACTTAAGAAAATCCACTATCTCTTTGGGGCTCCTTCCGGCGCGCAGAGCAACGATGATGGCAGCTCGATTTTCAAATTCTCGGTTACTCTTCATCACTACACTGCGCGCACATGTACTGTTGCATTTTACATGAATATGGCTACGTAATGAAAAAAAAACAAGTTTTTAATCTCAAGTAGTTTTTGTTTTATGGACTGTCAAAGTTAGTCCCAATTTACCTGTACACCCTGTATATATATTTTTAAATTATATAATATATAACTAAAATAATCGTTTTTATGTGTGATTTCCGGTTGGTTGCGGGAACAGCAAACGTGTATGTAGTTATAAATATATATATAATAGGAATATATTTTTCTTTCTCTTTTTCACCAAAAAAAAAAAAATTTGTGCAACTAATTATATATATAACAGTACATATTATTTCCAAAAATAGAGCATATATCGCTTACAAAGGGAATTGTTGCTGATCGAATAGCGAAGACTGTAAGAGGTACTGTCGACAATGAACCTGTATTTAGATGAAGCCAAAGAATAAAGAATTGAGGAACTACTGTCGAAAATTGACTAGCATGAGCGCTAGCAGTTAGCAAGACCCGAATAAATGAATAATGAATTAAACAAGGTCCATAATGAAAACATAAGCAGAACACCAAAGAAGAATGGAAGAACTACTATCGACAATGGATTAGCATGAACACCAAGAAGTAATGGAGGAAATACTATCAACAATAGACTAATACAAGTACTTGTATAAACACCAAAGAAGAATGGAGGAAATACTGTCGACAATGGGCTTTCATGATCAGATCACCAAAGAAGAATGGAGGAACTACTGTCGACAATGGGCTATCATGAGCACCAAAGAAGAATTCAATAACTACTGTCGACAAAGGACTAGCATAAGCAGAACACCAAAGAAGAATGGAGGAACTACTGTCGAAATGGGCTATCATGATCTGATCACCAAAGAAGAATGGAAGAACTACTGTCGACAATGGACTAGCATGAGCACCAAAATAGAATGGATGAACTACTGTCGACAATGGGCTATCATGAACAGAACAACAAAGACGAATATAGGAATACTGTCGACAATGGGCTATCATGATCAGATCACCAAAGAAGAATGGAAGACTACTGTCGACAATGGACTAGCATGAACATCAAAATAGAATGGAAGAACTACTGTCGACAATGGGCTATCATGATCAGATCACCAAAGAAGAATGGAAGAACTACTGTCGACAATGGACTAGCATGAACATCAAATAGAATGGAAGAACTACTGTCGACAATGGGCTATCATGATCAGATCACCAGAGAAGAATGGAAGAACTACTGTCGACAATGGACTAGCATGAGCACCAAAATAGAATGGATGAACTACTGTCGACAATGGGCTATCATGAACAGAACAACAAAGGACGAATATAGGAACTACTGTCGACAATGGGCTATCATGATCAGATCACCAAAGAAGAATGGAAGAACTACTGTCGACAATGGACTAGCATGAACATCAAAATAGAATGGAAGAACTACTGTCGACAATGGGCTATCATGATCAGATCACCAGAGAAGAATGGAAGAACTACTGTCGACAATGGACCTACTGTTAGAAGAACATCAAAGAAATATTATATCTTTAGAGGGTAATAAAATAGTGGTTGACATTTTTATGTGTATTAGAGATATTAAATTCGGCGTTGTGGCCCCAGTCAGAGAGGTCGCTGTAGCTCCCAGCCCTACAGAGCTAGCTATCAGAGAAGTTCAAGGTCCAGACTACTGACGTGAGATAACTTGAGCCGGTCGTTTGAGGGGGATTGACGCTAAACCTATTTTTGGTGACACGGACATCGCGCTGACGATGAAAGTAATCGAGATAAAAAATGTCCCCTGCGGATTGATCGCTTATTAATATCTGATGCAGAGACATCGTGAAAAAACTAAGTAGGTGAAAGCGGATTTATACCTTAAACTATGATTACTGTTGAACTATATATTGATAAAACTGTCCTGTTTACAGCGTCACGATAATTCTATAAAATTTCTCCTTTTTCTATTGCTTAGTTCGTGTGAAGATTAAAAAAACGGCATCTCCTGATTGTGGAAATTCAAGTTTCTGATTGCCTACGCATCTATCGGAATAAATATCAACTAATCGATGTTTTTTTTTATATTCAAGAATATTGACCAAATTCCTTTTCCTGGTGAGGCCTTTTCATAGTTTTACTATCTGATCTTCTAGTACAGTTATACTACGATATATACTTGTATCTTTTCATTTCACTCCGTAAAAGAAAAATTCTGAGAAGGTCTATCCTTTGGACTTGATGTCGAGGCGCGATGGAAATCCGTCCAGCCTCATTCCTTCGTTCAGCAGGATGAACACCTCTCACCTACTGTCCTTGAAGGTAAAGCCTTCTCACTTGAGGAACTCCGGGGCGATGGATGTGATCTGCTCATAAGACCTCAGATCGGCGATTATCTCTGAATCCTCATCACAGAAGAGCATATTGCTGATGATTACTTTCTCGGACCTTCTACGGAAGGGAAGGCTTTCAGTAGGGTATCTTCAATTACGAGGCCTTACTCAAAGAGGCGTTCAGCGACAAATTTGTTGACGAGGCCGACGAGTAAGTAGCCGTTCATCCTGGCCAGCTGTACGATGTTGGCGCCTCCGACTATCTTTTCCAGAGTCTTTACGTACTATAGCCAGCTGAAGTCAAGGCAGTGCTCACGAACGTTCACTGGTCCGAGATGACCAATGCTTGATGCTCCCTTGATTCCACGATGCGCCCTTGCGTGGCCTTGATCTCTTTGGTGGTGGACGATTCGCAAGAATTGTCGCGGGAGGTGATGGCATTCCAATGGCTATCTGTGATGTTGTCGGACTGCGCCGTTGGCGTACGAGTAGAAGCTGATGTCCTCCTTATTTTCCTATCCACTTTGATGAAGGTGACAGAACTTCCAGTAGACTCATGATGATCCATGACCTCCGCCCAGTTTAGAACACGAGCGTCTTGGGAGCGTAGGTTGGAAGGTCGCCGCTGCTGTCAAATTTTCATGCAATTCGCTGACTGAAGGCGAATTTTAATGATCCCGGCTTTCTCCGTTTACAATGAAATTCGGGGGGTCGGTGGAAGGATAGTCTAAACCGTTGGTTTTCGACTGCTTCGACCCCAGGTTTGATTCCCGCATTGGGCACTTTTTTTCTGGTTGAAAAAAAATGCTCCAATGGCCACCGATTCTTGCAAAAGTCAACCCCACCAGCGAGTGCAAGTAACTAAACAGGGCTCTGGCACATTTTTAAGTGCAAAGTCGAACTGCTTTTTACTATGTGTAGACATGTGGAGCACTTACAGTAAAAGAAGTCGCCTACTTCTATCCAACATGATTACCATGGCCTGTACCACGCATACTAGGGATAAGCGAAAAAAAAAAAACAATAAAGTTCTCTATTAAATGTTATTGGTAGATAGGCTTGGTATCTAATCTGTGCAAAACATTAAACATGTCCCTACGGATTTAAAGATGCATTAAGAAGTCAGCTTTCAAAATTGCAACCTATTCGATTAAACGAATTGTAAGCAGAATTTATAAAATAAAAGATGATATTGTTAAACCAACTAAATTATATCCAATCAAGCTTTAAAATAAAATCACTGTGAAAATGGCATAAAATAATTTGCAGAAGATGAACAACTACAGATATGTAGATTCAGCGGAATTGATGAACAACTAGATATGTAAATCTAGATGAATTCTTAAAAGAAATGTTCTTTCGCTGATTTATCGGCGTTAATATCATTAATCTCGACAGGATACACATCAGCTTGTAGGGGAACTTCCAAGCTTTCAGTCAATATATCATAAGTGTTTGAGACTTCCATATTTTTGCCGCTAGAAGCAAAAAAGTAAAATGCGGCTTTTTACAGCCATTTAAAAAAGAATAAAAAGAATTTCAGCCTTCGAAACTACGGCAGGAATGCGCGTTCGCGGCTTAATAGATATACAATTGACAATTTAAACAATTTTATTGATTTTTCTAATCAATTGTTACAAAGGGGAATATATATAGTTGTGTATGTGTACAAATTTCTTCAGGCAAGAAAGGCTTCCCCATCTTGAGAGAGTTCTCCTCCAGACAAGGTCTTTACTCCTCAGTTCCACACCGAGGAAGTACCTATAGATGTGTGTCTTCGCAGGCTTAATAGATAGAGTAATGCAGTTCTAATTGGCAAAAGAAGCCAGAAAGCTGAGCCAAAGGAAAGAGCAAATCTCAGTATTTGACGCTGATGCTTTGTCAAAATACAAGATAATGAAACAAAAAATAAGAAAAGATCAAATATGTGAAATAAACTCTGAGAGGAAACTGACAAAAACTATAACAAGACTTAGAACAAAACACTATAAAGGAATGGCAATACATCCAGATGGCACAAGAACCTATAGAGCATGCAACAACTATCCTGGTGTGGAACTAACACCTACTCACATATTCTCATGCCCAGCAATGGCCGCAGCCTTGCAGAAAATTGACTTAGACCCAGAGCAGCAGATTTACACACCCAAGATAGTGGACATTGCTGCTGCTGTGATAGAGATGCATGGAGATATCTGAGAGCTCTTCATTGGACACGACAACAACAACAGAAAATTGACTTAGACCCAGAGCAGCAGCTTTACACACCCAAGATAGTGGACATTGCTACTGCTGTGATGGAGATGCATGGAGACATCTGAGACTCTTCATTGGACACGACAACAACAACAACAATGCCAGTTCTACAAACAGTTCAAAAACGAAAATTTATCATAACGTCTTTTTTGAAGTTTTTATCTTGATAATGATTTTTTATTATATATATCATCATTATTTGGTTCAAAACTGACTGATGTAAATAAGTATTAAGATAATTACATAATAGGATATATAAATAGAGATAAAACTGTGCAAATTATAAGCAATTCATTAAACACAAAAAAATCTTGAAAAAATCATCTTTTTTTCAATGTTTTCTTGACGTAACAAAAAAGTTACTGGGAGTAATAGAACAATTCGATATTCAACGATAAAAAAGTCAAGGTTATTAACTTCCATGTTTTATCCTAGAGGCTTTTTTTACTTCCACAAAACTCACATCTGGGAACTGGTTATCTGACATATGGCGGGATGACAAAAGGACCTCTCCTGTCCCACTTTTATAGATCAGGTTTGTCCAATTTGCATAGCCGTCTAGCCATCAGTAGTTTTATGACTTCATCTACATATTGGACTGTCTTTTCTATCCGTTTAGGAAGAGTTCACCAGAGGACATTCTCCGTAATTTCTTGATCTTCAAACTAAAGACACTTCGGCCAGTAAATATTGTAAGAAAGTATTTATTCATTTTATTATTTTTATTAACAGAGTGGTCATTTTTATGATTATATATTTGCTACTCTGTAATTTTTTCTCGTGGCTTATATTTTATTTTACCATTCATAGTTTGCCCTTCCCTGAAATAAATTGTTGTCTCTTCCAGAAGTTTTCGTCTTCCCTAATTTTCCACGTGGCAATATTGTAAGAAGGTATTTATTAATTTTATTATTTTTATTAACAGAGTGGTTATTTTTTATGTTTATATTTTGCTAATCTGTAAATTTTCCTCGTGGCTTATCTTTTATTTACCATTCATAGTTTGTTCTTCCTGAAATAAATTGTTGTCTCATCCCGAAGTTGGTCTTCCCTAATTTTCCACGTGGCAATATTGTAAGAATGTATTTATTAATTTTATTATTTTTATTAACAGAATGGTCATTTTTTTATGTTTATATTTTGCTACTCTGTAAAATTTCCCTCGTGGCTTATATTTTGTTTACCATACATAGTTTGTTCTTGCCCAAAATAAATTGTTGTCTCATCCGAAGTTGTTCTTCCCTAATTTTCCACGTGGCAATATTTTATATTGTCTCGATGTTTAGACAAAAATCTTTTGTTCACGTCATTTTTGTCGATTGATCGAGACGATAAAGAAGATTTTACTGGCCGAAGTATCACACACACACGCACACAAAAACCTTTATTAAGACACACAGGTCTTACAGAGGATTCTCCTTGGGGTTACAAGACGGAGAAACCCATGAAAGTGGGAAATATACAAAGGGGTAAAAATAGAGAAAGATTATATACACATGGTAAATATATACAGATTATTATTTGAATAATCCTATGGAAAATAAGAATATGGATACTGGCCGTAGTATCTTTTATTTGAAGAACTATGAATGCCGGCCAGACAGCCTCTATCTTTACCGTTATTTCTTGTAGTGGAGTTTTATTACGCTCTACAATTTGATATTAAGTTTATGGTGGAAGTAAATTTAGGTGTTTAGAATCTTACTGAATTTTTGTAAGATTTTTCATGAAGCTTATCAATAGACAAAAATGTTATCTAATTCCCTATTGGCATACAAAGAACACAATAAAGATTTTAAATCATACATCTTATTGATTTGAAAAATAGATCATATTATTAGTAAAGTGACTCCGTGCTCATCACGGATATAATGGTGATGGTGCCTTGTCCAATTTCTGATATTGTTGCTTAATGGAAAGATAGAGGGTGCCATTGCCCCGTTAGGCAGCCACATTTCAGAGTTCCCAGAGTTTTGTTCATGAGTGTAGTTATCTCGTGTGTCTTCAATAAAGGTCGCTGTAATATCTTTCAGTGTTATTGTCTGAATCCCGATATACATGCTAAAAGGTACAACTTCATTAAGTTTTGTCTATAAGTGTATTTATCTCGTGTGTCTTCAATAAAGATCACTGTCATATCTTTCAGAGTTATTGACTGAATCCCGATATACATGTTCAAAGGTACAACTTCCTTATTTTTTGTCCATGAGTGTAGTTATCTCGTGTCTTCAATAAAGGTCACTGTGATATATTTCAGAGTTATTGTATGAATCCCAATATATAGACTGAAAGGTACAACTTCCATTAAGTTTTGTCCATGAGTGTAGTTATCTCGGGTGTCTTCAATAAAGGTCACTGTAATATCTTTCAGAGTTATTATCTGAATCCCGATATACATGCTAAAAGGTACAATTTCCTTGGATTTTGTCCATGAGCGTAGTTATTTCGTGTATCTTCAATAAAGGTCACTGTAATATCTTTCAGAGTTATTCTCTGAATCCCGATATACATGTTAAAAGTTATATCAATAATTCCTTCTCTAAACTAAAAAAAAAAATTGAATCGCAAACATACAGACAGATACGGGGTTCCCCAATGGGGAGTTCTTTTTCAACCGTTGCAGCAGAATTGGTGATGATCATGATTGACAAATCAATCAATGAAAAACATAGAACAGATATTGTGTTATGGCGCAGATATGTAGATGATATCTTTTGTGTCTGTGATCAGAATTCTTATGAAGCCATATTAGCATCCCTTAACAGCTATAATGATGATATGTCGTTTACTATAGAAATAGCTCAAGGGGGTGTAATACCATTCCTTGATGTTCTAATAATTCAAACTCCAAACTCTTACCACACTACCGTATATTACAAAAAAGATTTCCTCCCTAACTACACGCATTACACTTCCTGTTGTCCCAATTCCCAAAAAATCAGTATTATAAAAACTTTATCTAAGCGTATACACACCCATTGTTCCCTTCCATCTTTCCAGGCAATAGAGAAACAGAACATAATCAAGAATCTCAACTCTGCAGGCTATCCGATATCCTTTATTTGCAAACATTTTTATGATTCCTCAGGAATAAGAAATACTGCTCAGTACCGGTCCACCTGTTTCATTCCATACTCTTACAAATCGGCGGCCATAGCACGAATTCTGAATAGATATGGTGTAAACTCATATTTCTCCAACACACTCAGTCTGGCAACCAAACTAAAACAGACAATAGCAAAAGGTAGTGAAACCATTTATTCCCTTAATACCCACAATGCCGTTTACTCCATATCATGTGAGCAGTGTGATGCCAAGTATGTCGGAGAGACTGGGAGAATGGTGAAGACCAGAATGGTGGAGCATGATAGATCGGTAAAAAGGAAAGATCCCCGCTCTCTAGTTTACCAACACATACGGGACACAGGCCACACATTCAATATCTATAACCCCTCGGCCCACTATCATGAGATTAAGAATAAGCACCAGCGATTGGTCCTGGAGGCTATACTCACCAAAAAATTTAAAAGCATCAATAGAGCAATAGACCTTCCTGAAATATATGATAATTTAGTACTGGAACCTCCTATCTGAAAGATTTAGTTTTCATAACCTATTTATACTTTTACACGTCAATGGCAGTTTTGGTCTTTTTTTTTTCATTTTATTTCTATTTTATTTTATTTCGTTTTATAGTCGTTGTTCATACTTAGTTTCTGTAATAGCCATGTATTATATGTATAATTACTTGCTTTGCTTAACTTCTATGAATAATCCTCCAATATTATGTTAATTTCTTTGGCACAATTTTACATATCTGTCTTATTTTCTTACTTTTTGTATATATATACATAGCTGATTGCCACTAATGTTTTGTCTCGTTTTACACCAGTAGAAGGTGATTGTGCCCGAAAGCTTGTGATATTGTATATTAAAGAAACTCTTTCCTCATCAAGTGGTTCGTTATTAATGTTAAAAGGTACAACTTCCTTAAGTTTTGTCCATGAGTGTAGTTATTTCGTGTATCTTCAATAAAGGTCACTGTAATATATTTCAGAGTTATTCTCAGAATCCCGATATACATGCTAAAAAGTACAACTTCCTTAAGTTTGTCAATGAATGTTACTCATCACATTTAAACCCAACTACCTCGAAAAAAAGTTTAATATTCATAAAATATGTAAAAATAAATCTACTACACACATTAAAATTTAAAACTATTTGAATTTTTATGAATTTTACATTTTAAATTTCGTTTCTCTTTGTTATCTTTATCTAAGAGATTTAAATGTGTTATTTTAGAAAGGTATCTCCATTACTATGGGAGCTGATAACCGACACTAATCCGTTTAATTGAAATTTTATGAGATTTACCGTGTTATGTAATTGGTAGCGTATAATCAATCAACAGTAATTGATTCTTAATTCGTTTTAGCATTTTTTTCTGATTGTTGCCTCACTATACACCGTTGGTGTTGTCGCTGTATTTCAAATTCAAGGTGGTTCTTCTGTAGGTTGGCATTCCATGTAGATTCCTGCTATCAGTCTTGTATACCGTTTAGTTGGTCACAGAGAAAACTTTCGATAATAAAAATGTATGAAGATGTTATAATAATTTACATGAATGCATTTTTAAAAATTTCATATTTATATATTGAAGTAATAATTCCTTCACCAAACTTTAAGAATGAAATACTTTATGAGGAAAGAGTTTCTTTATTACTTTTTTTTATTACTAAGAAACTCTTTCCTCATAAAGTATTTCATTCTTAAAATATTTATATATATAAAAGTATATTTGTAAACATTACATAGGTACATAGATCTTTGTTAAGAATTTTTATAAGAACTTTTGTCTTATGCCCAATTCCTCTAGAGAAAAATAATTGTAAAATTTACATACGTACATATGTCTTTGTTAAGACCTTTTGTTTTCAATTCCTTTACAGAAAAGCATTTGTAAAAATTACAAATTTTTGTCTTTGTTCTGACACCTTTTGTCTTGTACCCAATTTCTCTACAGAAAATCTTTTGTAAAATTCAATTTTTTTTTTATTTCTCAATATATTTTCAATATATCTCGAGGTAATTGGGTTCACATATGATGAGAAACATTCAAAGACAAAACTTAAGGAAGTTGTACCTTTTAGCTTGTACTTGTGCTGTGTATATCGGGAGTCAGATAATAATTCTGAAAGATATTACAGTGACCTTTATTGAAGATACACGGGATAACCAAGTATGAACAAAATTTCCTCTGTCTCCTTCAAAAAAAAATTTAAAAAATTGACGACCAGCGATATCAAAGACTTTCCACTTCCTTAATTTTAGTCCATGAGTGTATATATGTAACTACGTTATTAAATGCATATACATTGGTCACCTCCCGAGAGGCCCTTTCCAAAGCAGATCTAAGAGGCCTATAGCAATTCAACCACTCCAAAAAAAAAAAAAAAAAGACCACCAGCAATATAAAAGACTTTCTACTCCCTTAAGTTTAGTCCATGAGTGTATATGTGTAACTACGTTAATTAAATGCATACACATTCGTTGTCTCTCGAGAGGCCTTTCCAAAGCAGCTCCTATAGCAATTCAACCAATCCCGACTGCGACAATGGTAGAACAATGGCATTAGACTGACTAACAATGGTAATGACCCTGATGAAAGAAATGGTATTGTTATTAGGAAGGGAAAGGAACGCGAATAATACTCTGTAAAAAAAGTGCAAATGTGTGTTGTTTTGAATAAATGAATAAATATCATAATATAAGAATATATCAATAAGCATAATGAAGAATAAGAAATAATAATTACAATTAGATATAGAGATTTCAAATATAAATTAACAGGTTCCTATAATGAAGGAGGACCCTGCTGGATAAAACATTTGTTTATAAATATTTTAAAAATTTCAAGGCGATTGATAAAATGAGAGAAGAAGTGCTCAACTCCACAGACAACGGCTGATTGCTCTCCCTCCCCTATAAATTGCTTTTCCTCCTCACTCATGTACATATATAACCTTTTAGGGGAATCCTCTTGTAAGACAATAGTGTCTTAATAAAGGTTTTGTTGTTGTTGTGAAGAAGGAGGAATTAGACTTGGTACAGGTTTGATAGACAAAACTTGATTCAAATATAAAATACAGACAGTTTGGAACTGTGTACGGGAGGAAAGGAGATAATAGATGGTCTACATGATTTAAATCTCTTGAATATAAATTACAATAATACAAAGCAATATAGCGCCAGATTAGACCCTTCAGTGTAACAAATAAAATCAGAATGATCCAATACAGTATTAAAGCTCTAAAGAAGCGGTCTGGTAGATTAAATTGGTGAAACCTCTGGGAGGGTTCACCACTGATGAGACAAGCCTTTCCAATATTTTTATCGCAATAAGGACAGTAGAAGTTTGTTTTATTTGTGAAAAGAGATATTTGCGTCTTAATATTTTCATTTGTTATATTAAAATAAAACAATTTTCTGGAGATGAGTTTCTTCATCTTTATTAATACAATCTCAAGCTTTCAGGTATGCCTGCCCTTCTACAGGAGTACATAAAACGTATAATAATAAAATGTCTTCAGATTACATTAATAAATAAACTCATCTCAAGAAACCTGTTGTATGATTTTACTAAGAAATAATATTATGTTAAGGCACACACAATTTGGATTATAGATTATAAACACAAGGTAATAAGACCTAATCCAAATAGTGTGTGACGTTTTGGTAACAGCATTGTTACCATCTTCAGACAAACAGTACTGATTTTGTGATTATAATAATGATTTTGTCTGAAGATGGTAACAATGCTGTTACAGAAACGTCACACACTATTTTTTTTATTTGGAGTTGGTCTTATTACCTTGTGGAGATAATATTCTATAAGATGCACATAGAGGTCTCTGCAATCTGCGGCTCTTTTGGATGTGAAGCTACGTGTAGAACTCGTGTAAATAAACACTTTATGCGAGTACTATTTATTATTGGCAAGAAACAATTGTGTGGCTTTTTAAAAACTTTGAAATTTTATAAATTATAATTTTTGACTCTTCCGACTCAAAAGATTGCCGACCCCTGTCTTAAGTCACTTTTTGATCAAATTTCTCCTAAGATGGTTCAATTTGTTGCAATCAAAGATCAGATGATTAGATGCTTAGCTCAGTCTTAGGAAGAACGTATTTGCATATAGTTATTTCAGTTTTGCCAAATCCTAAGTACGTAAGCTTGAATCCAAGAATGTCCAGTTAGGAATCCTATAACTACTGCCGACGCCAGCGGCAATCTAGCGGCCTCGGGTCAGTGACGAAGCCACAACACCAGCTTTGGAAATCTGAGTAGCGTCCACCTAGAGACCATGGTTTCTGGAAATGGCTCTCGTCAGCCCAGGATGGACTTTAGTCCACGAGATCCACACGGAATATAATTAAATGTTCACAATCTGCCAAAGAGATTTTTAACTGGTAAAGTGTCTATGGTCAAATATATGGTTGAAACATATATGGAAGTTTTTCCGAGAGGAAATAGATTTATAAAAGCATAGGGTGCCTCTCCCGTCAAAATAAAGATCAAAACTAGACACCATATATTGCTAAGCTAGCGTTGTGGCTTTGTCACCGACCTGAGGCCGCTAGTTTGCGGTGATGGTCAATAGATAGCGTCTAGTTTTGATGTCTATTTTGACGGGAGAGGCGCTCTATGCTTTTATTATTTATTCTATGCGTGGTGTCGCAGGAGACCCACTGGTGATTCTCCACCAAACTCTGCAGCGGTGGCAGAGACGCCATATTCATTGTACATAGTGTATATAATGCATATTATCTTTTTTTAAATAGTACAGACTGTGTACTTTGCATGTATTGACAAGATGTCAAAAAAATTATTTTAATTGTCTATGCTTTTATAAATGCATTATATTAATTTATGTCTGTCTTTATCTGTCTATTCTTGTCAAGGATAGACATTGGCTAGATACTCTTCTCGAGTAAGGATCTCAAAGCGATATTTTCCTTT
>CP092873.1:80677169-80739294 GCA_030710605.1 Cordylochernes scorpioides
AATCAATATCCGTATAGAGAAAAAAAGTAAGTGAGAAGTCTTTGATATCGCCATTTATCTGTTATTTTTTTGAAGGAGACAAAGGCAATTTTGTTCACACTTGGTTATCTAATGTGTCTTCAATAAAAGTCACTGTAATATCTTTCAGAGTTATTGTCTGAATCCTGATATACATGCTGAAAGGTAACAATTTCCTTAAGTTTTGTTCATGAGTGTGTCTTCAATAAAAGTCACTGTAATATATTTCAGCGTTATTGTCTCAATCCCGATATACATGCTAAAAGGTACAACTCCCTTAAGTTTGGTCCATGAGTGTAGTTATCTCATGTGTCTTCAATAAAGGTCACTGTAATATCTTTCAGAGTTATTGTCTGAATCCAGATATACCTGTTAAAAGGTACAACTTCCTTAAGTTTTGTCCATTGAGTGTAGTTATCTTGTGTGTCTTCAATAAAGGTCACTGTAATATCTTTCAGAGTTATTGTCTGAATCCCGAAATACATGCTAAAAGGTAACAACTTCCTTAAGTTTTGTCCATGAGTGTATCTTCAATAAAAGTCATTGTAATATCTTTCAGAGTTATTGTCTGAATCCCGATATACATGCTAAAAGGTACAACTTCCTTAAGTTCTGTGCATAAGTGTATCTTCAATAAAGGTCATTGTAATATCTTTCAGAGTTATTATCTTACTCCCGATATACATGGTAAAAGGAATAACTTCCTTAAGTTTTGTCCATGAGTGTAGTTATCTCGTGTGTCTTCAATAAAGGTCACTGTAATATCTTTCAGTGTTATTGTCTGAATTCCCATATATACATGCTGAAAGGTACAACTTCCTTAAGTTCTGTGCATAAGTGTATCTTCAATAAAGGTCACTGTAATTTCTTTCAGAGTTATTGTCTTAATCCCGATATACATGGTAAAAGGAATAACTTCCTTAAGTTTTGTCCATGAGTGTAGTTATCTCGTGTGTCTTCAATAAAGGTCACTGTAATATCTTTCAGTGTTATTGTCTGAATTCCCATATATACATGCTGAAAGGTACAACTTCCTTAAGTTCTGTGCATAAGTGTATCTTCAATAAAGGTCACTGTAATTTCTTTCAGAGTTATTGTCTTAATCCCGATATACATGGTAAAAGGAATAACTTCCTTAAGTTTTGTCCATGAGTGTAGTTATCTCGTGTGTCTTCAATAAAGGTCACTGTAATATCTTTCAGAGTTATTGTCTGAATCCCGATATACATGTTAAAAGGTACAATTTCCTTAAGTTTGGTCCATGAGTGTAATATGGACAAAGGATTCTAACCACTACCAAAAAGAGAGATAAAGAGACAAGTGGCTAATAACAACTATAAGAAGACCACCTACAAGATATTCCAGAAGACATATTGTCTGGAAGATATAGTTGAGAAAGGTGAAGAATTCAAATGTGTGATATGTGTGATCTCACCAACGGTCAACCACATTATCAAATAGAACAACTGGCCAATAACTGAACAGCATAAATATATTGATCATAGTGTAATACAGCGCCATCTATTTATAAGAAAATAAAACATTAAATCACGAAAGTGTCTTTTACACATAAAACAAACTTCTATTATCCTTACTGCGAAGAAAAAATACTGGGAGGGCTTAGCTCATCAGTGGTGAACCCTTCCTTTCACCCTTCAATGGAGCATACATTTACATTATAAGCATACTTGTACATTTGAACGCTTTGCAATGTTATAAATAGGGGCCCCGGTAGGAATTTCATCAATATGACAATATTGCAGGATACAAAGTATTAAAAATCATTGATTTTATTGATTTAAAATATTTATATGTAATTCTACTGTCCTAAAACTTATTTCCATAGTTTGCTTGAATACCATTTCTGAGATTCCACTCTTAAGTGTAACATATATAAGCAGAATCGTCCAATACAGTATTAGAGCTCTGAGAAGCGTTCTGGTGGATTAAATTGGCGAAACCGCTGGGAGGGTTCACCACTGATGAGCCAAGCCCTCCCAATATATTTTTTTTCATTGCAGTAAGGGCAGTAGAAATTTGTATTATGTATAAAAGAAACATTCGTGCTTTTAAATCATTTTATTTTATATGTATAGATGGCGTTATTGCTTTGTGTTAATTTATGTCTAACTGACCTTGTCTTTATTGTTTGCGGAAGAGCATTGCTCGAAGCAAATATTTGAATATAATTCTACTGTCCTAAAAGCTTATGTCCATAGTTTACTTAAATACTATTTCTAAGATTCCACCCTTCAGTGTAGCATATATAAGCAGAATCTTCCAATACAGTTTTAGAGCTCTAAAGAAGCGGTCTGGTAGATTAAAAATTGGTGAAACCGCTGTGAGGATTCACTACTGATGAGCCCAAACCCTCCCAATATTTTTTCATCGCAATAAAGACAGTAAAATTTTGTTTTATATAAAAAACACTTTCGTGCTTTAATATTTTCTCATATAAAGATATGATAATCTTCATATATAGAACGACATATTTCATCAGAACATTTGAGAAAAAATAGAAAAAGTTGCATATCTTCGATAAAAATCGCTAATCAGTCAAATAAAGAATTTTAAAACCAATAAAATCACACGTGACATGATTGATAAAAGTGGGACATCCTTGAAGCTCCCTGGGCGGTTTCAAGATTTTAATTAATTAGCTGCAATCATAGCTAATTAGAGGTTTATTTTCGCCTCGCACGCCGGAATAAACAGTAGCTGGGCATACTGATAAGCAAACACATATGTAAATACATATCTTTATGTAATTATAGCTCTATCACATATTGATCTGAAACGGCATTGTTCTATATATGTGTTTCGTTTATCCGAATTACTATACAACAAATTGGAGAATGACAATCCGGATTTTATTGGAACATCTCAGTAAGGACAGTTTGATTTATGTGTGAAAAGAAACATTCGCGTCTTAATGTTTTCATTTGTTATATATATCTTTAAGATGTAAAGACTGAGAGAGATATCAGTGTGAAAGCATTATATTACAGGCACATACATATCTTACACCAAATATTTATCCTTGAATCCATAGTATCCCACAAACTGAACAGCATCAATAGAAAATAGAGCTTCCAGAAGCTTATCATCCTCTCTTGTCCTTTATTTAAACTTCCCACATGTTTATTTCAATAGCCCTAATCATGAGCCGTCTCGTGATTTCAGACTGCAGATTTAACATTTACTTTTATCAAAATCGGTCTTCTGTTAAGATTAACTTTTATAAATAGTTTTAAAACTTTCCTTTTATATATATATATATTCCTTCCTACTATTTGTACCATAGTTCTTAGAAGTCGCGCTTCAATGCTCGCCTGTTGAAGGGGTTTTAACCGAAAGCTTGCACCTATGCATCAATAAAAGAAACTCGTCTTCCTTCACCATGTTTTTCGTCTAAAGTCTGAAAGCTGTTGAGGAAATGTTTAGACATAGTTTCCACAATGGTAATGTTAACATATTTTATGAATAAATAGATATAAGCTACCATATTTTAGAGATAATTCTTTAATGAAAGTGAATCCATCTCTTCGATTGTGAAACTAAATGTTTGATATTTTAAAATAATTAATGGGGGTCGATGGAAGGATAATCTAAACCGTTGGTTTCCAACCTCTACAACCCGGGATCGAATCCCGTATTGAAAACTTTTTCTAGTTCAAAAAATACTCCAATGGCCCCCGATTCTTGTAAAAGTCCAACCCCACCAGAGAATGCATGTAACCAAACGAAGCTCTGATATAATTGTAAGTGCAAAAGTCGAACCCTGTAAAGAATGCTATGTAGTTAATAATAGTGTCTGAATAAAGAGCTTTAAAACACACGTGTAGACATGTGGTGCATTTAGCAGTCGCCAACTTCTACCCACCATGATTATCATGGCCTGTACCACGTGTACTAAGGATAATAATAAAAAAATAAAAAAATCTACTTTTGACATAACCCCCCCCCCCCAACCAACCAAAAAGCGTTATCTTAAAAATTGTGTCACAAAAAACATGCGACAAAAAACCGTTACGCTAACAATGTCTACAGCTATATCGCAATATGTCGCAAATTTTGACATGTAGACAAATGAAGCGCAGCAAGAATTATAGAACTCCGCATTTACCAGTCCCAAGCCCAGATTAAAAAGGAGGAGGGGGAGCAGTAACAAGCTCACTAAAAAACCTGGGTTCAGCTGGCCCGACTGATAGTACCCTGTAAGGACTGCTAATCCAGGAATACAGGATGAGCAGCGTTTGTACTCCATGTTAGGAGCGGCTGCACATGGCGTCTGTTCCTCATGTCAGAGGCGGCCATTTCTTTTGGAGCTAAGTCAGTGGCCTGCCACTGAGTAGTGCTCCCAGTCTTAATGACAAAGGCATTTTACTTCACCCAGTCATGAATGATTGAGCGGAGATAAGAAAGAAGAAGAAGAATTATAGAAAGTAGACAGAAAGGTAAACAGGAATTTATCAAGTAGACAAGAATTATACAAGAAATAAACATGAAGTAAACAAGAAATATACAAGAATTAAACGGGTAGACAATACATTTATTTTATTTTATACTTTAAATATACTCCTTTTAAACTTTATATAATTTTTTATGTTGTTGTTACTTATTCCTCAAGTCGTTCAAACGATCTCCATTAGGTTCCATTGTCTCAGCTTTTCTATAATAGTCCTGGGGTTTTCCCAGAGGTATTTTTTGGATGATTTGATACAATTCAAATTGTATTAACGCTTTATAACTTTATAAATAACTATAACTCTATAACATATATATATTAATTTAAACTTTATATATATATCTTTTGTGTATATAAGAATGTGTTGACTTTGCTTAGACTTTTGTAGATATTGATTCCAAGAAGATTAATCAAACATTATTGATTTACAAGAGAGAGAACAAAATATAACATAGTAAACAAAGAGAAACTTACCTTCTTACAGTCAGCACCTATTTACCTGTGATCTCACATATATACTCTGTTGGAACAATTAATTAATTAAACTTAAAATATCTTCTTCTTCTTTCTTATCTCCGCTCAATCCTATCAGGGTATCAAGCTTGACTGGGTGAAGTAGAATGCGTCTGCCTTTGTCATTAAGACTGGGAGCACTACTCAGTAGCAAGCCACTGACTTAGCTCCAAAAGAAATGGCCGCCTCTGATATGAGGAACAAACGCCATGTGCAGCCGCTCCTAACATGGAGTACAAACGCTGCTCATCCTGTATCCCTGGATCAGGAGCCCTTATAGGGTACTATCAGCCAGGCCAGCTGAGCCTAGGTTTTTTAGTGAGCTTGTTACTGCTCCCCCTCCTCCTTTTTCATTCGGGCTAGGGACCGGCAAAGGTGGAGTTACTTAAAATATATATACAACAGAATTAAAGATGAGAGAAATATATATAAGAGGCAGACAAGAATTATATAAAAAATAAACAAGAAATAAATCTAGGTGACTCTCAGACACAAGAACATGTACTATACACTCGTAGACAAAACTTAAGTGGAAAGTCTTTGATATCACCAGTTGCCTATTTTTAAAGGAGTACAGAGTCAATTTTGTTCACCCTTGGTTATCTCGTGAGTCTTCAATAAAGGTCACTGTAATATCTTTCAGAGTTATTGTCTAAATCCCGATATACATGCTGAAAGGTACAACTTCCTTAAGTTTTGTCAATGACAATTGACAATTGAAACAAATTTTATTGACTTCTTGTCAATAATTTACATTAAAAATGGGAATAAAACTAAAATATAGATGATCATGCGGGGGATGTGCCCCGGCGAATGAGCCTTCTTTCCCAGGCGATGAGCGGGTCCTCTGCTCCTCCGGTCAGCCCAACCTGTACCAAGTACCGGTAGATGATGGATTTGGCTGACGCCAGGATGGCCAGGTCGTCATCTTCGAGGCCAGACCCGAAAATCCAGGCCCGCAAGTCAGGGTGTCGCCCGAGGACACTGAAGGCTTCGATGATGAGGGGCCTGATACGACTGCAGCTCCAGTAGCGATGGCCAAGGGAGCGATCTACGGAACCGCAGGCCTGGCATGATGAACTGGTCGAGGCCGGATGGTTCGGGTGGGACAGGGCATGGAGGGCCAACCTAAGCGCAATGTCGGCGTCGTGGCCCGAGAAGGCGCAGCGCCGCAGTGAAGTTCAGTCGAGCCTGGCCGGCGCGTCAACCACAGATGTCCATCTGGAGAGCAGCCTGGTGATCGGCTGTGCCGCGAGGCGCGGACGCTCCAAGGCGCGACGGGCCGAGCGGGTGGTGAGCCTCGTCCATGAATGTAGTTATCTCGTATGTCTTCAATAAAGGTCACTGTGATATCTTTTAAAGTTATTGTCTGAATCCTGATATACATGCTAAAAGGTACAAATTCCTTAATTTTTGTCCATGAGTGTAGTTATCTCATGTGTCTTCAATAAAGGTCACTGTATTATCTTTCAGAGTTATTGTCTGAATCCTGATATACATGCTAAAAGGTACAACTTCCTCAGTTTTGTCCATGAGTGTAGTTATCTCTTGTGTCTTCAATAAAGGTCACTGTAATATCTTTCAGAGTTATTGTCTGAATCCTGATATACATGCTAAAAGGTACAACTTCCTCAGTTTTGTCCATGAGTGTAGTTATCTCTTGTGTCTTCAATAAAGGTCACTGTAATATCTTTCATAGTTATTGTCTGAATCCTGATATACATGCTAAAAGGTACAACTTCCTCAGTTTTGTCCATGAGTGTAGTTATCTCTTGTGTCTTCAATAAAGGTCACTGTAATATCTTTCATAGTTATTGTCTGAATCCTGATATACATGCTAAAAGGTACAACTTCCTCAGTTTTGTCCATGAGTGTAGTTATCTCTTGTGTCTTCAATAAAGGTCACTGTAATATCTTTCATAGTTATTGTCTGAATCCTGATATACATGCTAAAAGGTACAACTTCCTCAGTTTTGTCCATGAGTGTAGTTATCTCTTGTGTCTTCAATAAAGGTCACTGTAATATCTTTCATAGTTATTGTCTGAATCCTGATATACATGCTAAAAGGTACAACTTCCTCAGTTTTGTCCATGAGTGTAGTTATCTCTTGTGTCTTCAATAAAGGTCACTGTAATATCTTTCATAGTTATTGTCTGAATCCTGATATACATGCTAAAAGGTACAACTTCCTCAGTTTTGTCCATGAGTGTAGTTATCTCTTGTGTCTTCAATAAAGGTCACTGTAATATCTTTCATAGTTATTGTCTGAATCCCGATATACATGCTGAAAGGTACAACTTCCTCAGTTTTGTCCATGAGTGTAGTTATCTCTTGTGTCTTCAATAAAGGTCACTGTAATATCTTTCATAGTTATTGTCTGAATACCGATATACATGCTAAAAGGTACAACTTCCTTAAGTTTTTGCCCATGAGTGTGTCTTCAATAAAAAACACTGTATTATCTTTCAGAGTTATTGTCTGAATCCCGATATACATGCTAAAAGGTACAACTTCCTCAAGGTTTTGCCCATGAGTGTAAATATTTGAGAGTTTTTTTTTTTTTCAATTTTCAAAACAAATATTATTTTCCCCGAGAGATAAATCAATATTTATCAATTCGTTGTTTGCATGGACAATCTGGAAGTATTCACTCGCATCTTGTCATTATTTTATCATCCTGATTTCCTTTTATTTACATGCACTTTTTTCACATATTTTTCATTTTTGTATGTAGGCCTATGTAAAGTATACAAAGGACCTAACGAAATTTAAGGATCTATAAAAATATATAATATCGTTTTAAGAGGATTTTTAAAAATTTTGAAATTCTCTTAACGGTATTATTTGATACACAATTAGTTTGCTGTTCTGACTCAATGTTATATTCAAAATCTGTATTTCTTAATATTTTACTTTTCTCTACTTTTCCAAATTAATATGTATTGATAGGTATTAATAGGAAAATAGACATACCGCAATCATACCAACAGTTAAAACAAAAAAAAAAAACTAGTTAAATAGTATAAATAATAGATATAGCATTTTATTTCTAATTTTTTTTTTTTTTTTATATATATAATTTATTCATTCAAAATGGTTCGGTTACTCCAACTTATATAAACAATACTTTTCATGCATCACGCGAATGATGGGCTTTTTTTCGAAGTTGCGTTGTTTTGGATTCGAGACTTTAATTTTTTTTTTTGAAATTTTTTTCCTAAAATATGGCAACACCTTTGTTTTTGATTGAGCCATGGCATGGCATGGTGGCCATGCCATCAAAATTTTATTTTCATTTTGCGTCGTTTCAATTTGCGTCGTGTTTTTTTGGAACGTAACCCCGACGCAAAGCGAGGTATGGGTGTATCGGAAATATTTTGATAAATTATATTGATCCAAGATATGCCTTTATTTATATATAAAGCACATGTGCTCCTGGTCAGGATATGCCCTTTTATTTTTAATATATATATAACTATATACATCTTTTCCCAAAAAAACTTTGGTTTTTAAATATTATCTCTTCTACAAAACTGTTGCAAAAATACAGGTCCTCCTCAAGATGAGGAAGGTGTCTTCTTGATTTTTCCGCATTTTCCAGAGAGAAGTTTCGTCAATTTAATATCTACAATAGAAAAATGAAGAAACAATAGCTACAACGCTCCGGCGTTCCTCGTGACCTTCTATTTGACCCGAATTGGAGTTGAAGTTCTGCCACAGCCACCATACAGCCCTGACATGAGTCCTCCTGATTTCTTACTATTTCCGAAGGTAAAAAGATGCCTGAAGGGTAATCGTTTCGACGATATCCCGAACATCCAACGTGCTGTCACGAAGGCACTAACTGGGATAACTCTAACGGACTACAGTGGGGCCTATGAAGCTTGGAAAACGCGCTGGCAACGTTGTGTCGACGCCCAAGGGGAGTTCTTTGAAGAATATTAACGTTTTGTACAAATTGGATCAATAAATTTGTTTTTCTAGACTGAGTCTCATTACTTATCTACCACACTCTGGTTTTTGGAATACACCTTACACAACTATGTTATTTTATTCCTCTCAGCTATACAATGTAACTATTTAACTTTAAAAAAAATAATTTTGGGGGGTCGGTGGAAGGCTGGTTTAAACCGTTTGGTTTTCGACCACTAGGACCCGGGTTCGATTCCCGCATTGGACACTTTTTTCTGTTTAGAAAAAAATGCTCCAATGGCCCCCGATTCTTGCAAAAGTCCAACACCACCAGCGAGTGCAAGTAACCAAACGGGGATCTGGCATTTGTAAGTGCAAAGTCGAACTGCTTTTCACATGTGTAGACATGTGGTGCACTTACAGTAAAAGCAGTCGCTAACTACCCACCATGATTATCATGGCCTGTACCACGTGTACTAGGGATAAGCAAAAAAAAAAATAATAATAATAATTTTATTACCCCTAGTACACGTAGTACAGGCCATGATAATCAAAGTGGGTAATAAGCGACTGTTTTTACTGTAAAATACACCACATATCTATACATGTATATCTTGAATCATTACCTGTCCTTCTAAAAACATATTGAGAACAGGATTAATCACAAATGCAGCAAAAAATACTATCCCAGTTAAGCAATAACAGTAAACATATGTAGAAAGCAGTTCGACTTTTGCATTTACAATTTGACAGAACTCCCGTTTGATTACTAGCATTCACTGATGTAATTAGACTTTTACAAGGATCGGGAGCCATTGGAGAAATTTCTATTTGTTGTATATATATTAACTAGCCGAATGACCCGGGCAACGCCCGTGTTTTACCCGATTGAATGTTTTTATTCAAATACTATTTGTTACAATTATAAATTGGCGCCTTAAATAAATGCATATATTAGTTAATAACTATAGCCTATGTGCTTTATCTGTCTATGTACTGTTGGCTTCCGTAGGCGTCTCTTACTGGGAAAAAAAAGAGAGGATTCCATTTGGTTATTATCTAATATATGCATTTATTTAGGGAGCGACCCGCTCCAACACAATAGTTACAAAAACAACAAAGCGAGTGGGGGGGGGGGGGGGGTATGATATGGCAAAGGTGGCGTGATCGTAGCCAACCAATAGGAGATCGCCATTCCAAAAAAAAAAAAAAAAAAAGCAAACGGTGACAGAGATGAAAAATAATTGATGACGCTCGTAACTGTATATAGAATTAATTGTTTCCACAGAGTGTGTGTAAGCTCACGGGTAAATAGGCGCTAACCGAAACAGAAAAAAAGTTCCTTTGTTTAATATTAGTTTCCCTTTTATATTTTGTTCTCTCTCTTGTAAATCAATAAATATAATGTTTAATTAATAATTATTGGAATCAGTTTCATTAATAATTCTAAGCAAAGTCAACACTATTATTATTATTTATTATTATCCCTATTACACGTGGTACAGGCCATGATAATCATGGTGGGTAGTTAGCGACTGCTTTACTGTAAGTGCACCACATGTCTACATGTGAAAAGCAGTTCGACTTTTTCGCTTACAAATGTGCCAGAGTCCCGTTTGATTACTTGCACTCGCTGGTGGGGTTGGACTTTTGAAAGAATCGGGGGGCCATTGGAGCATTTTGTTTTTTTAATTAGAAAAAAAAGTGCCCAATGCGGGATTCGATCCCGGGTCGTAGCAGTCGAAAACCAACGGTTTAGACCACCCTTCCACCGACCCCCGCAATTTCTATTCAGAAAAGAAGTACCCAATACGGGATTCGATCCCCAGAGTTGTGGCTGTAAGATATTGACGGTTTATAACTTCGAACATGAAGTTCATGTTGTCGTGGATGGTAGACATCTTGGAATTAAAAGAATGGCCTCCAGAACTGACTGAAATCCATTTAGGTTACAGTTCAGATAGCGTGAAGTCCGGGTCTTTTAAATTTTAGGTTGAGGTCACCATCTAGTTAGAAAAGATGAAAGATAAAAAGAGGTAACTATTTAATCTAACTAACAAAGTGCATATTCCCACTCTATGAGATCATTGTATGGGATTAATTTGTCTTGATAAAAACTCGATATGAGTATCATCAGCATTATTTATATTATATGTCAATATATTTTATATATCTGCTTTTTAAACTTCGAAATATATGTCATCAAAAGGTGATTCATGATCACATCCTAAAAATAATCACTCATGAACAAAACTTAAGGAAGTTGTACCTTTTAGCATGTATATCGGGATTCTGACAATAACTCTGAAAGACACTCATGGATAAAACTTAAGGAAGTTGTATCTTTTAGCATGTACGTATATCGGAATTCAGACAATAACTCTGAAAGATATTACAGTGACCTTTGTTGAAGATACACGAGATAACCAACAAGTGTGAACAAAATTGCCTCTGTTTCCTTAAAAGAAAAAAAAAATGACGACAGGCGATATCAAAATATAAAACTTCCTTAAGAGTTGTTCATGAATGTATTTTTCCTTTTTTATACTTTATAAACCTCGAGGTAAATGCAATGTTATAATAAAGGCTTTATAAATATGACATCAAAAGGTAATTCATGAATAAATTCTAAAATATATATTTTTTAAAGCACCATATATAGGCACTTTCATATGCCTATCAACATATAACAAGGTGAAGGCTTCAAAATTTAAGTAAAAAATTAACAATAATTATCTTTTTTTATTGTTAAATAAGTGAGCTTTAGAGTTACGAGGTTCTTCTACTGTCCTAACAATGTCAAGTGGAGAAATACAAACTGTTTGTAAAAGCAAATGTTCACCTACACACATTCAGTTTGTATTTCTACACTTGACATTGTTAAGCCAGTAGAAGATCTTCGTTGCTCTATAAAGCTCACTTTTCTAATAAAGAAGATATTATGAAAAAAGGCATCTCCATATCGTGCAACTGAAAGTTGCTGATGGCTTGCGCCATCTATCAGAATAAATATTGTTGCACTGGGCTGCGGTTTGGCAGATTCTTCAGTCTTGAGTCTCTCCTCAGACGTGTCTTGCATCTTTCCAGAACGTGTCTCAACCATCTTGCAAGGTTAAACCAGTCAATAATAAGACAACTATATATTTAGGTAGCACCTAGAATATCTCTTTATTTATCATATCAAAGTTTAAAGCAGGTGGGGTATTTTAGTGTATCAAAATACAAATGTTTTATAGTACATAATATTTTATAGTAATAATCTGTTTTATAAAATAAATAAATATATAATTTAAATTTTAGATATATTAAAACTAATATTATAAATATTTTTTAAAATACGCGCATTAATCATGATGCAACAATGGCAACTATTCTCTTTTATTTTTAATTATTTCAGAATTGGCCATATACCCATTCTTGATTAATCAAGAAAAGTTAACCACGGACGCTTTTCGGGCTTTTGGCCCTCATCAGCGTGGTGCAAGCTGTACCTCAACGACCCAAAAACTGGTCATTCAAGAATCCTGAAAAATCATGAAACGGGTAGTTAAGGCCAAAAGCAACGCTGATGAGGGCAAACAGCCCGAAACACGTCCGTGATTAGCTTTTCTTGATTAATCAAGAATAGGTATTTGGCCAATTTTGGAATAATTAAAAATCAACGAGAATAGTTCATATTTATTCCGATCAGCAACTTTCAGTTGCAAGATAAGGAGATGCCTTTTTTCATAATATATGCATCTTATCCCAGTACTATATCACATTTGTACTATTTTTTTTCACAAAGAAGATATTGTTAGTTTGAATAACTTCGAAAACACATACACAATTTCTTACTTAATGAAGTCAAAGGTTTACAAGATTTTTTTCAGATTGATAGGTTGACGATAGCCTTGTCTATATGTACGTACGGTTCTGAAGTTCAACAGAAAAAGTTGCGAATATTGATAAACAATGACAAAGAAGATGAATAGAAGACACCCAATGATTGATATTTCTCTCCACCAAGTTTGTATATATATATATATATAAGGGCAGAGCGCCATCTAGTGGAACAAAAATAAAGTAAACGTTTATTTAATTTGTTCCGTGATATTTGGCCAACCTAATTTCTTGATAAATCAAGAAAAGTCAACCACAAACGCGTTTCAGGCTGTTGGCCCTCGTCAACGTGGTGCAGACTGTACCTATACAACCAAAATATGGTCCCAGAGGCTTTCTATTATGTAATTAGAAATATATGGGGTAATATGTAAATATAATTTATATGTATTTAATAAAATGAAATTCCATGATGGACGATTTCCTACAATATGTAGATTGGAATCTCTTTAAATGTTAAATTGGAGATTGTAGTTGATATCTCTGGAAGATAAATAGGGTTATGTCACATATACAAGAGAGTGGTTAGAGAGAGCGATGGTCTCAAGGCCACGGAGGATTGTTGTGGTCAGTTTTATCTGTCAGATTAGACAGGACAAAGTCCGTCGGCCCGGTTCCTACCAGATATCGCAGCCTCCACGTACTGGATAACTAGCCAACCTTCTATCCAAGATAGTCCATCTCTCCCGGTAGGATTGACCAACATGGAGGAATGTGTAGAGAAAGATAAGAGCATACATTCTGAACTTATCTCCAGAAACACACAGAAATCAGTCACAGGATCCGGTTCCTACCAAATATCGCAACCTCCACGTACTGGATAACTAGCCAACCTTCTATCCAAGATAGTACATCTCTCCCGGTAGGATTGACCAACATGGAGGAATGTGTAGAGAAAGATAAGAGCATACATTCTGAACTTATCTCCAGAAACACACAGAAAAATCACTCATAGGATCCGGTTCCTATCAGATATCACAGCCACCACATACTAGATAGTCAACCAACCTTCTATCCAAGATAGTACATCTCTCCCGGTAGGATTGGCCAACAGAGAGGAATGTGTAGAGAGAGATAAGAGCATACATTCTGAACTTATCTCCATAAACACAGAAAAATCACTCACAGGGTCCGGTTCCAACCAGATACCACATCCTCCATGTACTAGATAGTTAACCAACCTTCTATCCAAGATAGTACATCTCTCCCGGTAGGATTGGCCAACAGAGAGGAATGTGTAGAAGGAGATAAGAGAATACATTCTGAACTTATCTCCAGAAACACAGAAAAATCACTCACAGGATCCGGTTCCTACCAGATACCACAGCCTCCACGTACTGGATAGTCAGCCAACCTTCTATCCAAGATAGTACATCCCTCCCGGGAGGATTGACCAACATGGAGGAATGTGAAGAAAGAGATAAGATCATACATTCTGAACTTATCTTCAGAAACACAGAAAAATCACTCACAGGATCCGGTTCCTACCAGATATCACAGCCTCCGCGTACTGGATAGTCAGCCAACCTTCTATCCAAGATAGTTCATCCCTCCCGGTAGGATTGACCAACATGGTGGAATGCGTAGAAGGAGATAAGAGTATACATTCTGAACTTATCTTTATAAACACACAGAAAAATCACTCACAGGATCCGGTTCCTACCAGATATCACAGCCTCCACGTACTGGATAGTCAGCCAACCTTCTATCCAAGATAGTCCATCTCACTAGGTAGGATTGACCAACATGGAGGAATTTGTAGAAGGAGATAAGAGCATACATTCTGAACTTATCTCCAGAAACACACAGAAAAATCACTCATAGGATCCGGTTCCTACCAGATATCGCAGCCTCCATGTACTGGATAGTTAGCCAACCTTTTATCCAAGATATTACATCTCTCTAGGTAGGATTGGCCAACATGGAGGAATGGGTAGAAAAAGATAAGATCATACATTCTGAACTTATCTCCAGAAACACAGAAAAATCACTCACATATTCCGGTTCCAACCAGATACCACAGCCTCCATGTACTAGATAGTTAGCCAACCTTCTATCCGAGATAGTACATCCCTCCCAGGAGGATTGACCAACATGGAGGAATGTGTAGAAAGAGATAAGAGAATACATTCTGAACTTATCTCCATAAACACAGAAAACTCACTCATAGGGTCCGGTTCTTACCAGATACCACAGCCTCCATGTACAAGATAGTTAGCCAACCTTCTATCCAAGATAGTCCATCTCACCAGATAGGATTGGGCAACATGGAGGAATGTGTAGAAAGAGATAAGAGAATACACTTTTCAGTGATACGCTAACCTATGCCTGGTGGACGACGTTGAAGGCGGCCCTAAGTTCTGAGCCTGGAGTCAACCCAACGTGGAGCGGGCGTTAGCGGCCAGATCCCCTTCCGGGACTCCTATGCACGGTGGAATCTGTGACCACTGGACATGCGTCGTACCTAGAGGCTGTTGTTGGGTTTTGTACTGCCTGGAGTATTGGAGCTCCATTTATTCTTTTTTTCTTGTGATGAATCTGTATAAGACCGGTGGTCTTAATAAAGTTGTGTATGTAGGTATGATAAGAGAATACATTCTGAACTTATCTTCAGAAACAAACAGAAAAATCACTCCCAGGGGCCACACAATAAAGATCTTTGTATAATGGCCTCTATTAAGAAACACAATCCTATACATGAATTCACCATGAACTCTGCAAAAGAAAATGAGTAAAAAAAGAAACTATTTACATTTAATAATAATAATAATAAAACTGTTATATACACAAAATCTCTAATTAAAAAGATAAAATCCTTTGAAATATATAAATAATAATAAAAAACGGCTCCACAAGGATAAGTTTCTGGCTTTATTTACTCCAAGGTTCGAGAAAATATGTAAATAATGCAAGAAACAGGAGTATACAACTCCTGAATAAGGGTTTATAATACCCGAAAGTTGGAGAAAATATGTATATAAAGCAAGAAACAGGAATATATAACTCCTGTAGAAGGGTTTATAATACTCGAAGGTTCGAGAAAATATGTAAATAAAGCAAGAAACAGGAGTATATAACTCCTGTAGAAGGGTTTATAATACCCGAAAGTTCGAGAAAATATGTAAATAAAGCAAGAAACAGGAGTATATAACTCCTGTAGAAGGGTTTATAATGCCCGAAAGTTCAAGAAAATATTTAAATAAAGCAAGAAACAGGAGTATATAACTCCTGTAGAAGGGTTTATAATACTAGAAAGTTCGAGAAAACATGTAAATAATGCAAGAAACAGGAGTATATAACTCCTGTAGAAGGGTTTATAATACCCGAAAGTACGATAAAATATGTAAATAATGCAAGAAACAGGAGTATACAACTCCTGTAGAAGGGTTTATAATACTCGAAAGTTAGAGAAAATATGTAAATAATGCAAGAAACAGGAGTATATAACTCCTGTAGAAGGGTATATAATACTCGAAAGTTCGAGAAAATATGTAAATAAAGCAAGAAACAGGAGTATATAACTCCTTAGAAGGGTTTATAATACTCGAAAGCTTGAGAAAATATGTAAATAATGCAAGAAACAGGAGTATATAACTCCTGTAGAAGGATTTATAATACTCGAAAGTTCGAGAAAATATGTAAATAAAACAAGAAACAGGAGTATATATCTCCTGTAGAAGGGTTTATAATACCTTAAAGTTCGATAAATATGTAAATAATGCAAGAAACAGGAGTATATAACTCCTGTAGAAGGGTTTATAATACCCGAAAGTTCGAGAAAATATGTAAATAATGCAAGAAACAGGAGTATATAACTCCTGTAGAAGGGTTTATAATACCCGAAAGTTCGGGAAAATATGTAAATAAAGCAAGAAACAGGAGTATATAACTCCTGTAGAAGGGTTTATAATACCCGAAAGTTCGAGAAAATATGTAAATAAAGCAAGAAACAGGAGTATATAACTCCTGTAGAAGGGTTTATAATACTCGAAAGTTCGAGAAAATATGTAAATAAAGCAAGAAACAGGAGTATATAACTCCTGTAGAAGGGTTTATAATACTCGAAAGTTCGAGAAAATATGTAAATAAAGCAAGAAACAGGAGTATATAACTCCTGTAGAAGGGTTTATAATACCCGAAAGTTCGAGAAAATATGTAAATAATGCAAGAAACAGGAGTATATAACTCCTGTAGAAGGGTTTATAATACCCGAAAGTTCGAGAAAATATGTAAATAATGCAAGAAACAGGAGTATATAACTCCTGTAGAAGGGTTTATAATACTCGAAAGCTTGAGAGAATATGTAAATAAAGAATGAACCTTATCCTTGTGGAGCCGTTTTTTTATTATTATTAAAAGCCTTTATGAAGAAACACTCTTTTATATATGAATTCACCACGGAGTCTGCAAAGGAAAAGAGTATAAAAGTAAAAGCTTTTTACATTTAATGATATGAAAAAACAATAGAAAAAAACATGTTGATATTAAAAAGGTTCGATCAAAAACAAATCAACCACAGACTTGAATTCATCCACAGAGAATCAAATATTGTCTACAATAGAAATTAGCTAAATTCATCGATTCTACTTAATCCTTTAGCTCTCATCGGATTCCATCAGATTTCTAAGAATTCACTTAGAAAAGAAGAAAGGGACAAACATCTCTGGAGTCCAACAGATTAGATTGAAGGTCCTGCTGCAAAAACTGCGACGTATCTTTAGTTTTTGTAACCCGCGTGTTTATAGAGAAAGATCATCTTAGAACAGCGGGATAAGTCTTATCACAACATGGCGCTATGTACTTATCACGGCTTGCTACCTCTCCTTGTTGTACCCTTCTTTTTGAGACAACTAGAGTCAAATCTCTCTCTTTTTACATATGTGCTCTTCGGATAATTTCTTACTTTGGTCTTGTATAGCGTGAGTGGATTACATTCCCACGTGATTTAGTTTAAATCAATGAAAAGTCTTGATAACTCTTTTTGTTGTACCCTTCTTCTTGAGACAACTAGAGTCAAATATCTCTCTCTTTTTACATATGTTCTTCAGGTAGTTTCTTACTTTGGTCTTGTATAGCGTGAATGGATTACATACCCACGTGATTTAGTTTAAATCAAAGAAAAACCTTGATAACTCTTTTTGTTGTACCCTTCTTCTTGAGACAACTAGAGTCAAATCTCTCTCTTTTTACATATGTGTTCTTCAGATAGTTTCTTACTTTGGTCTTGTATAGCGTGAGTGGATTACATGTCCATGTGATTTAGTTCAAATCAAAACCTTGATAACTCTTTTTGTTGTACCCTTCTTCTTGAGGCAACTAGAGTCAAATCTTTTTATTTTTACATATGTATTCTTTAGGTAGTTTCTTACTTTGGTCTTGTATAGCGTGAGTGGATCACATTCCCACGTGATTTAGTTTAAATCAAAGAAAAGCCTTGATAACTCTTTTTGTTATACCCTTCTTCATGAGACAACTAGAGTCAAATATCTCTCTTTTTACATATGTTCTTCAGGTAATTTCTTACTTTGGTCTTGTATAGCGTGAGTGGATTACATTCCCACGTGATTTAGTTTAAATCAAAGAAAAGCCTTGATAACTCTTTTTGTTATACCCTTCTTCATGAGACAACTAGAGTCAAATATCTCTCTTTTTACATATGTGTTCTTCAGATAGTTTCTTACTTTGGTCTTGTATAGCGTGAGTGGATTACATGTCCATGTGATTTAGTTTAAATCAATGAAAAGTCTTGATAACTCTTTTTGTTATACCCTTCTTCATGAGACAACTAGAGTCAAATATCTCTCTTTTTACATATGTTCTTCAGGTAGTTTCTTACTTTGGTCTTGTATAGCGTGAGTGGATTACATTCCCACGTGATTTAGTTTAAATCAAAGAAAAGCCTTGATAACTCTTTTTGTTGTACTCTTCTTCTTGAGAAAACTAGAGTCAAATCTCTCTCTTTTTACATATGTGTTCTTCAGATAGTTTCTTACTTTGGTCTTGTATAGCGTGAGTGGATTACATGTCCATGTGATTTAGTTTAAATCAAAGAAAACCTTGATAAAGAGAGGCGTTTTTGCCCCTAGAAATATTGGTTGAATAATAAATTTATTTCCAATTTATGATAATTATTTATTTATATGTATATATACAAAATCTCTACTATAAACTATGAATTAATAATCTGTTTTTAAATAAGATATACTTCTTGACTATTTTTTTCCTTCTTTCTCTTCTTCTCTTTTCTCTTTTTCTCCTCTCTTGTCTTCTTCATAAAACCAATACCCATCGATATCAAAGACTTTCCACTTCTTCAAGTTTTGTCCATGAGTGTGTATATATATAAGCAGATATGCAAATTAACACAGATGTGACAATAATAAAATAAATTATAAAAAATATCTAAAAACTTAGGTAATAAATTTCTTTGATTTCTCATACAGTTTCACTCTATAATTTTCCAAAAATTCTTAATGTTTTAGGTTCATATTGAAAATTATGAAAACTGCGATATAATTTTATAAAAATATCTAAAAATATATTAAGAATAAAGAAACTTCACACACACAAAAACCTTTATTAAGACACACAGGTCTTACAGAGGATTCTCCTTGGGGTTACAAGACGGAGAAACCTATGAAAGTGGGAAATATACAAAGGGGGAAAAATGGAGAAAGATTATATACACATGATAAATATATACAGATTATTATTTGAATAATCCTATGAAAAATAAGAATATGGATTAGGAAAAAATTTTTTTTTTTTTTTGGAAATATGGATGGGAGAAGTGGAGAGCGAAAAGAGGAAAGAAAACAGGTATTTACATATGGTACATACATATAATGGAACAAGTCAATTTAAGCTCTTCTGCTCACACAGCACAGGTGAACAATGGCTTTTTTTCAAGAAATCGAACAAAGAAACTTATTACATAGGTTTTAAAATATTTTTATAAAAGTATATTGCAAATTTCTTAATTCTGAATATAAACCCAAAACACTTCGAATATTTGGAATATTATAGAATGAAGATGTATAAGAAATCAAATAAAGAAATATATTACGTAAGGTGTTTAGAGATTTTTTAAAAAGTATATTTCGAAATTTTCTTAATTCTGAATAAAATAAATTATTACAGATTGATAAGTCTATAAAATAATCCCTTGCATAAATACTGAGTAAAATCAATCATTCCTCCAGGGAAAAGTGTCTTTTCAAAAACATTTTTATTCTCTAGCTTTCTGGCATGGAAGTCCTTCTACAGGAGAAAATCTGGTATATTGATTCGCCAATAGAACACGATATATTATATTTAACTCGTTTTCTATTGGCGAATTACCAGGTTTTCTGCTATAGAAGGGCGTCCGTGCCCGAAAACTAGAGAATAAAAATGTTTTTGAAAAGACACTTTTCCCTGGAGGAATGATTGATCACACTCAAAACAGATTAATAATTTATTGAGATATTAGAATTTCTACTTTCAGCAATTTCAATATAGTTCAGATATATAAAGATTACTTAGAACAATGTTCTAATGAGATGATTTGAAATAGAATTATCTGGCGTGACAAAATTCCCCCTTTTTTTTTCTTCAATCCCCCACAATGCTTCACATATCAGGAAGACAAAATGAGGGCAGTTGAACAAATAGATCTTGTTCAAGTAGATTGAGTAGGAGGGAATGTACTTCTTCAAATCCTTGTTTTTCCTCAAAGGAAAATATCGCTTTGAGATCCTTACTCGAGAGGAAAATCTAGCGAATGTCTATCCTTGACAAGAATAGAAAGATAAAGACAGACATAAATTAATATAATGCATTTATAAAAGCATAGACTATTAAAATAATTTTATTGGCATCTTGTCAATACATGCAAAGTACACAGTCTGTACTATTAAAAAAAAGATAATATACCTTATATACACTATGTACAATGAATATGACGCCTCTGCCAGCGCTGCAGAGTTTGGTGGAGAATCGCCAGTGGGTCTCCAGTGACACCACGCATAGAATAAACTAAAATACAATATAAGAATAAAAGGATTTAAAAGAATACAATAGAATAAACTAGCCGAATGACCCCGGGCAACGCCCGTGTTTTACCCGATTGAATGTTTTGATTCAAATACTATTTGTTACAATTATAAATTGGCGCCTTAAATAATTGCATATGTTAGTTAATAACTATAGCCTATGTGCTTTATCTGTCTATGTACTGTTGGCTTCCGTAGGCGTCTCTTACTGGGAAAAAGAAAGAGAGGATTCCATTTGGTTATTATCTAATATGTGCATTTATTTAGGGAGCGACCCGCTCCAACACAATAGTTACAAAGACGAAATAGCGAGTGGGGGGGGGGGGCAAAGGTGGCGTGACCGTAGCCAACCAATAGGAGGGCGCCATTCCAAAAAAAAAAAGCAAACGGTGACAGAGATGAAAACTGACTGACTGATTGATTAGGAGATGAGGAATGACGCTCGTAACTGTATATATAATAATAAAAGCCTAGAGCGCCTCTCCTATCAAAATAAATGTCAAAACTAGACGCCATCTATTGACCATCACCGCAAACTAGCGGCCTCAGGTCGGTGACAAAGCCACAACACCAGCTTGTCATCAAATAACGTCTAGCTTTGATGTTTATTTTGACGGTAGAGGCACCCTATGCTTTTATAGATCTATTTCCTCTAGGAAAAAATTCCATATATGTTTCAACCATAGATTTGACCATAGACACTTTACCAGTTAAACATCTCTTTGGCAGATTGTGAAGATTTCATTAGATGCCTTGTGGATCTCGTGAAATGGATTGAGAGGTAGATCTCCGTCATAGGCTGACGAATTTAATATACATTTCTTTACTGGAAATAAAAATACTTATATATGCTAAACTGAAGAGTGGAATCTGGCGCTATTTTGTATTATTGTAATTTATATTCAAGAGATTTAAATCATGTAGACCATTTATTATCTCCAGCACCTTTCCTCCCGTACACAGTTCCAAACTGTCTGTATTTGAAATTTGCATCAGGTTTTGTCCATCAAACCTGTACCAAGTCTAATTCCTCCTTCTTTACAACAACAACAACAAAACATTTATTAAGACACTATTGTCTTACAAGGGGATTCCCCTAAAAGGTTATATATGCACATGAGTGAGGAGGAAAATCAATTTAGAGGAGAGGGGGAGCAATCAGCCGTTGTCTGTGGAGTTGAGCACTTCTTCCCTTATTTTAGTAATCGTCTTGAAATTTTTAAAATATTTATAAACAAATGTTTTATCCAGCAGGGTCCTCCTTCATTATAGGAACCTGTTAATTTATATTTGAAATCTCTATATATAATTGTAATTATTATATTTCTTATTCTTCATTATGTTTATTGATCTATTCTTATATTATGAATTTTATTCATTTATTCAACACAACACACATTTGCACTTTTTTTACAGAGTATTATTCGCGTTCCTTTCCCTTCCTAATAACAATACCATTTCTTTCATCAGGGTCATTACCATTGTTAGTCAGTCTAATGACATTGTTCTACCATTGTCGCAGTCGGGATTGGTTGAATTGCTATAGGAGCTGGTTTGGAAAGGAATCTCGAGAGAGAACGAATGTATATGCATTTAATTAACGTAGTTACATATATACACTCATGGACCAAACTTAAGAAAATGGAAAGTCTTTTAAATCTCTGGTCGTCTTTTTTGGAGTGGTTGAATTGCTATAGGAGCTGGTTTGGAAAGGCATCCCGGGAGGCAACGAATGTGTATGTATTTAATTAACGTAGTTACATATATACACTCATGGACCAAACTTAAGGAAGTAGAAAGTCTTTGATATCGCTGGTCATCTTTTTTTTTTTTTTTAAAGGAGACAGATGCAATTTTGGAGTGGTTGAATTGCTATAGGAGCTGGTTTGGAAAAGCCTCTCGATAGTTGACCAATGTGTATGTATTTAATTAACGTAGTTACATATATACACTCATGGACTAAAATTAAGGAAGTGAAAAATCTTTGATATCGCTGGTTGTCTATTTATTTATATATATATATATATTAGATAATAAAAGGCATATATTGGATTTGAAAAAATATTTATTTTGCCAATATTTAGGCTGGCTGAACGCCAACCTTTATCGAGGCATTACATTTTTGTATACACAAACTCAGCGCCGCATAGTGTTATAATATCACAGTTTAAATCAATTAAAATACAGAGTAGGTGGGAGAAATTTGTGCATGAAAAAATTATTATAAAAAAAATGCAACCAAAAATGTAAAAGGAAAAAAAGTTCTATCTTGTATTTATGTACTTATTACAATTTTTTAAATACAAGATAGAACTTTTTTTCCTTTTACATTTTTTGGTTGCATTTTTTTTTTATAATGATTTTTTCATGCACAAATTTCTCCCACCTACTCTGTATTTTAATTGATTTCAACAGTGATATTATAACACTATGCGGTGCTGAGTTTGTGTATACAAAAATGTAATGCCTCGATAAAGGTTGGCGTTCAGCCAGCCGAAATATTGGCAAAATAAATATTTTTTCAAATCCAATATATGCCTTTTATTATCTAATGAATTAAGTATGGATTACTCTATTTTCAATATATATATATATATATATTTTGAAAGAGACAGAGGAAATTTTGTTCATACTTGGTTATCCCGTGTATCTTCAATAAAGGTCACTGTAATATCTTTCAGAATTATTATCTGACTCCCGATATACATGCTAAAAGGTACAACTTCCTTAAGTTTTGTCCATGAGTGTAGTTATCTCGTATGTCTTCAATAAAGGTCACTGTAATATCTTTCAGAGTTATTGTCTAAATTCCGATATACATGCTGAAAGGTACAACTTCCTTAAGTTTTGTCCATGAGTGTAGTTATCTCACGTGTCTTCAATAAAGGTCACTGTAATATCTTTCAGAGTTATTGTCTAAATTCCGATATACATGCTAAAAGGTACAACTTCCTTAAGTTTTGTCCATGAGTGTAGTTATCTCGTATGTCTTCAATAAAGGTCACTATAATATCTTTCAGAGTTATTGTCTAAATTCCGATATAATGCTTAAAGGTACAACTTCCTTAAGTTTTGTCCATGAGTGTAGTTATCTCGTATGTCTTCAATAAAGGTCACTATAATATCTTTCAGAGTTATTGTCTCAATCCCGATATACATGCTTAAAGGTACAACTTCCTTTAGTTTTATCTTTGAATGTTTCTCATCACATGTGAACCCAACTACCTCGAGATATATTGAGAATTTAAAAAAATGAATTTTACAAAGAATTTTCTCTAGAGGAATTGGGTATAAGACAAAAGGTGTTAGAACAAAGACCTAATAACATATGTAATTTTTACAAATGCTTTTCTTATACGATAATAACAAGGCGAAGGAAGACGAGTATATTTATTGGTGCATAAGAGCGAGCTTTCGGGCAAAAGCCCTTCGACTGGCAAAATATAACGACACGGTGTCGTTATATTTTGCCAGTCGAAGGGCTTTTGCCCGAAAGCTCGCTCTTATGCACCAATAAAGATACTCGTCTTCCTTCGCCTTGTTATTATCGTATAAGTTCATTCCAGGAAGAATTACTCTACTATTATTCTAAATGCTTTTCTGTAAAGGAATTGAAAACAAGAGGTCTTAACAAAGACCTGTGTAAATTTTACAATTATTTTTCTGTAGAGGAATTGGAAACAAAAGGTCTTAACAAAGACATAGGTACGTATGTAAATTTTACAATTATTTTTCTGTAGAGGAATTGAAAACAAAAGGTCTTAACAAAGACATAGGTACGTATGTAAATTTTACAATTATTTTTCTGTAGAGAAATTGAAAACAAAAGGTCTTAACAAAGACATATGTAAATTTTACAATTATTTTTCTGTAGAGGAATTGAAAACAAAAGGTTTTAACAAAGACATAGGTACGTATGAAAATTTTACAATTATTTTTCTGTAAAGGAATTGAAAACAAAAGGTCTTAACAAAGACATAGGTACGTATGTAAATTTTACAATTATTTTTCTGTAAAGGAATTGAAAACGAAAGGTCTTAACAAAGACTTATGTAAATTTTACAATTATTTTTCTGTAAAGGAATTGAAAACGAAAGGTCTTAACAAAGACTTATGTAAATTTTACAATTATTTTTCTGTAGAGGAATTGAAAACAAAAGGTCTTAACAAAGACATAGGTACGTATTTGAATTTTACAATTATTTTTTTTCTGTAGAGGAATTGAAAACAAAAGGCCTTAAACAAAGACATGTAATTTTACAAATAATTTTCTGTAGAGAAATCGAGTGTAAGACAAATATTCTTAACAAAGACCTATGTAAATATATCATTTTTAAAAATGCATTCAGGTATATTATTATATCTTCTTCCAGTTTGATTGTCGAAAGTTTTCTCTGTGTACAAAGCAGCATACAAGACTGATAGCAGGAATTCACAGAGAAGATCACAACAAAAACACAGAACCGCCCTGAGTTTAAAATACAACGACGACACCAACGGTGTATAGTGAGGCAACAATTGAAAAAAAAAGGCTAAAACGAATTAAGAATCAATTACTGTTGATTGATTATACGCTACCAATTACATAACACGGTAAATCTCATAAAATTTCAATTAAACGGATTAGCTTCGGTTATCAGCTCCCATAATAATGGAGACACCTTTGTAATATAACACATTTACCTCATTGATTAAGGTGACAAAGAGAAACGAAATATAAAATGTAAAATTCATAAATATTCAAATAGTTTTAGATTTTGATACGTGTAGTATATTTTCTACATATTTTATGAATATTTAACTTTTTTATTCGATGTAGTTGGGTTTACATGTGATGGGAAACCTTCATGAACAAAACCTAACCTAAGTTGTATCTTTTAACATATATATCGGGATTCAAACAATAACTCTGAAAGATATGACAGTGACCTTTATTGAAGAAACACGAGATAACTACACTCATGGACAAAATTTAAGGGAGCTATACCTTTTAGCATGTATATCGGTTTTGAGACAATAGCTCTGAAAGATATTACACTGACCTTTAATAAAGACACACGAGATAACTACACTCATGGACAAAACTTAAGGAAGTTGTACCTTTTAGCACGTATATCGGGATTCAGACTTAACTCTGAAATATATTATAGTGACCTTTAATGAAGACACATGAGATAACTACACTCATAGACAAAACTTGAGGAATTTTTATCTTTTACCATGTATATCGGGATTCAAACAATAACTCTGAAAGATATTACAGTGACCTTTATTGAAGACACACGAGATAACTACACTCATGGACAAAACTTAAGGAAGTTGTACCTTTTAGCATGTATATCGGGATTTAGACAATAACTCTGAAAGATATTACAGTGACTTTTATTAAAGACACACGAGATGACCAAGTGTGAACAACCTCTGTCTCCTTCAAAACAATATATGATTGACGATATTAAAGACTTTCAACTTCCTTAAGTTTTTTCCATGAGTGTATATATAAGAAGTTTGACAATTTTCTAGGATATTATCTCCAATATTCTGTTGAAGACTTTCCTTGTCTGGAGGAGGATTCTCTCAAGGTGGGGAAACCTTCCTTACTGAAGATATTTGTACACATACACAACTATATATATTCCCCTACATTTTATCTACCCTTTATTTACTATTTTATTATATTTTTTTTCCTATTTGTAACAATTGATTAGAAGAATCAATAAAATTGTTTAAATTGTCAATTTTCCAATAATCTGTTTAGTAGCATGGATATAATCAAGAAGAAACTGGGGTCTATCGTTTTTGCTTGTTGTAAATGTTCTCGATGTCGTTTGTAAACTTGACAAAGACTTGAGATGTTCAAATATGGAAATTGTTATTTGAATGCTCTTCTCTCTCTCTATTTAGAGTTTGTAATCCTTTCTATTAATTTCCTTAAAGGTTTACAAAAGTGTAAAAGAATATTTTTAAAAAATCGTTCACAATTAGTCGGTTTATTTACATTATATTTTTAAAATTTTAATTTATATAGATATACACAATGTATCAGTTACAACTATCCTGAGCCCCCTATATGAAACAAAGTGGGTCAGGCCAGAGATTACGTTCGCGATTCTACACCGCGATGATAGAAATTATCTCAAAACTTGCCTGAACACAAGATTATCCTTGTCGAATTCCTCAACACTGTCATCGAGCATGCTGGGGACATGGATTCTATAATCTGCAACGGCCTGTCCGAACTCAAGGCGGCTTTAAGCTCCTGATGAAATCCAGACGTCCCTGTTGTATATATTTCTCCCTAAAATGGCTGTAAACCTTCTCCCTACTGTTGACTAGATGTTAATAAACTATTTCTAATTGTCACAATGTATGAGTTTACATTTGTGTAGGGCTGTGACGTTATTCACATTCGAGAAGTGGGTGTTGATCAAATCTCCTGTAACAAGCGATGGATTGGGTCACCATGTAGAGCGCTATAGTGTCATTGACGTCGTGTATGCCAGGAAGAAAAACAATCCGTTAGCCATAGACTTGCACATGATAAACAAGTTTGTTTATTATGAGCTTCGAGCTTTCGAGTTCTCACTCTTTAACGGGCAGCATTATAGCCGACCCTGCCCAGAAGTCCAACTCTTCCTCTACGTGGCGGGCAGGAGAAGCAGCACAAGTAAGGGACTTCCCTGTAGTACGGTGTCGTGAACCCCGAGCCGCTACGGTAACCGTATATCGGTATTCAGACAATAACACTGTAAGATATGACAGTGACCTTTATTGAAGACCACACGATATAACTACACTCATGGACAAAAACTTAAGAAAGTTTTACCTTTTGGAATGTATATCGAGATTGAGACAATAATTCTGGAAGATATTACAGTGACCTTTATTGGAGACACACGAGATAACTACACTCATGGACAAAAATTATGGAAGTTGTACCTTTTAGCATGTATATTGGAATTCAGACAATACTTCTGAAAGATATTACAGTGACCTTTATTGAAGACACACGAAATAACTACACTCATGCACACAACATAAGGAAGTTGTACCTTTTAGCATGTATATCGGGATTCAGACAATAACTTTGAAAGATATTACAGTGACCTTTATTGAAGACACACGAGATAACTACACTCATGGACAAAACTTAAGGAAGTTGTATCTTTTAGCATATATATCGGGATTCAGACAATAACTCTGAAAGATATTACAGTGACCTTTATTGAAGACATACGAGATAACTACACTCATGAACAAAACTTAGGGAACTCTGAAATATGGCTGACTAAAGGGGCAATGGCACCCCCACTTTCCATGGAGCAAAAAAATCAGAAATTGGACAAGACACCATCACCATTATATCAAAGATTGAGCATGGAGTCACTCTACCAATGAAATGAGCTATTTATCAATTTAATAAGATTTATGATTTAAAATCTTTATTGTTTTCTTTGTATGCCAATAGGGAATTAGATAGCATTTTTGTCTATTGATAAGCTTTATGAAAAATCTTCCAAAAATTCATTAAGATTCTAAACACATTTAAATTTATTTCCACCATAAACTTAATATCAAATTGTAGAGCGTAATAAAAACTCCACTACAAGAAATAAAGGTAAAGATAGAGGTTACCTGTGGTCTCTCTCTCTCTCTCTCTCTCGGCATTCATAGTTCTTCAAATAAAAGATACTTCGGCCAGTATCCATATTCTTATTTTCCATAGGATTATTCAAATAATAATCTGTATATATTTACCATGTGTATATAATCTTTCTCCATTTTTACCCCTTTGTATATTTTCTACTTTCATGGGGTTCTCCGTCTTGTAACCCCAAGGAGAATTCTCTGTAAGACCTGTGTGTCTTAATAAAGGTTTGTGTGTGTGTGTGATACTTCGGCCAGTAAAATCTTTTTATTGTCTCGATCTATCGACAAAAATGACGAGTAAAAAAGATTTTTGTCTAAACATCGAGACAATAAAAAAATATTGCCACATAGAAAATTAGGGAAGATCAATTTCGGGATGAGACAGCAATTTATTTAGGGCAAGAACAAACTATGAATGGTAAACTAAAGATAAGTCACTAGGAAAATTTACAGAGTAGCAAATATATAAACATAAAAATGACCATTCTGTTAATAAAAATAATAAAATGAATAAATACCTTCTTACAATATTGCCACGTGGAAAATTAGGGAAGACAAAAACTTCTGGAAGAGACAACAATTTATTTCAGGGAAGGACAAACTATGAATGGTAAACAAAAGCTAAGCCACGAGTGAAATTTACAGATTAACAAAATATAAACATAAAAATGACCACTCTGTTGATAAAAATAATAAAAATAATAAATAATTTCTTACAATATTTACTGGCCGAAGTGTCTTTAGTTTAAAGAACAAGAAATCACGGAGAATGTCCTCTGGTGAACTCTTCCTAAACGGATAGAAAAGACAGTCCAATATGTAGATGAAGTCATAAAACTACTGATGGCTAGACGGCTATGCAAATTGGACAAACCTGATCTATAAAAGTGGGACAGGAGAGGTCCTTTTGTCATCCCGCCATATGTCAGATAACCAGTTCCCAGATGTGAGTTTTGTGGAAGTAAAAAAAGCCTCTAGGATAAAACATGGGAGTTAATAACCTTGAGTTTTTATCGTTGAATATCGAATTGTTCTATTACTCCCAGTAACTTTTTTGTTACGTCAAGAAAAACATTGAAAAAATGATGATTTTCAACATTTTTTGTGTTTAATAAATTGCTTATAATTTGCACAGTTCTCTTTCTATTTATATATATCCTATTATGTAATTATATTGTAACAAGGTATTTATTAATTTTATTATATTTATTAACAGAGTGGTCATTTTTATGTTTATATTTTGCTACTCTGTAAATTTCCCTCATGGCTTATATTTTGTTTTCCTTTCATAATTTGTGCTTGCCTGAAATAAATTGTTGTCTCCTCCTGAAGTTTTTGTCTTCCCTAATTTTCCACGTAGCATTTTGGTGGAGATGCTGGGTAAGTTAGGGAAGACAAACTGAAGACCACCGAGAAGACCTTGAAGCCATGGGTGCTGTGATCTACATTTTCGGAGACAGGCTCAAGGATTACACCGCCGTGTCAAAGCCAAGACTTCCCTCGTAGATGACGATGTCCCTATAGACGACGATACGACGACAAAGCCGCTCTTCACGCCGCAAGAAAAAGGACGCAAAGGTACTAGAGACAAAGTTCCAAGACTTCGATAGAATCCTTGGCAGAAGCACGTCAGATCCATGTCAGTATCTACAATAATTGCTATCTGTGGGTCACAGCTTCCATAGGGAAGAAGCTATGTAACAAGGTATTTATTAATATTATTATTTTTATTAACAGAGTGGTCATTTTTATGTTTATATTTTGCTACTCTGTAAATATCCCTCGTGGCTTATCTTTTGTTTACCTTTCATAGTTTGTGCTTGCCTGAAATAAATTGTTGTCTCCTCCTGAAGTTTGTCTTCCCTAATTTTCCACGTGGCAATATCAATATTTAAAAGTAAAAATAGAAATCAGGTAAAAATTTTCTTTTAATTTTAAATTTGTGTTATATATATATATATTAATTAATTGTTACCACAGAGTGTGTGTAAGCTCACAGGTAAATAGGCGCTAACCGAAAGAAAAAAAAAGTTCCTTTGTTTAATATTAGTTTCCCTTTTATATTTTGTTCTCTCTCTTGTAAATCAATAAATATAATGTTTAATTAATAATTATTGGAATCAGTTTCATTAAAAATTCTAAGCAAAGTCAACAATTTGCAAGTTTTCGAGCAAATATACTGTTCTTCAACGGGCTAATAATCTATGTACAATCTCTGAATAATATTTATACAAAAAATAATTGAAAACTTCCTGACAAATAATCTAAATATTAATAATTATTGGAATGTATATATATTTAATCCTAGTATAATATATTTTACTTTAGCTGGAAACAGTCTGATGCACGCCTGCGAAAGTACATGCAAAAAAACAAAAGTTTTCAATTATTTTGTATAAAGATTATTAAGAGATTATACATAGAGACAATTTTGACAATTAAACAACTTTATTGACATCTCGTCAATCTTTACACTCAAAGGGAGTTATAAGGTAATAATAATGGTAGGAATGAAGAGAGATATATACAATCGACGTAGGGCACGTCCGGATCAGGAGCTTAAAGCCGCCTTGAATCTAGACAGATCCCTGCCATTTGGGGAGTTCATGTTCGGAACATGTTTGATGATAATGTCGAAGAATTTGTCGAGAAGAATCTTGTCTTCAGGCGTGAGTAGCCCAAGGAGGTGCTCCGTTTATACATAGAGTATCAGCCCGTTAAAGAACAGTATATTTGCTTGAAATCTTGCAAATTTAAAATTAAAATGAACTTTTTACCTGATTTATTCATTTTAACTTTTAAATAATTTCTGGTATCTAAATAATTATTCACGTCAGTTAGTTTTGAACCAAATAATGATGATAATAAAAAAACATTATAAGCTAAAAACTTAAAAAAAAAATATTAAGAAAAATTGACGTTTTGGATCTGTTTGTAGAACTGGCATTACTCTATCTATCTATTAAGCCGTGAACGCGCATTCCTGCCGTAGTTTCGAAGGCTGAAATTCTTTTCTTTTTTTAAATGGCTGTTAAACCGCATTTTACCTTTTTGCTTCTAGCATCAAAAATATGGAAGTCTCAAACACTTACGACATATCGTCTGAAAGCCTGAAAGTTCCCCTACAAGCTGATGTGTATCCCGTCGAGATTAATGAGATTAACGCTGAGAAATCAGCGAAAGAACATTTCTTCTAAGTATTCATCTAGATCTACTTATCTAGTTGTTCATCAATTCCGCTGCATCTACATATCTGTAGTTGTTTATCTTCTGCAAATTCCTTTACGCCATTTTCACAGTGATTTGATAATAAAGCTTGATTGGATCTAATTTAGTCTGTTTAACAATAGCATCTTCTATTTTTATAAATTCTGCTTACAACGCGTTTATTCGAATAGGTTTTAATTTTAAAAGCTAATCCCTTAATGCATCTTTAATCCATAAGGACATGTCTAAATGTTTTGCACAGATTAGATACCAAGCCTATCTGCCAAGAACATTCAATGGAGAATTTCATTGTTGTAGTTTTTGTTTTGTTTATCCCTAGTATACGTGGTACAGGCCATGATAATCATGGTGGGTAGAAATAGGCGACTGCTTTTACTGTAAGTGCTCCACATGTCTACACACATGAAAAGCAGTTCGACTTTGCACTTACAAATGTGTCAGAGCCCTGTTTAGTTATTTGCACTCGCTGGTGGGGTTGATCTTTTGCAAGAATCGGGGGCCATTGGAGCATTTTTTTTTTCAATCAGAAAAAAATTGCCTAATGCGGGAATCGAACCTGGGTCAAAGCAGTCGAAAACCAACAGTTTAGATCATCCTTCCACCGACCCCCCGAATTTCATTGTAAACGGAGAAAGCAGGGATCATTAAAATTCGCCTTCAGTCAGCGAATTGCATGAAAATTTGACAGCAGCGGCGACCTTCCAACCTACGGCTCCCAAGGACGGTCGTGTTCTAAACTGGGCGGAGGTCATGGATCATCATGAGTGTCTACTGTAATCTCTGTCACCTTCATCAAGATGGATAGGAAAAGGAGTAGGACATCAGCTTCTCCACGTACGCCAATCGCGCAGTCCAACAACATCACAGATTGGAATGCCATCAGCTCCCGCGACAATTCTTGCGAAGCGTCCACCGCCAAAGAGATCAAGGCCACGCAAGGGCGTATCGTGGAATCAAGGGCGCATCAAGCATCGGTCATCCTGAACCAGTGAACGTTCGTGCAGCCCTGCCTTGACTTCAGCTATCTCTAGTACGTACAGGCTCTGGAAAAGATGGTCGGAGGCGCCAACATCGTACAGCTGGCCAGGATGAACGGCCACGTTCTCGTCGGCCTCGCCATCAAAGTCGTCGCTGAACGCTCTTTGAGGAAGGCCTAGTATAATTGAAGATACCCAACTGAAAGCCTTCCCTTTCCGCAAAAGGTCCGAAAAAGTTATCATCAGAAATTTGCCCTTCTGTGCAGAGATAATCGCCGCTCTGAGGTCTTATGAGCAGATCACATCCATCGCCCTGGGGTTCCTCAAATGGGAAGGCTTTACCTTCAAGGACAACAGGAGAGAGGTGTTCATCCTGCTGAACGAAGGAATGAGGCTGGACGGATTGCCATCGCGCTTCGACATCAAGTCCAAGGGAGAGACCTTCCCAGAATTTCTCTCTTACGGAGTGAAATGAAAAGATACGAGTATATATCGTGGTATACTAGAAAATCAGATAGTAAAACTATGAAAAGGCCTCACCAATTGTCTATCAGGAAAAGGAATTTGGTCAATATTCTTGAATATATATATAAAAAAAACGATTAGTTGATATTTATTCCGATAGATGGCGTAGGCAATCAGAAACTTTCATTTCCACAATCAGGAGATGCCGTTTTTTTAATCTTCACACGAACTAAGCAATAGAAAAAGGAGAAATTTTATAGAATTATCGTGACGCTGTAAACAGGACAGTTTTATCAATATATAGTTCAACAGTAATCATAGTTAAAGATATAAATCCGCTTTCACCTACTTAGTTTTTTCACGATGTCTCTGCATCAGATATTAATAAGCGATCAATCCGCAGGGGACATTTTTTATCTCGATTACTTTTCATCGTCAGCGCGATGTCCGTGTCACCAAAAATAGGTTTAGCGTCAATCCCCCTCAAACGACCGGCTCAAGTTATCTCACGTCAGTAGTCTGGACCTTGAACATCTCTGATAGCTAGCTCTGTAGGGCTGGGAGCTACAGCGACCTCTCTCTGACTGGGGCCACAACGCCGAATTTAATATCTCTAATACACATAAAAATGTCAACCACTATTTTATTACCCTCTAAAGATATAATATTTCTTTGATGTTCTTCTGACAGTAGGTCCAGTGTCGACAGTAGTTCTTCCATTCTTCTTTGGCGCTCATGCTAGTCCATTGTCGACAGTAGTTCTTCCATTCTTCTTTGGTGATCTGATCATGATAGCCCATTGTCGACAGTAGTTCCTATATTCTTCTTTGTTGTTCTGTTCATGATAGCCCATTGTCGACAGTAGTTCTTCCATTCTTCTTTGGTGTTCTGATCATGATAGTCCATTGTCGACAGTAGTTACTCCATTCTTCTTTGATATTCATGCTACTCTATTGTCGATAGTATTTCCTCCATTCCTTCTTGGTGTTCATGCTAGTCCATTACCGACAGTAGTTCTTCCATTCTTCTTCGGTGTTCTGCTTATGTTTTCATTATGGACATTGTTTAATTCATTCTTCTTTTATTCGTGTCCTGCTAACAGCTAGTGCTCATACTAGTCCATTTCGACAGTAGTTCCTCAATTCTTTTATTCTTTGGCTTCATCTAATTACAGGTTCACTGTCGACAAAAGTTCTTTTAATCTTCGTTATTCGGTCAGCAAAAATTTCCTTTGTAGGCGATATATGCTCTATTTTTGGAAATAATATGTACTGTTATATATGTAATTAGTTACACAAAATTTGGTGAAGAAGAGAGACATAGTCACCAAAAAAAGAAATAAAAATAAGTACAATAAATATTTTACAAAAGTAATTTGAAAAAATATATATAAAAACAATAAAATGTTATGAGAATTTCCATGAGAATATAATACCACACATAAAAACGATTATTTTAATTATATATTATATAATTAAAAATATATATATGTGAATATTATATCAAAATATCATTTATTTAAATATTCATTTATGGATTGCTCTCTATTTTCAAAATTAATATTATATAATTCAAATATATATAGTGTATATTTTATTATATTATATATTATAAAATATAGTATACTATATATAAATATAATATAATTTTAAAATATATATTCTATTTTTCATTCATTAATAATTATAAATATTTCGACCATAATTTTAGAAGACGCCATTTTAAATTTTGTTGTAATTATGTGTTATTAAAATTTTTTTACCTATTATATAATTCAATCTAAAATATAGGATCAATTTCATAAATCCTATATAACTGGAAAAAAATATTTTATTGTTATTTTTACTCAAGTAATTAAAAATAAAAATACTTGATAATAAATAATTATTTTCAATATTTTTATCAAATGACTTCACTATCGAATCTTATTACAAAATATATTCATAACATAAAATATATACGGCATATTTTTTATTATAATCCTTTTTTATATAATAAGAGAGAGAGAGGGAAATATTTTATTATTTTTATAGCTATTTGATAAGCCTATATATAAAATATAGATGAAAATGCAAATAACAATAAAAAGGGGGGGGATTTCATTGATATAGCACTTATAATAAACTTTGGCGTGTCGTGATAACTCTGTGATGAAGGAGCTAAACCCTCCATAAATGGAAGACGTTTAAAGGAAAATCTATGTCTGCTGGTATTTATTTTTTATTAATTTTCCCAGGAGGATTTCTTGTCTAATAAATATGCCTAGAAAACAAGGAGGTCACTTCATCACAGGGATCGTCTGCCTCAATTAATGTCACAGAACTTTAGTTTATAGTGGGACCGGATTGATTTATTAGAACTCACTGAATAAACTTGGTCATTGATTCAAATTAGACGGAAATTCTCATAACATTTTATTGTTTTTATATATATTTTTTCAAATTACTTTTGTAAAATATTTATTGTACTTATTTTTATTTCTTTTTTTGGTGACTATGTATTTTTTCCTTTGATTTTATTACCAAATTTATAATCTTTATTTTTTATTCCGACTTAGAGTGCTATGTCCCCCTAGGGACACTTGCACTTTAAAGATAAACAAAATTTTGAAAGAAAAGAAAGAAAGATATTTTAAATATGTACAGAATTAGTATGCAAGTTAGTTAGATGAAAAGATTTTAAAATATCAACACAATTGATATATGTACAAAGGGTTGGTATGCAAATTTAGTTAAATGAAATCAAATTGTAAAGTATTGTGTGTATTCGAGAAAAGCAAATCTGTAATCTCAACTCTATAAAATCTTTACCTTCTCTGTTTCTTATTTTCTCTCTCTCTCTCTATAAAAAACTTTTGATATATTTATTAATCTAACAATATAAAAAGTCAAATAGGGCTAAGCTTCTTGCACAATTTTACTACTCTAGTTTCCGGGTTAACATGCCCTTCAACAGGAGCAATATATACGTATATTTTAAATATTTAATTAATTACTTTGCAAAACGTTTCTTTTCCAATTTATTATAATTGTCAAGCCTTCGAGTTTAAGAACTCTTCTACGAGCATTTATTTCAAGTATATGTCATAATATATACTCTTCCTGGAATAATAAAGCAAACCTACAGTCAACCCAGAGAGAGACAGGCAGCTAAAGTCCGGTCACTTTAGACATCAGCGACATTCCAAGAGGCGACCAGAGGCCCGTGAGTTCTCGGGACTATTAAGATGGGATGTAAAGTCCGGTCAATTGAGACAGCAGCGACATTCCAAGGGGCCCGTTACTTGGAACCTCAGGACTATTAGACAGTTGGTGATTGTGTGCGACAAAAACGGCCGCCCGGCTGTGGCCGGTCGCGGGCCTCTCCCGTCTCTCTCCATCTCTCTCTGGTTGTCTAGGATTCCTCTACCAACTTGTGGTGTCCTTATTTCTCTTTCCCCACCTTATTATATTATTATATTGCCACATATATATATTTAAAATAAATATTTTAAAACATCCTTTACATTATAATAAATTGAGAAAAAAACATTTTGCGGAATAGTTTATTAAATATTTAAAATATTTTTTTACAATTTTTGATATATAGCTAGCAATAAATATGTATATATATATATATATATGTTTCTATGAAAATGTTAATCTGCAAGACGCAGGTTATCATCATCCCTTTTTGATTTGTTTTTGTCACTTTGGCGGTTTGCAAATAAGCAACAAAAGATGTATAAGACATTATAAAGACAATAAAGATTTTCTGATAATAAAAAGGTACAAAGATATTGCAATTTCCAATGTAATGGAATATATAGAAATATAGTTTTCGGCGTAGTAATATTAGGAGTATTATTACTAGTTGTTCTCTCCTGTTGAAGGGGGCATGTTAGTCTGAAAGCTGGATAAATTAAATTGTACAAGAAACTTAGCTATGAATGCTTTTTGATAATTAAAAATTATAAGTCAGGGGATGATCATTTATATATTAATACTAGCCGAATGACCCGGGCAACGCCCGTGTTTTACTCGATTGAATGTTTTTATTCAAATACTATTTGTTACAATTATAAATTGGCGCCTTAAATAAATGCATATGTTAGTTAATAACTATAGCCTATGTGCTTTATCTGTCTATGTACTGTTGGCTTCCGTAGGCGTCTCTTACAGGGAAAAAGAAAGAGAGGATTCCATTTAGTTATTAACTAATATATGCATTTATTTAAGGAGCGACCCGCTCCAACACAATAATTACATAAACGAAAAGGCGAGTGGGGGGGAGGCAAAGGTGGCGTGACCGTAGCCAACCAATAGGATGGCGCCATTCCAAAAAAAAAAAAAAGCAAACGGTGACAGAGATGAAAACTGATGACTGATTGTTGATTAGGAGATGAGGAATGACGCTCGTAACTGTATATAGAATATTTCAAATATCAACAAAAACAAACGGTTTTTATTAAAACATTTCATATATATTCCGTTTCAAATACCATTCTTGCATATTAGCTTCTTTCTCATTTTTATCTGATTTAAAAAAAATCTTCTATTTCGGTTGGCTGAACGTCAACCTTTGTCAAGGCATTACATTTTATATATACAAACTCAGCGCCGCATATAACGTCCTTATATTACAGCTAAAATATTGTAAAATAAATCTTTTTATTCAATCCAACATATGCCTTTTTTAAAATAAGAACATTAAGCCTCTAGGGAAAAGATTCTTTTAAAAATATTTTTTATTTAAAAATCTCTCAAGCAGAATAAATATATTTTAAAAAGAAACTTTTCCTTGGAGGCTTATTTCTCTTATTTTAATATTGATTCAAGGCATTATTTTATCGAATTGTGCCTTTTTATTATCTAAATATATAAATATGGATTTCTCTATTTTCATAACAGTAAAATATGCTATATAAGAGGTCACTATCCCTATGTATTTAAAGAAACATTTTCTCTTAAGCGTAAGTTGTCAGCCTAAAAGACGGTATAGAAGCTCGATAAAGAAATAAGAGTTACAATTTTCATCATACGGCAAGATAAGAAATTACCAAACTGAAATATGTCAATATGCCGTTTCACAAGCTAATAGTGGCTATATTTGTCCCTTTGACGTCATGATAAACACTTCCTACCCAACCCGTTTGATAAGAAACGATAAACAAGGTAGTTGTCATTTTAAACACAAAGAACATCTTATCTATACATGTTTCAGCTAATAACACACATACTTCATGACAAGAATACTGCACTCTGTGAAAATTAGAGAAAAAAAGAAAAAATCTTGACCACAGTGACGAATTATGCTTCAGATTAGATTAGTGATGAAGTATTTATGGGGGGCAAAGTGATATTACTAACCCTGGTCAATTTACGATAAAAACTCACTGAGTTTGATTTAAAAAAAGAAAAAAAGATTATTTGTCGATTTATCACAGAAGCTCGTGTTGCCAGGCTAAAAGAAGCGTTTTTTTTTTTTTATCGTTGAGATAGGATTTTGGATATTTACTTAGATTGGAATGGAGAAACATCGTTTGATATCAAATTCCAACATGTAATAGGTTAGTAAGGAGGGTATTGTATGTAAATAATTATATTGTAACAAAGTATTTATTATATTATTAGCAGAGCATTATTTTTTTAGGTTTATATTTTGTTATAATCTGTAAATTTCCCTCATTGTTTATCTTTTGTTTACCATTCATAGTTTGTTCTTGCCTGAAATAAAATTGCTGTCTTATCCCGAAGTTGGTCTTCCTTAATTTTCCGCGTGGCATTTTGGTGGAGATTATGGGCAGATTAGGGAAGACAAACTGAAGATCGCCAAGAAGATCTAGATGCAATGGGTGCTGTGATCTACATTTTCAGAGACTGGCTCCAGGTTTCCACCGACGTGTCAAAGCCAAGACTTCCCTCCAAGATGACGATGTCCCTATAGACGATACGACGACAAAGCCGTTCTTCACGCCGTAAGAAAAAGGACGCAAAGGTACTAAGGGCAAAGTTCCAAGACTTTGATGGAATCCTTGGCAGAAGCACGTCAAATCCATGTCAGTAACTACAATTATTGCTAGCTGTGGGTCACAGCTCCCATAGGGAAAGAGCTATGTAACAAAGTATTTATAATTTTATTAGCAGAATATTATTTTTTATGTTTATATTTTGCTATACACTGTGAACTTCCCTCTTTTGCTTATCTTTTATTTATCACTCATAGTTGGTTCTTGCCTGAAATAAAATTGCTGTCTTATCCCGAAGTTGATCTTCCCTAATTTTCCACGTGGCAATATATTAAAACAAAAACATTAAGCATCCAGGGAAAAAAAGTTTCTTTTTAAAATATTATTTTTATTTAAAAATCTCTAAAGCTTTCAGGCAAATAAAGCCCTTCTACGGAAGAAAATATCTTACATCTAATAAAAAATATATGTTTTAAAAAGATAGTTGTAAGATTATTTTCTCCCATAGGAGGGTTTTCTTTCCCGAAAGCTTGAGAGATTTTTAAATTAAAAAAATATTTTTAAAAGAAACTTTTCCCTGGAGACTTAATGTTATTTTTTTTTTATATTGATTCAAAGGAATAGTTTATCGAATTATATATTAGTTTAAAAGTAGTTTTACAATATATCTAATTATGCATATTGCAACGTGGAAAAATAGGAAAGACAAAAACTTCAGGAGATGGCAACAATTTATTTCAGGCAAGGACAAACCATGAGTGATAAACAAAAGATAATCAAAAGAAGGAAGTGTACAGAGTATAACAAAATATAACCATAAAAAATAATACTCTGTTAATAAAATAATAAAAATATTGTTACAATATAAATCGAGAGAGAAAGAAAGTGTTTTTTTTTTGTGTAAAGAATTAAGAGCAAAAAAGAGAAAGTTGATTGGAAAAGGTAAAATAAATTTATAATTAAGGTATCAAAAGTATGTTGTGTTCAGTTATAGATTGATATACTGAACTTACATTTAGATTTCAATATAAATCTATTATAATACATTTAAACTTGGATAATTTGAAATCATAGAGGCAAAAAAAAAAAAAAAAAAAAGCGAATTATCCAAAAATTCGAATTAAAAACGGATATTCTATTTATAGGGAATTCTAGGGACCAAGATAAATATTTGAATTAAAGACATTCGAGTTATTCAAGTTATACTGTATTTCATTATTGAATATAAAAACTCTTCAAATATATTTATACAGTTAAACCTGTCTATAGCGTCCCCTCTAAATAACATCTCCCTCTCTATAACGCCCGATTTTAAATACGTAGTACGATGCGATTTACATTAAAAGTGACCAGTCTATAGCACCTCATCTCTATAGTACCCTATTTTGGTAAGTCACAAGAGGGGGCGCTATAGACAGGTTTAACTGTATATACAGGGTCCATTATGAAAGTAATGAGCATAATGTTATTGTGACCCGACGATAGATGGCAGCACGGTAAAACTGTGGGAAATGTGGTGGAGGGATATGCCCTTTCAATCCATCCGGTCGTCAGTTGAGCTCGAGCAGTGTGAGGGGAGATACATGCCTCCGCTTGAAGTGTGTTTTCAACTTTTGTAACATAGCGCGATGGAGCGTTCGCTTGAACAACGATACACCATAAAGTTTTGCGTGAGGCTTGGAAAAATGCAACCGAAACATTCCAGATGCCGCAAAAAGCCTTCAAGGACGATTGCATTTCAAGATCACAGTATGGGAAGTGGCACAAGGCGTTCAAGGAGGGCCGGGAGGAGGTCGCCGACGAACCCCGTTCAGGACGCCCAACAACGGCCAGAACTGACGAGAACGTGGATCGTGTGCTTGAAGTTTTGCGTACCGACCGTCGATTAAGCATCCAGCAAATTACTGACACATTACACATGTCCACATTTGTGGTACATGGGATAGTGACCGAGGATCTGCAAATGCGTAAGGTCTGTGCGAAGCTTGTGCCGAAAGTGTTGACGCAAGACCAGAAAGAACTTAGAGTTTTGCGCTGTCAAGAATTGTTGGATTTGATTCAAAATCAACCGGACTTTCTGAACTCTGTAGTAACCGGAGACGAATTCTGGATATTTGAATACGACCCAGAGTCTAAAAGGCAGAGCTGTGAATGGCACACAAAATCATCCCCACGCCCCAAGAAAGCGCGAATGAGCAAGTCGCGCATCAAAACGATGATCATTGTCTTCTTTGACATCCGAGGAATAGTCCATTGTGAGTTTGTACCGCAGGGACAAACTGTAAACTCAGCCTTTTACCTGGAGGTGCTCAGGAGATTGAAACGCCGGATCGCACGCGTGAGGACTGACATTAAAGACACGGTCAAGCTCCACCATGACAATGCCACCAGCCACACAGCATTCATTATTACCAACTTCCTGGCCCGGAGCAACACCTCGGTGATCCCTCACCCCCCTTACAGTCCCGACTTAGCTCCATGTGACTTCTTTTTGTTTCCGCGACTCAAGAGAGAGATGAAAGGAAAACATTGGGAAACCGTGGAAAACATCCAACACCATGTTACAACGTTCCTGAGAAGCATTCCTGTCGAGGAGTTTCAGGGTACCTTTCAGGCGTGGCAAACGCGTCTCCGCAAGTGTATTGATGCAGGAGGAATGTATTTTGAAGAATATTGAACATTTGCACAAATTACGATCAATAAATGAATTTTGCCGGTAAATGCTCATTTCTTTCATAATGGACACTATATATATATAAATATATATACAAGGTCTTCATTGGTGACGCCCACCGCGAGAAAGACTCCGCCACCGATGGACTGCGAGAGTTATTTCCCACAGAGTGGGCAGGTCGAGGTGTTTGCTGTCATTACCCAACTCAAGACCAAGATGGTACTTGTAGAGGGTAGCCTTCGCCACCCTTGTTAGTTTCACTCCTTCGGGATGGAGGCCGACGCCTAAGAGCCATGCTTGCAGATCCAGGGGCATTTCGCAGGAAGTGAACACGTCCCGGAGCAGGAGTCGCACGGCTCGGAAACTCCAATATCTGGATAGGGACGGAACAGTTCGCAACGGCAGAGCTGGGAAGTACCAAGGGGGTCTTCTGGATGGTGTCAGAACCCCTCGCAGCCGATGTAAGCGCTGAGGAATTTATGGAGGGCGTGAGTTGGGAGGATGGAGACACCGGTCCACTCCGTGTGTCCTGAAGATAGGCAGGACGACTTCCATGGGCTTTCAAGGGACAGGAAGCTCGCTGGTGTCCCTTTTGGTGGCATTTGCCGCACTCAATGCCGTAGGTGATATATGCGGGGGTCGACTCTCCTTTGGGGACAATCACCAGCTTAGCAGGGAGCTGGTGGAGTAGTAGGCCTTCATGGAGAAGGACAAAGGCTTCCCTGCTGGCGGTAGTCCAGGTGTATCCGCCGCTGGTCACGACCTCATGGTTCAGGGAAGCCACCCTGCAGTAGGGCCGCAGTACCGCGACGACTTAGATTCCCAATTGTTATCTTCTCCGCCCGCTTCTTATAAGGAAAGGTCTTCAGGAGGGTTGTCCCAATGGTGAAACCCTCCTCAACCAGGCGTTCAGCCAGATTGACGCTGGCCAGCCCGACCAATACCTGGCCGGACATCTTCATTATTTGGAACACAGAGGACTTTCCAAGCTTTTCCTCCAGAGCCTTGATGTAGTCCACTGGAGATAGATCAGAGTGCCACTCCACAAAGCAGCACTGGTCAAAGTTGGGTGAAGCCGATCTGGACTTGCTCAGGGCCTGCTGCTGTTAGTTCTTTTCCAGCTGTGTCACAGCATGCTTCTTTGGTGGCTGAGGTGGCATGGCTACCCTGTCCTGGATGGCGATGGTTTGGTGAGAAAGGCCAGGCTGCGGCCTACGAGCCTGCTGAGTAGAAGGCGAAAGCTTCCTCTTCTTATGATCCATGAGAATCCCCCATAAATGCTTTTTATTCACTCTAGAGGCGGTTGTAATTTTTCAAGTCCTTATCGTTGGAGCAGGAGCGTACGCCTGTGCAGCTTCGCACCGCGAGAAAGAGAGAGAGAGAGAGAGAGAGAGTGTGTGTACGCGAGAAAATTCATATCAAATGAGAAAAAGTGGTACAGTAATAGTCACTGCAGTAGAATAAATTTGCAACGAAGGCATACAAACATGATTGAATTGTGTTTTATAAGTTTTGGTGTATCTCATTTTATGAGATAGAGTTCCATGCCTGTTGTACCTAATCAGTCAAATTAACAACAGTACATATACTGGTTGTGGTTAGAGCTGTGGCCCAATAATATCCTATACATGCTGGATGAGAGAAAGATCTGGAGATCTTGAAGGCCAAGGGAACTTGTCGACATTCTGCAGAATACGTTGGATAATAGAATTTGGATGATGTTAACTAGCTTTGAGTCAAGGATGCTCTAAAGTTGTTATCAGCACCACGTAGAGGATCGCTTTCACGAAAGAAAACATTTAAAGAACTGTTCTTCTACCATTTTGTTTACAATTTAAAATAATAAAAGGGTCACAGATACTCTAAAGAAATGATGATGGTAGTCTCATCATACATACAGCTCACTGATATGGAGCGAAGTGGTGTAATAGAGCTATGAGATGGTGGATTTCTTTTCGCAATATTAAAGAACTTTTTTAAGAGAAAGACTCTTCATGCTAGTTGAAAAAAGTTGTCACAGGAAGATCTGGCTCATGAAAACCTCCAAGGGGTTCTAATACAACTTATTAAATTTATGGAAATTTCATGGAAAGCGTTTTGTTTGAGCAGCTAAAACCAATGGCGTGTTTTTTTTTTTTTTTTTCGAATTCAAACTTTTGGAAATGTTCTAAAAATCGTATAATGGCATAAAAGTACCCGTATTCCCTAAACATATTTATATCAATAAATTTTAATAATTTCAGATGTAGACAAAACAAAACTGATACTTTTTAGAAGTACAATAAAACAGATTTCTATCTGTGACTGCTCACTCCAACTTATCCTGATATAGCTAGAGAATTTTGTAATAAAAACCTTCTTTTTATATAAAATAAAATAATAAAAATATAGTAAATTTAAGTTTTTAACAATTAAAAAATAAAAATTGGAAAGGAAAATCACTTAGCAACGTGAATTAAAGACCATTGTTTCACAATTAGCTCAGCTATCGAGATGGGAAACTGCATAAAGCGATCCAAGCGAGTGCCATACCAAAGGCCACCAAACGTCAACGAAATATTGCGCAAATATTTCGAGGAAGAACTACGATTCCTGGGATCCAGACAGGACCCAGAGCCCCGGCGACCTACACGGGTGACATTTGGAGCCCGACTCCTGGTCCGAACCTTCGACGCGGACGAGGCGGCCAACGTGAACCGCGGCCATTACACCATGGCGGAAGACTCCCTCTTTACCCCCGGGCAGGAATTCGATGTCCCGGCGTGTCCACCACCGTCCCCAAGGAGGAGATTCTGGAGCCGACACCAGACCTCTACTGGAGTCCCAGTTAGACTTGAGATGGCCGCCCTCAAGCTGGGCAAGATCTACGTGTAATTGGTAGACCTGTAAATCCGTCCTCCCCTTCACTACCATTGCCCTCGTCGATCTCAATCATCCTACTATTGGCTCCTCCCTTTTTTCCCCAACTTCTTTGCCCTCCCAAAGCCACCTCCTTGGCCTCCCCATGCCACCTCCTTGGCTTCCTCATGCCACCTTCTTGGCTTCCACTTGCCACATCCTTGGCCTCCCCATGCCACCTCCTTGGCCTCCCCATGCCACCTTTTTGGCCTCCCTATGCCACCTCCTTGGCCTTCCCTTTCCACCTCCTTGGCTTCCCTATGCCACCTCCTTGGCTTCCCCATGCCACCTCCTTGACCTCCCCTTACAATTAATGTAATTAATTGAATAAAATTGAATATTTGGGAAAATATCATTTGAAATGTTTCCTAAAATATATATTTCACAAGGTCCTTTAAAACAACCATTTATTCTATACTAAAACAAAAATGTATATTATGAATTCAGTCTAATTCAAGAGTAGAGCGGTATGAGAGAGATATAGATTAAATTGCTAGGAGAATTCACCACTGATGAGCCAGGCCTCTCTATGTGTTTTCATTACAGATAAGGCAATAGAAGGCTGTTTTAATCATAAAAATAACCATTCAAAGTCTGTTGTACTTAATCAGTCAAATTAGCAACAGTACATATACTGTTTGTGATTAAGGCTCTTGCACAATAATATCCCATATATTTTGGATTGGAGAAAGATCTGGTGATCTTGAAGGACAAGGGAACTTGTCGGCATTCTGTAGAATACGTTGGATAACAGCATTTGGATGATGTTAACTAGCTTTGAGTCAAGGATGCTCTGAAGTTGTTACCAGCACCATGTGGAGGATCGCTGTCACATTAATTACAGAAAAGGCAGTAGAAGTCTGTTTTAATCATAAAAATAACATTTGAGCTAATAAATAGTTTCAAATATCATGTAGACATCTTGTTTGGTGTCCAGGATATTGATGCGCTAACTTCCTGCACGAAAGGGAAGTCAAGTTTATGCTGCCTCGGTAATCAGAAGAGCTCAAGACTTCTCTGATAAGGATGGAGGCCGCGCACATAGAGGATCGCAATGTGGAGGCCTATTGATGTTGTCTGGTATATATTCTAACTCATGATAGCTTGTTGTATAGAGCAAGCGAAGTATCGCCATCAGAGCCGTGTGGACAAAGTGACGATTGCTCTTTGTCCTACTAACGATATAGCCAGGAGTTCTCAACTTCTCGAATGACGACTGTCAAGATGATTTCTCTCTGTTGAGTTCCATCGGTCAAAGTTTATCGATTGCCGCAAAGGAGTTTTTTTCTTATTCAAGGTATCCATTTGTGAATGTGACTTATATTCGAATCTCTGGTGATTGTTCTGTGTAAGTCCTAAGATAAATGGACAGTCTTTATATTCCGGGAGCTTCTGCTTAGTTGAGGTGTTATTTCCCACCATAGGCATTTTAGACATTTATAATGGTTGTCAGCTATTCAAGGACTAAGACATTTGGAGATAATGAAAATGTAATTGGAGCTTTTGCAAGGAATGTGGGGATCAGAGTGCAAAAGCTCGAATCATCATAACAAGAGATGGTTTCGTAAGTAAATAAGCTGCTAAACACAAAACAGGAGCGGGTGCCAATGAATTAGGAGCACTAGAAGTCAGAATCGCTACTCTCAGCTGATATTGTTGTTGTTGTCGCGCCCAATAAATAGCCTCAGATATTCCCATGATCTCTATCACAGCAGTCGCAATGTTCTCTATCTTGAGTGTGTAAAGCTGCTGTTTTGGGTCCATTTCATTTTTCTGTTGTTGTTGTTGTTGTGTCCAATGAAGAGACTCAAATGTCCCCATACATCTCTATCACAGCAGTCGCAATGTTCTCATTTTGGGTGTGTAAAGCTGCTGTTCTGGGTCCATGTCAATTTTCTGCTGTTGTTGTTGTCGTTGCCAAAGAAGAGAGTCAGATGTCTCAATGAATCTCTATCAAAACAGTCGCAATGTTCTCTATCTTGGGTTTGTAAAGCTGCTGTTCTGGTTACATGTCAAATATCTGCTGTTTCTGTTGTTTTCCAGTCCAATTAAGAGTTTCATATGTTTCCATGCATCCCTAGGACAGCAGTCTCAATTCGGAAAATGGTTGAAGTTGCCACGTTAGTCACCTTGAACCAGAATTTGGTCAAATATTCCAAGGGCCCAGGGGGGACTGGTGTGGTCGGACTTCTTCTCCCCATTCAGACATTCTGATGAAGATACCTCTTCCAGTACTCTGGTGTTAGGGGACAGTTAGTTCCACGGTATCCCCCAACTTGTAGAATTTGTTTAAACTATTTCCCTGAGAGAAAAATGCTGAAACGCTCTCTACTCCGACCTTCCTAAAATCGGATTTCCAATATTATTTTAAAAATCTTTTATTTAAATTGCCTACATGTTTGTTGATAAATATCGTGATAAAATATTAATATCCTTACACTGCACACCTAGAAAATAGAAATTTTGGTAAATTTTTAAAGTTATTAGGTTTAAACAAGTGTACCAAATTCAAGACTTCAAATCATAAAAAGTCATTAAAAACTGGAAATATATAAATAAATTAGTATATTCCCAAACACCTTGAACATTGAAATTGAAATTGAAATTTTGTTGACTTGCCTAGACATCGAGCTTGAAAAAAAGTTCAAATTTAAGGATTTTAGGCGCAGTGTGAGTTTATTAAAAGTTTTCACAAGATTTATTGATCCTATATATACCATCTTTTACTCCGAGGATCTGTATAAGACCAAAGTTTTCAATAAAGATTTTTATTTTTGTTTTTGATTAAAGTTTCAAAATTTCAGGTTTGGTAGAGAGAGAGAGAGACGGTTAAACATACTTTATTGACTACTAGTCAATTATGGATGAAAAATAATAAGAATAATACAGTGAAATTATGATTGAGGAAGGCTCCACCATCTTGCCAGAGTCCTCCTCCAGACGATGAGAGGGTCATCTTGGACGCCCCGTATCTCCAGGCCCAGGAAGTGCTTGTAGATACGGGTCTTGGCAGACGCCAGGATGGCCAGGGCGTCGTCCTAAGGTCATGCCCGAAAATCCATCCCTGCAGGTCAGGGGGCCGCTGGATGATAGTGAAGGCTTCCAGGATGACAGGCCTGATCCGCCCACAGGACCAGTAGCGGTGGGCCAGTGACAGGTCTCCGGACCCACAGGCGATGCAGGACTCCCGGGCTGAGGCCGGATGCGCTGGATGGGGAAGGGCGTGAAGGGCCAGCCGCACGGCAAGGGCGGCATTGAGAGAGAGAGAGAGAGATTGAGATTGAAACTACTTTATTTCAATGTCCATATAATATTATATAAGGTTAAATACAGAATAAATATAAATATGAATAAATATGATATTATATAATGATAAAATATTAATAAATAGATATAAATAGATAAAATAAATGATAAATATACATATATACAGGGTCCATTATGAAAGTAATGTGCATAATGTTATTGTGACCCGACGATAGATGGCAGCACGGTAAAACTGTGGGAAATGTGGTGGAGGGATATGCCCTTTCAATCCATCCGGTCGTCAGTTGAGTTTGAGCAGTGTGAGGGGAGATACATGCCTCCGCTTGAAGTGTGTTTTCAACTTTTGTAACATAGCGCGATGGAGCGTTCGCTTGAACAACGATACACCATAAAGTTTTGCGTGAGGCTTGGAAAAATGCAACCGAAACATTCCAGATGCCGCAAAAAGCCTTCAAGGACGATTGCATTTCAAGATCACAGTATGGGAAGTGGCACAAGGCGTTCAAGGAGGGCCGGGAGGAGGTCGCCGACGAACCCCGTTCAGGACGCCCAACAACGGCCAGAACTGACGAGAACGTGGATCGTGTGCTCGAAGTTTTGCGTACCGACCGTCGATTAAGCCTCCAGCAAATTGCTGACACATTACACATGTCCACATTTGTGATACATGGGATAGTGACCGAGGATCTGCAAATGCGTAAGGTCTGCGCGAAGCTTGTGCCGAAAGTGTTGACGCAAGACCAGAAAGAACTTAGAGTTTTGCGCTGTCAAGAATTGTTGGATTTGATTCAAAATCAACCGGACTTTCTGAACTCTGTAGTAACCGGAGACGAATTCTGGATGTTTGAATACGACCCAGAGTCTAAAAGGCAGAGCTGTGCATGGCACACAAAATCATCCCCACGCCCCAAGAAAGCGCGAATGAGCAAGTCGCGCATCAAAACGATGATCATTGTCTTCTTTGACATCCGAGGAATAGTCCAATGTGAGTTTGTACCGCAGGGACAAACTGTAAACTCAGCCTTTTACCTGGAGGTGCTCAGGAGATTGAAACGCCGGATCGCACGCGTGAGGACTGACATTAAAGACACGGTCAAGCTCCACCATGACAATGCCACCAGCCACACAGCCTTCATCATTACCAACTTCCTGGCCCGCAGCAACACTTCGGTGATCCCTCTCTCACCCCCCTTACAGTTCCGACTTAGCTCCATGTGACTTCTTTTTGTTTCCGCGACTCAAGAGAGAGATAAAAGGAAAACATTGGGAAACCGTGGAAAACATCCAACACCATGTTACAACGTTCCTGAGAAGCATTCCTGTCGAGGAGTTTCAGGGTACCTTTCAGGCGTGGCAAACGCGTCTCCGCAAGTGTATTGATGCAGGAGGAATGTATTTTGAATAATATTGAACATTTGCACAAATTACGATCAATAAATGAATTTTGCCGGTAAATGCTCATTTCTTTCATAATGGACCCTGTATATATGTTATATAATTTTTTTTTTTAAATTATAATTTCATAGATTCAAATACTCTGCTAAATCGACCGCCAGAGGTCACTCTTCCCCTATAAAAACTCGGTGTTGTTTTATCCCGTTAGCCATAGATCGTTGGTCACGACAATTTGCTCCTGCCATGGCTCCTAGGAAGAAGAAGAAGAATGCCGAGAATGCCGAGAAGCCCCTCGTAACCCTCGCCCAACTGGAGATGGAGAACGAAGAGGTGAAGCAGAACTTCGAGCAGAAAATACAGAATACTTACCCTACCTCCCGATTTTACCTGTTCCAAAGCCTAATGGAATTCATCAACTTACGGTCTGAGCAGATCAAGGCCCTCATTGCCGAGGTAGAGAACCTCTCTGGCACCCTCGCGTCCTTTAAGGAACTGGACGAAATCAAGCCACAGACAGCCTGCCACAGCACTCAAACCCAGCCCTTCTCCCTCCTGCAAGGAAACCAGCACTCAGACTGACCCCACCAAGCCCGCCACTCCCGCTCCAACCAAAAGGAAGCAGCCTGAGGCTCCCTACCCGCCCTCAAAGAGGACCAACCTCAATGGTCCCGCAAAACCTGCGCCCTCCCGAGTCCCCAAGCCTGCGGCCGCCCAAGTGGTCCTCCATGGGGAAAAATCGGCGGCCCACACAGTGGTCATCTCTGATGACCCACAGGCTGACCCAAGAGCAATGCTTAAAGCTGTCCGCGCTGCCCACACTCTACCCCAAGGCGTTTGGGCCTCCCTGCGAACCAAAGGGAAGCTTGTCCTCCACTCCAGCAAACCCCGATACCATCCCAGCTGTTACCACCTCCCTGGCCAACAAGCTGGATGGCATGAAGGTCCGCCAACAGAAGGTGATCCTGCCTCGCATCTGCCTCTTCAAAGTGGATGAGGAAACATCCAACTCCACCATTGAAGAGACGCTGCTGGAAACCCCTGCTGTCAGCCAACTCCCTGGGGACAAGGTGGTGCGCGTGGCGCATCGCTCTGCACCCAGAAACGGGACCTGCACCGCCTTCATCGAGGTGGACCTCACGACCTTCAGAGCTCTGGGAAATCGTGGAAGGATCGTGGTGGATGGTGTGATCCTCAACTTCGAGGAGTCCATCCGCGCACGAGTCTGCTTCCGCTGTTGTGGCTTCGGCCACAACTCTGCCCAATGCACCAGAGCTCCCACGTGCTTCCACTGCGGTGAAAGCGGCCATGAAGGCCGTGCCTGCCCCTCAGTTGCCGACTGGCACACTTCCAAGTGCGCCAACTGCTGTGCCAAGGGCCTCCCAGACAAGCACGAGGCGAGAGCCTCAAGCTGCCCCATCTTGAAGCTTAGAGCCCTCAAGTTCTAGGCTTCCAGGACCTCCTGCCTCCTCAACTGGCCTCCATCCAGGCTTCTCACCCATCAAGGCGCTGTTTCCTTGACCTCTCCAGCTTCCTCCCCCCTGCGATGACACCTCCACTGCCAGATCCTAGGATCCCTTGCGATGATCCCTGGCCACCCATCCCCAGGCCCCCCAACTATGCTTTGTATATATTACGCTTTATGCGTCCATCGGGGCTCAAAAATCATTCATTTTGGTTAGCAGCCCCGTAAAATAAAGATATTTTCTCTATCCCGTTAGCCGGCTCAAATCTTTGTACATTATGTAAATAAGCTTTTCATTTTTTTTATTCTTACGCCTTAAGCTAGGCAGTACTTTTACCAAATTATGTCTTTTATACACTTCTTAGCTCAATTAAATAAACCTTTGATCAAAACCATATTTATTATTATTCTTTCAACATTTTAACTACGACTGCATTGCCATAATCTTCAACATTCCAAAATTAGCAGGAAATCTCATTCAACTTTTTATTTATAATATAATATAATATATATATATATATAGTCACGACCGTCTTTCCTGGCCTCTGTCACGGATGCGCGCGCATCATCATTATGATCATATCATTATCTAATGATAATAATTATTATTATCCCTATATATAGTCACGACCGTCTTTCCTGGCCTCTGTCACGGATGAAATTTAAAAATTAAAAAAGATGCCGAAACCCGGGATCGAACCAGGGACCTTTAGATATTCAGTCTAACGCTTTCCTAACTGAGCTATTTCGGCTTATTTTATTTATTTCTATAGAAGCTTCTATCTTTATAATTTTGTATATTTTCAAAAAGTCAGTTCACACCTCTTCGCTGGAGACCATGGGAATGCTGACTAATTCATTATGCTAACATAATTATAAATACAAGTATCAGAGTCATCAACAATTCTGTCATCGTTTGCTTTTGTGAATGGAATAAATACCCAAATAGGGCCATAGATTATAAACACAAGGGTAATAAGACCAATCTAATGATAAGGCAAAATTTGGAATATAGATTAGAAACAGAAGGTAATAAGACCAAATCTAATGATAAGGCACAATTTGGATTATAGATTAGAAGGTAATAAGACCTAATCTAATGATAAGGTACAATTTGGATTATCTATATATATAAAAATAAATGTTTGTATGTTTGTTTGTATATGAATAAAACAAAGCATCAAGGGCTGCGTTTCTTTATTAAAACAAATATATTCGAGCTTTCGGGCACATACGCCCTTCTACAGGAATTAATAAACAATAATCCAACTAGTTTGAAATAATATTTATATTTAAATTTAACGTGCATATCCACGATACACATGCATTTCAATTTGCAAGGTATCCCATCAGACATGTGATATCTTATACTGTGAATGAATTATTTTTATCTTATTTTATTTAAGTCTATTGAATTATATGCTTCTGGTAAATCAATTCTGCGATTTATACTGTTATATTGTTTGGACACTATTGCTTCAATTATTAATCTTTGAAATTTATTATTAATATTGTTATAATGTACTTTAGGTTCATTTAAGTTAAATGTGTGTCCTGTTGAATTGGAGTGCTGTACTATTAATGATAATGGGTCATTTCTGTTTATGTTTCTTCTGTGTTCAATGATTCTATTATGCAATTTTCTTCCCGTTTCTCCTACATATTTGGCATTACAATTATTACATTCTATAGAATAAATTACCTCTTTTCTGCTTGATATATATTCAGTTTGCCTGTTTTTTGTAATCGGGTTTCTTAAGATATCTGATAAAATTAATAATTGAAGCAATAGTGTCCAAACAATATAACAGTATAAATCGCAGAATTGATTTACCAGAAGCATATAATTCAATAGACTTAAATAAAATAAGATAAAAATAATTCATTCACAGTATAAGATATCACATGTCTGATGGGATACCTTGCAAATTGAAATGCACGTGTATCGTGGATATGCACGTTAAATTTAAATATAAATATTATTTCAAACTAGTTGGATTATTGTTTATTAATTCCTGTAGAAGGGCGTATGTGCCCGAAAGCTCGAATATATTTGTTTTAATAAAGAAACGCAGCCCTTGATGCTTTGTTTTATTCATATATAAATCTTACAGGGCTTTTTCAATTGATGTTTGTTTGTATATGTCCGGTATACAAATTCGCAGTAGTTCACTAATTCAAACCAAAATTTCCATACATAGGTAAAAAAAAATACGGGGAAGACGATAGGCTATTTTAAAAATATATAAATCAATTATTAAAACTATATATTTTTTGTCAGAAAATGATGATGACGATATTGCTGTATCATGTTTGATTATCAGATACAAAATTATATCGGGAAAAATTCCAAAAAGCAGAGACCACGGGTGAAACCAGTTCATTATTTTGTACGCAGGAACAAATTTCTAACAGAAAAACATTCATTCGAGCAGAAAACAAAAGCCAGATCATCTATATATATATGAAAATGAATGTCTGTGTGTGTGTGTGTCCTCTATGGATTCAAAAAGCATACATCCAATCGCCGTGAAATTTTGGGATATTATTAGGTGTATCCCCGGAAAGGTTTGCGAAAAATAATATCTTGAATATCTTTAATATCCTTAGAGTTATTTGCAGATTTGTAGCTTTAACTCGCAAGCAGCGCCACCATTGAGACAGAGATAGGCTTAGGTTTGCTGCTCCTGATGACCTTGGGTCTGCCCCACCCCGTGAGAGAATGGATTCGCCCGGCCGCCGGCCGCCCACCGACCAATCAGGGCAGAGTTGGTGACACAGCTATGCCAAGTAGACAAGAAAAAAACCTCGCGGGAGCTTGCCCAAGATGACCTCCGGGAACTTCGTCCATCTTCCATAAACGACCATGAATTTATTCAACCTTATCGAGTATTTTTCAAGGGACCGGGAAAAAATGTTCACTAGATAAAACGATGATTTTGTAATGTAGAAAATTAGGAAAGACAAAATTCAGAATGACACGGCACACAGGGACCGGGAAAAAATGATCACTTTATCAGTTTCAAATTATCAAAATATATCTATTTCTTTTTATAAGTTTATAGAGAATTGTTTTAACAAATGTTCGTTAGACAGACCTTTACTCGGGTACCGATTAATATTGATTTTTATTCAACTTATCGAGTATTTTTCAAGGGACCGGGAAAAAAAGTTCACTTTATCGAGAGATTCGTTAGACAAACCTTTACTCGGGTAAAACACGGGCGAAGCCGGGTACATCCGCTAGTCTTTCTATAAAAATATCGCTTCTCAGACACAAAGTTTGGAGCGGGACGTTTCACAAGAGTGACATCCACGGCGCCAATTTATAATTGTAACGAATAGTATTTCAATAAAAACATTTAATCGGGGTAAAACCCGGGCGTTGCCCGGGTCATTCGGCTAGTATATATATCTATATATACAATAAAACTATAATAATAATAGAAAGACATGATCTTGCAATTAATGGTTGATCTAATAGCTTGCGCCATCTTTCGGGATAAATATCAACTAATCATTGATAATTAATTATTCCAGAGTTAGCCAATCACATTAGCCAATTAATAAATTAGTTGATATCCAGTCCAATAGATGGCGCAAGCCACCAGAAACTTTTAGTTTGCACAATCAGAAGATATCTTTCTCTATTAATTTATCTATTTGATTCAAGTATATTTTTAACTTTTGTATTATTAATTCATGTGTACATATTTAAATACATTTTTGTTTATTAAAAAAATGATATTATATCTATGTAATAAATATATTTAAAAATTACATCAATTAAATATGTATAATTTTTTTAATCAATAGACGATTTATATCTTGATCTTCAAAATGGTGTACACATCTCATGTGTTAATATGTCAACTTGCTGTCCACCTTTGCCGGTCCCAAGCCCAGATGGAGGAGGGGGAGTAGTAACAAGCTCACTAAAAAACCTGGGTTCAGCTGGCCCGGCTGATAGTATCCCGTAAGGGCTCCTAATCCAGGGATACAGGATGAGTTTGTACTCCATGTTAGGAGCGGCTGTACATGGCGTCTGTTCCTCATGTCAGAGGTGGCCATTCCTTTTGGAGCTAAGTTGGCCTGCCACTGAGTAGTGCTTCCAGTCTTAATGACAAAGACATTCTACTTCACTCAGTCATGATGGTTGTCAAACAAACACCATCAAGGGTCACAACTTGATACCCTAATATGATTGAGTGGGGATAGGAAAGAAGAAGAAGAAGATGTGTTAATATGTACTTAACATGTACAGATGTAAGTATACCGCATGTAAAATGTTATTGCAAATCAACCATGTTCAAATATTTAGCTTAACTGACCGAAAATGTCCATTATGTAATAAAGAAAAACCAACTCGGAACTGAAGCTTCACATGTTTTTTTCTGTTTCTTCTTCTTTCTTATCTCCACTCAATCACACTAAGGTATCAAGCTTGTAAAGCTTGAGATTTTTTATGGTGTCTGCCGGGGAAGAGTAGAGCTCATTAATGGATGAGTCAATACATCAATAATGTGTCTTGGGGTTGCAGGCTGAGAATTGCACTTAGTACATAGTGGGAAAACCTTGCAACCATTCTGGAAAGTCATTGTCCGATTCTGTTTAAAGTTAATAAATGAAAGGGGAAAACTTCTTTTTGAATAAAATAAGATCAAATCATCTTGTTCTGGAGGCTCTATTGTCAAGGACGACATAAAATAAATCCAATACATTGGTACTGTACAAGTTTTATAGGGCTGTGCAAGAGAAGAAACATTGAGAAAAGAGAGAAATATGTAGATAGATATTAACACAAAGCAATAACGCGCCATCTATACATATAAAATAAAAGGATTTAAAAGCGCGAATGTTTCTTTTATACATAAAACGAACTTCTACTGTCCTTACTGCGATGAAAAAATATATTGGGAGGGCTTGGCTCATCAGTGGTGAACCCTCCCAGCGGTTTCGCCAATTTAATCCACCAGACCGCTTCTCAGAGCTCTAATACTGTATTGGATCATTCTGCTTTTATATGCTACACTTGTCTTTATAGTTTGCTGAAGAGCATTGCTCGAAGCAAATATTTGAATGTAATTCTATTGTCCTATAAGCTTATGTCCATAGTTTACTTGAAAACCATTTCTAAGATTCCATCCTTCAGTGTAGCATATAAAAGCAGAATGATCCAATACAGTATTAGAGCTCTGAGAAGCGGTCTGGTGGATTAAATTGGCGAAACCGCTGGGAGGGTTCACCACTGATGAGCCAAGCCCTCCCAATATATTTTTTCATCGCAGTAAGGACAGTAGAGTTCGTTTTATGTATAAAAGAAACATTCGCGCTTTTAAATCCTTTTATTTTATATGTATAGATGGCGCGTTATTGCTTTATGTTAATTTATTCCTAATGACCTTGTCTTTATAGTTTGCTGAAGAGCATTGCTCGAAGCAAATATTTGAATGTAATTCTACTGTCCTATAAGCTTATGTCCATAGTTTACTTGAAAACCATTTCTAAGATTCCATCCTTCAGTGTAGCATATAAAAGCAGAATGATCCAATACAGTATTAGAGCTCTGAGAAGCGGTCTGGTGGATTAAATTGGCGAAACCGCTGGGAGGGTTCACCACTGATGAGCCAAGCCCTCCCAATATATTTTTTCATCGCAGTAAGGACAGTAGAAGTTCGTTTTATGTATAAAAGAAACATTCACGCTTTTAAATCCTTTTATTTTATATGTAGATAGATATGTAAATGAATGATCATATGTAAATAACTCATCTTTTCTAAGTAATTATGTACCTGAGTGAATCCTGTGTAGAGAATAGATCCCCAATAAAAGGTTTGTTGATAATTCCATAAAATGATCCTTTGTACCATGATCAATATCAAGCAAGAGAATCTACCACCCAACTAGATGAAAGAGACCTCCTCCGTACCATCAAAACCCAATGCCTGCAGGAATGGAAATCTCCGAAAATTTCCCACTATGTACTAAGCGCAATTCTCAGCCTGCAACCCCAAGACATATTATTGACTGAATTGACTCATCCATTGATGAGCTCTCCTCTTCCCCGGCAGACACCATCAAAAATCTCAAGCTTTACAAGCTTGATACCTTAATATGATTGAGTGGAGATAAGAAAGAAGAAGAAGATCCTTTGTATCAATATTGAGTGAAAATATCAGAGGCCTACAAGGGAAAAGATACTTTTCCGTGAAGACCTGATCTTTTAATTCAACAGGTTTGTTATAATACACACAAAGCCTTTATTAGGGACTTGCCCCATACAATTTTTCCCAATTGGGTAAGATAACAATCATCTTGTGTTATTTACATAGGTAGTAAGATGGAAATTGAACTGGCTTTACTCTTCGTCTCAAAGTCATTCGATTGTTGACTGATCCTTACATAATGATGATCTAAAAAAAATATAATAAGGTATTGCCTTAGATTTGTTTGCTGATATTTTTGAAAGCAATACAGAGGGTGAAATGTTGGTACATTTAATTTGCTGATATAGGGCTTTCATTTCTTCATCAAGGTCTGTACAATTAAGCAGATAATGGGGGAGTTCTTCAGTAATTTCCTTGTCACACAGTGTACATATTAAGTTTTTGGCCTCAAACGTCAGAACGTGATTTTTTTGAAGACTGTAAATAGTATTCTCGATTGAGCTATGCAACAGGTTTGTTATTATCATTTTTTACAAAGGTTTACATCACTACCTATCTACAAATAAATGATTTCTATGTCTTCAAAACAAGAAAAAACAAACAAGACTTGCAGGAATCCACGCCAATCTATTGTACAGAACTAATAGAGAAGGTCAAGGTAGCCATGAAGTAACAATAAGATGAAATTGTATTGAATCTTGTGTCATTATATTTCTCTCAGGTCATGGAGTACATTCCCATCACGTATTCAATCACCGATTCTATATTTATTTGTTTGACCGTCCTCTTTGTTTACTCTTCTCTATCTTTCTTGACCTTTGTTGGCTTGGAATGACTCGAATGGTCGAATCCATTTGTCTTTGACCGCGAACAAGTCCTATATTTACAGCATCTTTGATTTTGAAGATGATTTGTTGGAAGTTTGATGGTAAAAAATATGGCTAATATCAATCAATTTTTTTATTTAGTTCATAGAAACATTGTCATCTATTTGTCTTTGAATACCTTCAAGTCCTATATTTACAGTATCTTCGATTTTGAAGATGATTTGTTGAAACGCTTTACGATTTTATGTGTTATCTATGCGCAGGGGCCATGCTAATCTTCTTTGTATCGTTCCTATTTTAGTATATGTACCGCCAATGATGATTTGTTGGAAGTTTGTTTAGTAAAAATATATGGATAATATCAATCAATTTTTGATTCAGTTTAGTGAATCATTGTCATCCGTCTGTCTTTGACCGCGTACAAGTCTTACATCTACAATGTCTTTGATTTTTAAGATATAAGATACTTGTAATTTGTTGATTGGAAGTTTTTTGGGAAAAATATATGGCTAAAAACTATATACAAGTTCGAGATCTAAAGTGTCTTCAATTTTCAAAATAATTTGTTTGGAAAAAGACATGGCTACAAAACCAATTTTTTTATTTAGTCACCGACGTTTTAGTTACTCGCTGTCATTCATTTGTCTTTGACAATGTACACATATTTACAGTATCTTCGAGTTTAAAGATCATTTCTTGGAAATTTGTTTAGAAAAAGATATGCTAATATCAAAAAATTATTTGATTTAGTTCATTGACTCGCTGCCATCTATTTGTCTTTGACAATGTACATATTTACAGTATCTTCGAATTTGAAGATGATTTGTTGGAATTTGTTGATAAAATGAAATGGCTATATCAACCAGTTTTTGATTTAGTTTCTGACTCGCTGCCATCTATTTGTCTTTGACTGCGTATATTTATATATACAAGTTCTAGATCTACAATGTCTTCGATTTTGAAGGTCATTTGTATTGGCAAGAAGTTTGTTTGGTAAAGACATAGCTACATCAACCAATTATTTATTTATTTCTCAACTTTTCAGTGAATCGCTGTTATCCATTTGTTTTTGACCATGTACAAGTCCTATATTTACAGTATCTCCGATTTTAAAGATCATTTGTTAGTTGAACATTTGTTTGGAAAAAGATATGGTTACAAACCAATATTTATATATAAGGTTTTGAAAATAGAGAAATCCATAATTAAATATTTAATTAAAAAGGCATATATTGGATCAAAACATAATTTATTTTACCAATATTTCAGTTGGATGAACGCCAACCTTTATCAAGGTATTATAACATATTTAATGTGTGTCTACATGACACTGAGTTTGTTGTTGACACACATAAATATGTTATAATACCTTGATAAAGGTTGGCGTTCAGCCAACTGAAATATTGGTAAAATAAATGATATTTTGATCCAATATATACCTTTTTAATTTAAAAAATATAAAAGGTTGTCCCAAAAGTTCGTGTTTTTCTTAAAGCGTTGTTTTTTTTTATTACTTGGTGAATAATATTATTACGGCGAAATTATAATAATACATAATACAATTACTTTATAAATAAGTTAAAACAAAGCATCTAGGGCTGCGTATCTTTTATTAATTTTTTTTCCGATTGTACAAACAGGTTTATTCGTATCAGGCCTTGAGAAATATGAAAGTACAATTTCACATAACACAACAACAACATAAATATCATAGAAAAAAAACCCTGTTAAATTCATAAATAAGTTAAAACAAAGCATCTAGGGCTAAGATACGCAGACCTAGATGCTTTGTTTTAACTTATTTATGAATTTAACAAGGTTTTTTTTCTATGACAATTACTTTATACATAATACAAAGACTTTATACATAACGGCGAATAATATTAGTATTTCAATTTTTTTGCAAGTGTTTACGAACTTTTGGGATAACCTTGTAGTTACTGATGTTTAATTGACTCGTTGTCATCTATTTTTCTTTGACCGTGTACAAGTCCTATATTTACAGTATTTTCAAATTTTAGGATGATTTGTTGGAAGTTTGTTTGGAAAATAATATGGAGAGATACCTCAACCAACTTAATTGCCGACGTTTAAGTTACTTTCTATCATTCATTCGTCTTCCACTACGTACAATTCATATATTTACAATATCTTCGATTTTGTAGATCACTTGTTATTTAGAAGTTTGTTAGGAAAAATATATGGGTATATCGAATAATTTCTTTATTTAGTTCCAGACGTTTTAGTGACTTGCTATCATTCATTTTTCTTTGCCCATGTACAAGTCTTAGATCTACAATGTCTTCTATTTTTATGATCATTTGTTAGAAGTTTGTTAGGAAAAAGATATGGCTATATCAACCATTTTTTGAATTTAGTTCCCGACTTTCTATCTTTTGTGACTTGCTATCATCCATTTGTCTTTGACCATGTACAAGTCTTATATCTACAATGTCTTCGATTTTGAAGGTCATTTGTTAGAAGATTGTTGAGAAAAAGATATGGCAACATCAACCATTTTTTGAATTTAGTTCCCGACTTTCTATCTTTTGTGACTTGCTATCATCCATTTGTCTTTGACCATGTACAAGTCTTATATCTACAATGTCTTCGATTTTGAAGGTCATTTGTTAGAAGTTTGTTGAGAAAAAGATATGGCAACATCAACCATTTTTTGAATTTAGTTCCCGACTTGCTATCTTCAGTGACTTGCTATCATCCATTTGTCTTTGACCATGTACAAGCTTAGATATACAATGTCTTCGATTTTGAAGATCATTTGTTAGAAGTTTGTTGAGAAAAAGATATGGCTATATCAACCATTTTTTGAATTTAGTTCCCGACTTGCTATCTTCAGTGACTTGCTATCATCCATTTGTCTTTGACCATGTACAAGCTTAGATATACAATGTCTTCGATTTTGAAGATCATTTGTTAGAAGTTTGTTGAGAAAAAGATATGGCGATATCAACCATTTTTTGAATTTAGTTCCCGACTTGCTATCTTCAGTGACTGGCTATCATCCATTTGTCTTTGACCATTTACAAGTCTTACATCTACAATGTCTTCGATTTTGGAGATCATTTGTTATTTAGAAGTTTGTTGGGAAAAATATATAGCTACCTCAACCAATTATTTTTATTTAATTCTCGACGTTTCAGTTACTTTCTATCATCCATTCGTATTTCACTACGTACAAGTCTTATATCTACAATATCTTGTTATTTAGAAGTTTGTTGGGAAAAATATATGACTACATTAACCAATTATTTATTTAGTTTTCGACGTTTCAGTGATTCGCTGTCTTCCATTTGTCTTTGCCCATGTACAAGTCCTACATCTACAATGTCTTCATTTTGAAGGTCATTTATTTGTTGGAAGTTTGTTGGGAAAAATATATAGCTATCTCAACCTATCTTTTTATTAAATTCTCGATGTTTCAGTAATTCGCTGTCTTCCATTTGTCTTTAACTGCGTAAATATATTTTCGCAAAGTATTTATTATTTTATCAACAGAGAATCATTTTTGATGTTTATACTTTGTTATCCTGTAAACTTCACTCTTTACTTATCTTTTGTTTATCTTTCATAGTTTGTTTTTGCCTACAATAAATTGCTGTCTCATCCCGAAGTTTGTCTTCCCTAATTTTCCACGTGGCAATATGTATACAAGTCCGAGATCTAGAGTGCCTTCGATTTTAAAGATGTTTTGTTGGTTAGAAGTTTATTGGGAAAAGATATGGCTATATCAACAATTTTTTGAATTTAGTTCCCGACTTGCTATCTTCAGTGACTGGCTGTCATCCATTTATATTTGACCATCTACAAGTCTTACATTTACAATATCTTCGATTTTGTAGATAATTTGTTTGTTATAAGTTTGATTGAGAAAATATATAGCTAATATCAGCCAATATTTGATTTAGTTCATTGATCATTGTCATCCGTTTGTCTTTGACCATGTACAAGTCTTACATTTACAATATCTTCGATTTTGTAGATCACTTGTTTGTTATAAGTTTGATTGAGAAAATATATAGCTAATATCAGCCAATATTTGATTTAGTTCATTGAATCATTGTCATCAGTTTGTCTTTGAACATGTACAAGTCTTACATTTACAATGTCTTCGATTTTAGAGATCATTTGTTTGTTACAAGTTTGATTGGAAAACTATATAGCTAATATCAGCCAATATTTGATTTAGTTCATTGAATCATTGTCATCCATTTGTCTTTGACCATGTACAAGTCTTACATTTACAATGTCTTCTATTTTGGAGATCATTTGTTTGTTACAAGTTTGATTGGAAAGATATATAGCTAATATCAGCCAATATTT
>CP092873.1:80739394-80765406 GCA_030710605.1 Cordylochernes scorpioides
GTGATTTGATTATAAAGCTTGATTGGATCTAATTTAGTCTGTTTAACAATATCATCTTTTATTTTTATAAATTCTGCTTACAATTCGTTTATTCGAATAGGTTTTAATTTTAAAACGCTAATCCCTTAATGCATCTTTAATCCATAGGGACATGTCTAAATGTTTTGCACAGATTAGATACCAAGCCTATCTACCAAGAACATTCAATAGAGAATTTCAATGTTTTTTTTTTTTTGCTTATCCCTAGTATACGTGGTACAGGCCATGATGATCATGTTGGGTAGAAGTAGGCGGCTGCTTTTACTGTAAGTGCTCCACATGTCTACACACGTGAAAAGCAGTTCGACTTTGCACTTAAAAATGTGCCAGAGTCCTGTTTAGTTACTTGCACTCGCTGGTGGGGTTGAACTTTTGCAAGAATCGGGGGCCATTGGAGCATTTTTTTTATCAATCAGAAAAAAAAAAGTGTCCAATGTGGGAATCGAACCCTGGGTCGAAGCGGTCGAAAACCAACGGTTTAGACCATCCTTCCACCGACCCCCCGAATTTCATTGTAAACGGAGAAAAGCCGGGATCATTAAAATTCGCCTTCAGTCAGCGAATTGCATGAAAATTTGACAGCAGCGGCGACCTTCCAACCTACGGTTCCCAAGGACGGTCGTGTTCTAAACTGGGCGGAGGTCATGGATCATCATGAGTGTCTACTGTAAACTCTGTCACCTTCATTAAAGTGAATAGAAAGAGGCGCAGGACATCAGCTTCTCCACGTACACCAACGGCGCAGTCCGACAACACCATCGGCAGCCATTGGAATGCCATCACCTAACGCGGCAATTCTTGCGAAGCGTCCACCGCCAAAGAGATCAAGGCCACGCAAGGGCGTATCGTGGAATCAAGGGTGCATCAAGCATCGGTCATCCTGAACCAGTGCGTGTTTGTGGAGCACTTCCTCGACTTCATCAAGCTCTAGTACGTACAGGCTCTGGAAAAGCTGGTCGGGGACGCCCTGGTGGCTGGCCAGGATGAACGGCCACGTTCTCGTCGGCCTCGCCACCAAATTTGTCGCTTAACGTCTCTTTGAGAAAGACCTCGTATAATTGAAGATACCCTACTGTAGGAATTCCGTAGATGGTCCAATAAAGTTATTATCAGCAATCTTCTCTTCTGTGCTGAGGATGCAGAGATCATCGCCACTCTGAGGCCTTATGGCTGTATCACATCCATCGCCGAGTTCCTCAAGTGAGAAAGCTTTACCTTCAAGGACAACAGGCGAGAGGTGTTCATCTTGCTGAACGAAGGAATGAGGCTGAACGGATTGCCATCGCGCCTCGACATCAAGTCCAAGGGAGAGACCTTCTCAGAATTTCTCTTTTACGGAGTGAAATGAAAAGATACGAGTATATATCGTAGTATAACTGTACTAGAAGATCAGATAGTAAAACTATGAAAAGGCCTCACCTAATTGTCTATCAAGAAAAGGAATTTGGTCAATATTCTTGAATATATATATAAAAAAACAACGATTAGTTGATATTTATTCCGATAGATGGCGTAGGCCATCAGAAACTTTCATTTACACAATCAAGAGATGCTGTTTTTTAATCATTACACGAACTAAGCAATAGGAAAAGGAAAAATTGTATAGAATTATCGTGACGCTGTAAACAGGACAGTGCTATCAATATATAGTTCAACAGTAATCATTGTTTAAGGTATAAATCCGCTTTCACCTACTTAGTTTTTTCACGATGTCTCTGCATCAGATATTAATAAGCGATCAATCCGCAGGGGACATTTTTTATCTCGATTACTTTTCATCGTCAGCGCGATGTCCGTGTCACCAAAATAGGTTTAGCGTCAATCCCCCTCAAACGACCGGCTCAAGTTATCTCACGTCAGTAGTCTGGACCTTGAACTTCTCTGATAGCTAGCTCTGTAGGGCTGGGAGCTACAGCGGCCTCTCTAACTGAGGCCAACAACGCCGAATTTAATATCTCTAATACACATAAAAATGTCAACCACTATTTTATTACCCTCTAAAGATATAATATTTCTTTGATGTTCTTCTGACAGTAGGTCCATTGTCGACAGTAGTTCTTCCATTCTTCTTTGGTGTTCTGATCATGATAGCCCATTGTCAACAGTAGTTCCTCCATTCTTCTTTCGCGCTCATGCTAGTCCATTGTCGACAGTAGTTCTTCCAATCTTCTTTGGTGATCTGATCATGATAGCCCATTGTCGACAGTAGTTCCAATATTCTTCTTTGTTGTTCTGTTCATGATAGTCCATTGTCGACAGTAGTTCTTCCATTCTTCTTTGGTGTTCTGATTATGATAGCCCATTGTCGACAGTAGTTCATCCATTCTTCTTTGGTGTTTATACAAGTACTTATACTAGTCTATTGTCGACAGTGGTTCCTCCATTCTTCTTTGGTGTTCTGATCATGATAGCCCATTGTCGACAATAGTTCATCCATTCTTCTTTGGTGTTTATTCAAGTACTTATACTAGACTATTGTCGACAGTGGTTCCTCCATTCTTCTTTGGTGTTCTGATCATGATAGCCCATTGTCGACAGTAGTTCTTCCATTATTCTTTGGTGTTTATACAAGTACTTATACTAATCTATTGTCGACAGTGGTTCCTCCATTCTTATTTGTTATTTTGCTCATGATAGTCCATTGTCGACAGTAGTTCCTCCATTCTTCTTTGGTGCTCATGATAGTCCATTGTCGACAGTAGTTCTTCCATTATTCTTTGGTGCTCATGATAGTCCATTGTCGACAGTAGTTCTTCCATTATTCTTTGGTGCTCATGATAGTCCATTGTCGACAGTAGTTCTTCCATTATTCTTTGGTGCTCATGATAGTCCATTGTCGACAGTAGTTCTTCATTCTTCTTTGGTGATCTGATCATGATAGCCCATTGTCGACAGTAGTTCCTATATTCTTCTTTGTTGTTCTGTTCACGATAGCCCATTGTCGACAGTAGTTCATCCATTCTTCTTTGGTGTTTATACAAGTACTTGTACTAGTCTATTGTCGACAGTGGTTCCTCCATTCTTATTTGTTGTTTTGCTCATGATAGTCCCCATTGTCGACAGTAGTTCTTCCATTCTTCTTTGGTGATCTGATCATGATAGCCCATTGTCGACAGTAGTTCCTATATTCTTCTTTGTTGTTCTGTTCACGATAGCCCATTGTCGACAGTAGTTCATCCATTCTTCTTTGGTGCTCATGATAGTCCATTGTCGACAGTAGTTATTCCATTATTCTTTGGTGCTCATGATAGTCCATTGTCGACAGTAGTTCCTCCATTCTTCTTTGGTGTTTATACAAGTACTTGTACAAGTCTATTGTCGACGGTAGTTCTTCCATTCTTTTTGATGATCTGTCATGCTAGTCCATTGTAGATAGTATTTCTCCATTCCTTCTTGGTGTTCATGCTAATCCATTGTCGACAGTAGTTCTTCCATTCTTCTTTGGTGTTCTGCTTATGTTTTCATTAGCCGAATGACCCGGGCAACGCCCGTGTTTTACCCGATTGAATGTTTTGATTCAAATACTATTTGTTACAATTATAAATTGGCGCCTTAAATAAATGCATATGTTAGTTAATAACTATACCCTATGTGATTTATCTGTCTATGTACTGTTGGCTTCCGTAGGCGTCTCTTACTGGGAAAGAGAGGATTCCATTTGGTTATTAACTAATATATGCATTTATTTAAGGAGCGACCCGCTCCAACACAATAGTTACAAAAACGAAAAAGCGAGAGGGGGGGGGGGGGGGGGGGCAAAGGTGGCGTGATCGTAGCCAACCAATAGAAGGGCGCCATTCCAAAAAAAAAAAAAAAAGCAAACGGTGACAGAGACGAAAACTGATTAAGAGATGAAGAATGACGCTCGTAACTGTATATAGAATTATGGACCTTGCTTAATCCATTCTTTATTTATTCGGGTCCTGCTAACTCCTCGTGCTCATACGAGTCAATTTTCGACAGTAGTTCCTCAATTATTTTATTCTTTGGCTTCATCTAACTACAGGTTCACTGTCGACAATAGCTCTTACAGTCTTTGCTATTCGATCAGCAACAATTCCCTTTGTAAGCGATATATGTTCTATTTTTGGAAATAATATGTACTGTTATATATATAATTAGTTGCACAAAAATTTTGGTGAAGAAAAAAGAAAGAAAAATATATTCCTATTATATATATAACTACACAAACATTTACTGTTCCCAACCAACCGAAAATCACACATAAAAAGGATTTAAATATATATATATATATATATATTATATATAATTAAAAAAAATATATATAAATAAAAATATATGAAAAAACAATAGAAAAAAATAAAAGATAAGTGGGTCAGGTGTTGATATTAAAAATAAAAAAGGTATCTCCTGACCACGAGCACATGTGCTTTTTACGTTTAGTTTATTTTTGCTCCACTAGATGGCGCTCTGCCATCTTAAAAGCACATGTGCTCGTGGTCAGGAGATGCCTTTTTTATTTTTAATAAATATATATATTATATAATTTCAAAAATATATAAATATTATATAATTTTTTAAAATATATATAAATATATAATTTAAAAAATTATTCTATATTCATTCATTAATAATTATAAATATTTTGACCATAATTTTAGAAGACGCCATTTTTCATTTTGTTGTAATTATGTGTTATTTAATATTGTGACTTATTATATAATTCAATCTAAATAAAGGATTAATTTTATAAATCCTAAATAACTTAAATTATTGTTATTTTTACTCACAAGTAATTAAAAATAAAATACTTGATAATAATTGATTATTTTCAATATTTTTATCAAACGACTTCACTATCGAATCTTATTACAAAATATATTCATAACATAAAAATATATACGGCATATATTTTTTATTATTATTATCCTTTTTTATAATAAGAGAGTGAGAGAGGGAAATATTTTATTATTTTTATAGCTATTTGATAAGCCTATATATAAAATATAGATGAAAATGCAAATAATAATAAAAAGGAGGGGATTTCATTGATATAGCACTTATAATAAACTTTGGCGTGTCGTGATAACTCTGTGATGAAGGAGCTAAACCCTCCATAAATGGAAGACGTTTAAAGGAAAATCTATGTCTGCTGGTATTTATTTTTTATTAATTTTCCCAGGAGGATTTCTTGTCTAATAAATATGCCTAGAAAACAAGGAGGTCACTTCATCACAGGGATCGTCTGCCTCAATTAATGTCACAGAACTTTAGTTTATAGTGGGACCGGATTGATTTATTAGAACTCACTGAATAAACTTGGTCATTGATTCAAATTAGAAGGAAATTCTCTGAACATTTTATTGTTTTTATATTTTTTCTCAAATTACTTTTGCAAAATATTTATTGTACTTATTTTTATTTCTTTTTTTGGTGACTATGTATTTTTTCCTGTGATTTTATTACCAAATTTATAATCTCAACTCTATAAAATCTCTAACTTCTCTCTCTGTTTCTTATTTTCTCTCTCTCTCTCTATAAAAAAAAAAACTTTTGATATATTTATTAATCTAACAATATAAAAAGTCATCCAGGGCTAAGAGCTTCTTGCACAATTTTACTATCTAGTTTTTGGGCTAACATGCCCTTCAACAGGAGCAATATATACGTATATTTTAAATATTTAATTAATTACTTTGCAAAACGTTTCTTTTCCAATTTATTATAATTGTCAAGCCTTCGAGTTTAAGAACTCTTCTACGAACATTTATTTCAAGTATATGTCATAATATATACTCTTCCTGGAATAATAAAGCAAACCTACAGTCAACCCAGAGAGAGACAGGCAGCTAAAGTCCGGTCACTTTAGACATCAGCGACATTCCAAGAGGCGACCAGAGGCCCGTGAGTTCTCGGGACTATTAAGATGGGATGTAAAGTCCGGTCAATTGAGACAGCAGCGACATTCCAAGGGGCCCGTTACTTGGAACCTCAGGACTATTAGACAGTTGGTGATTGTGTGCGACAAAAACGGCCGCCAGGCTGTGGCCGGTCGCGGGCCTCTCCCGTCTCTCTCCATCTCTCTCTGGTTGTCTAGGATTCCTCTACCAACTTGTGGTGTCCTTATTTCTCTTTCCCCACCTTATTATATTATTATATTGCCACATATATATTTAAAATAAATATTTTTAAACAGCCTTTACATTATAATAAATTAAGAGAAAAAAAAACATTTTGCGGAATAGTTTATTAAATATTTAAAATATTTTTTTTACAATTTCTGATATATAGCTAGCAATAAATATGTATATATATGTTTCTATGAAAATGTTAATCTGCAAGAGACGCAGGTTATTATCATCTCTTTTTGATTTGATTTTGTCACTTTGGCGGTTTGCAAATAAACAACAAAAAGTGTATCAGACATTATAAAGACAATAAAGATTTTCTGATAATAAAAAGGTACAAAGATATTGCAATTTCCAATGCAATAGAATATATAGAAATATAGTTTTCGGCGTAGTAATATTAGGAGTATTATTACTAGTTGCTCTCTCCTGTTGAAGGGGGCATGTTAGTCTGAAAGTTGGATAAATTAAATTTTACAAGAAACTTAGCTATGAATGCTTTTTGATAATTCAAAATTATAAATCAGGGAATGATCATTTATATTTATATATTAATATATTTCAAATATTAACAAAAACAAACGGTTTTTATTAAGACATTTAATATATATTCCGTTTCAAATACCATTCTTGCATATTAGCTTCTTTATCTTTCTCATTTTTATCTGATTTAAAAAAAATCTTCTATTTCGGTTGGCTGAACGCCAATCTTTGTCAAGGCATTACATTTTAGATATACAAACTCAGTGCCGTATAGCGTCCTTATATTACAGTTAAAATATTGTAAAATAAATCTTTTTATTCAATCCAACATATGCCTTTTTTAAAATAAGAACATTAGGCCTCTAGGGAAAATATTCTTTTAAAAATATTTTAATTTAAAAATCTCTTAAGCAGAATAATATATATTTTAAAAATAATATTTTTCCTGGAGGCTTATTTTTCTTATTTTAATATTAATTCAAGGATTTATCGAATTATGCCTTTTTATTATCTAAATATTTAAATACGGAATTCTCTATTTTCACATAACAGTAAAATATGCTATAGGAGGTCATTAGCCCTAAGTATGTATTTAAAGAAACATTTTCTCTGAAGCGTAAGTTGTCAGCCTAAAAGACGGTATAGAAGCTCGATAAAGAAATAAGAGTTACAATTTTCATCATACGGCAAGATAAGAAATTACCAAACTGAAATATGTCAATATGCCGTTTCACAAGCTAATAGTGGCTATATTTGTCCTATTGACGTCATGATAAACACTTCCTACACAACCCGTTTGATAAGAAACGATAAACAAGGTAGTTGTCATTTTAAACACAAAAGGACATCTTATCTATACATGTTTCAGCTAATAACACACATACTTCATGACAAGAATACTGCACTCTGTGAACATTAGATAAAAAAAAGAAAAAATCTTGACCAAAGACGAATTAAGCTTCAGATTAGATTAGTGATGAAGTATTTATGGGGGGCAAAGTGATATTACTAACCCTGGTCAATTTACGATAAAAACTCACTGAGTTTGATTTTAAAAAAAGAAAAAAAGATTATTTGTCGATTTATCACAGAAGCTCGTGTTGCCAGGCTAAAAGAAGCGTTTTTTTTTTATCGTTGAGATAGGATTTTGGATATTTACTTAGATTGGAATGGAGAAACATAGTTTGATATCAAATTCCAACTTGTAATAGGTTAGTAAGGAGGGTATTGTATGTAAATAATTATATTGTAATAAAGTATTTAATATATTATTAGCAGAGTATTATTTTTTATGTTTATATTTTGCTGCTCTGTAAACTTCCCTCTTTTGCTTATCTTTTGTTTATCACTCATAGTTTGTTCTTACCTGAAATAAAATTGCTGTCTTATCCTGAAGTTGGTCTTACCTAATTTTCCACGTGGCATTTTGGAAGAGATGCTAGGTAAATTAGGGAAGGCAAACTGAAGATCGCCGAGAAGAACTAGAGGCCATGGGTGCTGTGATCTACATTTTCAGAGACTGGCCCCAGGATTCCACCGACGTGCCGAAGCCAAGACTTCCCTCCAAGATGACGATGTCCCTATAGACGATACGACGACAAAGCCGCTCTTCACGCCGAAAAAAAAAAGGACGCAAAGGTGCTAGGGACAAAGTTCCAAGACTTCGATGGAATCCTTGGTAGAAGCACGTCAGATCCATGTCAGTAACTACAATTATTGCTAGCTGTGGGTCACAGCTCCCATAGGGAAGGAGCTATGTAACAAAGTATTTATTATTTAATTAGCAGGATATTATTTTTTATGTTTATATTTTGCTATACTCTGTACATTTCCCTTTTTTGCTTATCTTTTGTTTATCACTCATAGTTTGTTCTTGCCTGAAATAAAATTGCTGTCTTATCCCGAAGTTGGTCTCCCCTAATTTTCCACTTGGCAATATATTAAAACAAGAATATTAAGCATCCAGGGAAAAGTTTCTTTTTAAAATATTTTTTTATTTAAAAATCTCTAAAGCTTTCGGGCAAATAAAGCCCTCCTACTGGAGAAAATATCTTACATCTAATAAAAAAATATATGTTTTAAAAAGATAGATGTAAGATATTTTCTCCAGTAGAAGGGTTTTCTTGACCGAAAGCTTGATAGATTTTTAAATAAAAAAATATTTTAAAAATAAACTTTTCCCTGGAGACTTAAATGTTATATTTTTGATATTGATTCAAAGGAATATTTTATCGAATTATTTAATTAGTTTAAAAGTAGTTTTACAATATATCTAATTATCCATATTGCAACGTGGAAAATTAGGCAAGACAAAAATTTCAGGAGATGGCAACAATTTATTTCAGGCAAGGACAAACTATGAGTGATAAACAAAAGATAATCAAAAGAAGGAAGTGTACAGAGTATAACAAAATATAAACATAAAAAATAATACTCTGTTAATAAAAATAATAAATACTTTGTTACAATATCAATCGAGAGAGAAAGAAAGTGTTTTTTTTTTTTGTGTAAAGAATTAAAAGCAAAAAAAGAAAGTTGATTGGAAAAGGTAGAATAAATTTATAATTAAGGTTTCAAAAGTGTTGTGTTCAGTTATAGATATATATACTGAACTTAAATTTAGATTTCAATATAAATTTATTATAATAAATTTAAACTTGGATAATTTGAAATCCAAGAGGCAAAATAAAAAAGCGAATTATCCAAAAATTCGAATTAAAAACGGATATTCTATTTATAGGAAATTCTAGGAACCAAGATAAATATTGGAATTAAAGACATTCGAGTTAGTCAAGTTCTACTGTATTTCATTATTGAATATAAAAACTCTTCAAATAAATACAGTTAAACCTGTCTATAGCGTCACCTCTAAATAGCGGCTCCCTCTCTATAGCGCCGGATTTTAAATACGTAGTACGATGCGATTTACATTTAAAAGTGACCTCTCTATAGCACCCCATCTCTATAGTACCCTATTTTGGTAAGTCACAAGAGGGGGCGCTATAGACAGGTTTAACTGTATATACAGGGTCCATTATGAAAGTAATGAGCATAATGTTATTGTGACCCGACGATAGATGGCAGCACGGTAAAACTGTGGGAAATGTGGTGGAGGGATATGCCCTTTCAATCCATCCGGTCGTCAGTTGAGCTCGAGCAGTGTGAGGGGAGATACATGCCTCCGCTTGAAGTGTGTTTTCAACTTTTGTAACATAGCGCGATGGAGCGTTCGCTTGAACAACGATACACCATAAAGTTTTGCGTGAGGCTTTGAAAAAATGCAACCGAAGCATTCCAGATGCTGCAAAAAGCCTTCAAGGACGATTGCATTTCAAGATCACAGTATGGGAAGTGGCACAAGGCGTTCAAGGAGGGCCGGGAGGAGGTCGCCGACGAACCCCTTTCAGGACGCCCAACAAAGGCCAGAACTGACGAGAACGTGAATCGTGTGCTCGAAGTTTTGCGTACCGACCGTCGATTAAGCATACAGCAAATTGCTGACACATTACACATGTCCACATTTGTGGTACATGGGATAGTGACCGAGGATCTGCAAATGCGTAAGGTCTGTGCGAAGCTTGTGCCGAAAGTGTTGACGCAAGACCAGAAAGAACTTAGAGTTTTGCGCTGTCAAGAATTGTTGGATTTGATTCAAAAGCAACCGGACTTTCTGAACTCTGTAGTAACCGGAGACGAATTCTGGATGTTTGAATACGACCCAGAGTCTAAAAGGCAGAGCTGTGCATGGCACACAAAATCATCCCCACGCCCCAAGAAAGCGCGAATGAGCAAGTCGCGCATCAAAACGATGATCATTGTCTTCTTTGACATCCGAGGAATAGTCCATTGTGAGTTTGTACCGCAGGGACAAACTGTAAACTCAGCCTTTTACCTGGAGGTGCTCAGGAGATTGAAACGCCGGATCGCACGCGTGAGGACTGACATTAAAGACACGGTCAAGCTCCACCATGACAATGCCACCAGCCACACAGCATTCATTATTACCAACTTCCTGGCCCGGAGCAACACCTCGGTGATCCCTCTCTCACCCCCCTTACAGTCCCGACTTAGCTCCATGTGACTTCTTTTTGTTTCCGCGACTCAAGAGAGAGACGAAAGGAAAACATTGGGAAACCGTGGAAAACATCCAACACCATGTTACAACGTTCCTGAGAAGCATTCCTGTCGAGGAGTTTCAGGGTACCTTTCAGGCGTGGCAAACGCGTCTCCGCAAGTGTATTGATGCAGGAGGAATGTATTTTGAAGAATATTGAACATTTGCACAAATTACGATCAATAAATGAATTTTGCCGGTAAATGCTCATTTCTTTCATAATGGACACTGTATATATATAAATATATATACAAGGTCTTCATTGGTGACGCCCACCGCGAGAAAGACTCCGCCACCGATGGACTGCGAGAGTTATTTCCCACAGAGTGGGCAGGTCGAGGTGTTTGCTGGCATTACCCAACTCAAGACCAAGATGGTACTTGTAGAGGGTAGCCTTCGCCACCCTTGTTAGTTTCACTCCCTCGGGATGGAGGCCGACGCCTAAGAGCCATGTTTGCAGATCCAGGGGCATTTCGCAGGAAGTGAACACGTCCTGGAGCAGGAGTCGCACGGCTCGGAAACTCCAATATCTGGATAGGGACGGAACAGTTCGCAACGGCAGAGCTGGAAAGTACCAAGGGGGTCTTCTGGATGGTGTCAGAACCCCTCGCAGCGGATGTAAGCGCTGAGGAATTTGTGGAGGGCGTGGGTTGGGAGGATGGAGACACCGGTCCACTCCGTGTGTCCTGAAGATAGGCAGGACGACTTCCATGGGCTTTCAAGGGACAGGAAGCTCGCTGGTGTCCCTTTCGGTGGCATTTGCCGCACTCAATGCCGTAGGTGATGTATGCGGGGGTCGACTCTCCTTTGGGGACAATCACCAGCTTAGCAGGGAGCTGGTGGAGTTTTAGGCCTTCATGGAGAAGGACAAAGACTTCCCTGCTGTCGGTAGTCCAGGTGTATCCGCCGCTGGTCACGACCTCATGGTTCAGGGAAGCCACCCTGCAGTAGGGCCGCAGTACCGCGACGACTTAGATTCCCAATTGTTATCTTCTCCGCCCGCTTCTTATAAGGAAAGGTCTTCAGGAGGGTGGTCCCAATGGTGAAGCCCTCCTCAACCAGGCGTTCAGCCAGATTGACGCTGGCCAGCCCGACCAATACCTGGCAGGACATCTTCATTATTTGGAACACAGAGGACTTTCCAAGCTTTTCCTCCAGAGCCTTGATGTAGTCCACTGGAGATAGATCAGAGTGCCACTCCACAAAGCAGCACTGGTCAAAGTTGGGTGAAGCCGATCTGGACTTGCTCAGGGCCTGCTGCTGTTAGTTCTTTTCCAGCTGTGTCACAGCATGCTTCTTTGGTGGCTGAGATGACATGGTTATCCTGTCCTGGATGGCGATGGTTTGGTGAGAAAGGCCAGGCTGCGGCCTACGAGCCTGCTGAGTAGAAGGCGAAAGCCTCCTCTTCTTATGATCCATGGGAATCCCCCATAAACGTTTTTTTATTCACTCTAGAGGCGGTTTTAATTTTTCAAGCCCTTATCGTTGGAGCAGGAGCGTACGCCTGTGCAGCTTCGCACCGCGAGAAAGAGAGAGAGAGAGTGTGTGTACGCGAGAAAATTCATATCAAATGAGAAAAAGTGGTACAGTAATAGTCACTGCAGTAGAATAAATTTGCAACGAAGGCATACAAACATGATTGAATTGTGTTTTATAAGTTTTGGTGTGTCATTTTATGAGATAGAGTTCCATGCCTGTTGTACCTAATCAGTCAAATTAACAACAGTACATATACTGGTTGTGGTTAGAGCTGTGGCCCAATAATATCCTATACATGCTGGATGGGAAAAAGATCTAGAGATCTTGAAGGCCAAGGGAACTTGTCGACATTCTGCAGAATACGTTGGATAATAGAATTTGGATGATGTTAACTAGCTTTGAGTCAAGGATGCTCTAAAGTTGTTATCAGCACCACGTGGAGGATCGCTGTCACGAAAGAAAACATTTAAAGAACTGTTCTTCCACCATTTTGTTTTTAATTTAAAATAATAAAAAAGGTCAAAGATACTCTAAGGAAATGATGAAGGTAGTCTCAATACACACAGCTCATTGATATAGAGCGAGGTGGTGTGATAGAGCTATGAGATGGTGGATTTATTTTCCCAATATTAAAGAAATGTTTTTAAGAGAAAGACTGTTCATGTAGCTGACAAAGGTTGTCACAGGAAGATCTGGCTCATGAAAACCTCCAAGGGGTTCTAATACAACTTATTGAATTTATGGAAATTTCATGGAAAGCGTTTTGTTTGAGATAAAACCAATGGCGTAGGTTTTTTAGAATTCAAACACTTGGAAATGATCTAAAAATACTATAATAGCATAAAAGTACCCGCATTACTTAAAAATATAATTATATCAATAAATTTTAATAATTTCAGATGTAGACAAAACAAAACTGATACTTTTTAGAAGTGCAATCAAACTGATATCTATTTGTGACCGCTCACTCCAACTTATCCTGATATAGCTAGAGAATTTTGTAATAAAAACCTTCTTTTTATATAAAATAAAATAATAAAAATATAGTAAATTTAAGTTTTCAACAATTAAAAAATAAAAATAGGAAAGGAAAATCACTTAGCAACGTGAATTAAAGACCATTGTTTCACAATTAGCTCAGCTATCGAGATGGGAAACTGCATAAAGCGATCCAAGCGAGTGCCATACCAAAGGCCACCAAACGTCGACGAAATATTGCGCAAATATTTCGAGGAAGAACTACGATTCCTGGGATCCAGACAGGACCCAGAGCCCCGGCGACCTACACGGGTGACATTTGGAGCCCGACTCCTGGTCCGAACCTTCGAGGCGGACGAGGCGGCCAACGTGAACCGCGGCCATTACACCATGGCGGAAGACTCCCTCTTTACCCCCGGGCAGGAATTCGATGTCCCGGCGTGTCCACCACCGTCCCCAAGGAGGAGATTCTGGAGCCGACACCAGACCTCTACTGGAGTCCCAGTTAGACTTGAGATGGCCGCCCTCAAGCTGGGCAAGGTCTACGTGTAATTGGTAGACCTGTAAATCCGCCCTCCCCTTCACTACCATTGCCCTCGTCAACTACAACCATCCTACTATTGGCTCCTCCCTTTGTCTCCAACATTCTCGGACTCTTCTTGCCACCTCCTTGACCTTCTCATGCCACCTCCTTGGCCTCTCCTTGCCACCTCCTTGGCCTCCCCATGCCACCTCCTTGGCCTCCCCATGCCACCTCCGCGGCCTCTCCATGCCACCTCCTTGGCCTCCCCATGCCACCTCCTTGGCTTCCCCATGCCACCTCCTTGGCTTCCCCATGCTACCTCCTTGGCTTCCCCTTGCCACCTCCTTGGCTTCCCCTTGCCACCTCCTTGGCCTCCCCTTGCCACCAACACCTCGGCCTCTCCTTACAATTAATATGTTATGAATTGAATAAATAAAATATTGGGGAAAATATCATTTGAAATGTTTCCTAAAATATTATATTCACAGGGTCCTTTAACAACCATTGACTCTATCCTAAAGCAAAAATGTATATTATGAAATCAGTAAATTCAATAGTAGAGCGGTATCAGAGAGAACATCAGAACAAGAGCTGGTTCCTCAAATAAATGAGCTTCTAAACACAAAACAAGAGCTGGAGCCAATGGATTAGAGGCACTAGGGGTCAGGATTGCTATTCTCAACTGACATTGTTGTTGTTGTCGTGTCCAATGAAGAGCCTCAGATGTCCTCATGCATCTCTATCACAGCAGTCACAATGTTCTCATCTTGGGTGTGTAAAGCTGCTGTTCTGGGTCCACGTCAATTTTCTGCTGTTGTTGTTGTTGTCGTGTCCAATGAAGAACCTCAGATGTCCACATGCATCTCTATTACAGCAGTCCCAATTTGGAAAATGGGTACACATTCCACGTTAGTCACCTTGAATCAGAATTTAGTGGAATATTCCAAGGGCCCAGGAGTTTAGGAGTTTATGCCAAGCTCTTTTTTCTTCTTTCCCCCTATTAAATAACTATGTTGATTATTGTTACTTTTACTGTTATTCATGTATATACCCTGTTCTATATTCTGAGAATCTGTATAATAAAATAATATACCTTTTAGTTATTGTTGTTGATTGAAGTTTCAAAATCACAGGTTAGGTAGAGAAAAAGAGAGAAATTGAGATTGAAGCAACTTTTATTAATCGCCCATATAAGAATATATAGAACCAACTGAAATAGAATAAAATATAATACAGAGTTATAAATGAAAATAATAAATATATATAAATGTATAAATATTTACATCAGACATCTCTGAAGGGACATCTGAATCGTGTCAAATCCTTAAAGCCGCCCTGAGTTCAGAAAGGCCCGTGCTTATAAAGGGAATTTTGTCCCCAACGTGCTCAATTGCACCGCCGAAGAATTCGTACAGGAATTTTCTGTTTCCAGGCGAGAGATCATCGAGGAGTGGTTCTCTATCAGAAAGGAATATAACCGCGGACACCACGAAATCATCATCAACCTCAAACCCATAGAAAGGGGATAGAATTGAGTCAGCGTTTAGTTGTTCGAAATTTTTTTCCAGCCGCTCCCTCTCCTGAATGGCCTGAGAGATAGATTTGTCTTGGTCCGCGGGGGTAGCAGACTGGATGGATGATTCAGTCATGGCTTGGATCTCTTCTGCAGGAGCCGCTAATGGCTCAGTATTGGTCGAGGAAGGCTCTGGTCGTGATGGCATTTGGCTGGTGCTCGGCGCCGGAACAGGAAGCTCGGGGGCTGGAGTCTCGTCAGGACGGACAGGGAAGTTCGCCCCGGGCGAAGGCGCGGCAGGGTTGGAGGGTGTTGAGGGGGTCTGCTTGATGGGTGCAGACAATTCCGCAGCTGGTGTTGAGAGGGCGGAGTTGTTGGAGGGTATGGGCTTGGATGAGGGAGGCCTCGACACCGGGCCCTGCCTTCTTTTCCTTGATGTTTTCAGCTCCAGATTTTTTAGAGCGCTCGTTGTGGGGATAGACTTGAGGGTGAGGTCTTCCTGCTGAACATTGGATGCCCTTGATGGAGGTGGGGCTGTCTCCACAGAAGCAGTAGGTGAGGTCTGTTGGGGTCTGTGGTCAGCAGGTGCAGGTGCTGCAGCCGGCATGGTATTCAAGGTGGAGGGTGGCTTGGTCCAGCCTTGTGTGCGGGCAGCAGGAGCCTCCACAGGGAGCACAAACTTGTCGTCCTGGACACCAGTCTTACGAGGACAGTTTGCGCGTTTGTGTTCCTGCCTATGGCACAGGGAGCACTTGATGCCATAGGTCACATAGAAGTGTGTGACCACTCCCTTGGACTTGACATCCAGCCGGGGAGGGATATGGGAGATCTACCTTCCGTCGCGCAGAGTGATAAAGGCCTCGCGTCGAGCATCAGCACAGAAGGAGTCTTCGAGCTGCATCATCTTCTGGATAATGGACGTGACCTGTCCATAAGGCCGTAGAGCAGCGACGAGGTCAGCGTCCTCCACGAAGAAGAGCACATTACCGAGCCCTATTCGCTCGGCCCTTTTTCTCAGAGGGACCGCCCGCAAAGTGGCACCCTCGATGTCGAGGCCTTCCTCTATCAGCTTGTCTGCGAGTTGCACGCTGGAGAGGCCGGCCAGGATGTGCCCCTCCATCTTCATCAGCTGGTAGACGGTGTCATTGCCCAGCTTGGCTTCCAGCGCCCGGAAGTACTGCTCCTGGGTGAAGTCTGGGCAGAACTCCAGGTAGACACACTGGTCCGCCTGCCCTGCTGCCGACCTGGCTCGGAAGGTAGCCTGATTCTTCCTGGTGGTCTGGCATTCATGCACCTTGCTGGGTCGTAGCGTGGCACGTGGCCTGGTGCTGTCGGGAGGGATTCTCGGTGTCTGGATGTATCCCTTTTTTGTCCCCGAGTTGGCGTGGTAAGATTCATGTGGCCTCTTTTTACAGACGCCCACTGTGGTGAGTTTCCGAGAACCTCGTCTTCTTGTTCCGCGCAGTTAGCCCAGTTGCGGCGCGAATATGCATTCTTGCCGTCGGCCGCCGACTCAAAATTTGCATTCCACATAGCTTTCAGCCAATTCTGAATCTTTTGCCGATATTTCGGCCGAGAATTGAAATTTTTGGATGGAGTTTGTTCGGACTTGCAGCCTGTTTTCTTCGCTTTCAGTCAACACACCAAAGGGGTTAGTGATCTTCATTACCTCCATCCCAGCAGCAGAAAACGCGAGGCTTGCACGCCGCGCGGCCGCTCGGCCGAGAGAGAGTGTATGTACAGGAGAAAATTCATATCAGATAGGAAATAGCGGTATAGTAATAGACAATGCAGTAGAATCAATTAGCAACGAAAGTATGCAAACGCACATGAATTGTGTTTTACAGTCGTATGTTAATTTGTGGGATAGAGCTCCATGCCTGCTGTACCTATTCAGTCAAATTAACAACAGTACATATTCTGGTTGAGGTGGATCTGTCGCCCAATATTATCCAATATATGCTGGATGGGAGAAAGATCTAGTGATCTTGAAGGCCAAGACAACTTGTCGACATTCTGCAGAATACGTTGGGGTAACAGCATTTGGATGTTGTTAACTAGTTTTGAGTCAAGGATGCTCTAAAGTTGTTACCAGCACCACGTGGAGGATCGCTGCCACGAAAGAAAACATTTAAAGAACTGTTCTTCTACCATTTTGTTTACAATTTAAAATAATAAAAGGGTCACAGATACTCTAAAGAAATGATGATGGTAGTCTCATCATACATACAGATAACTGATATGGAGCGAGGTGGTGTAATAGAGCTATGAGATGGTGGATTTCTTTTCGCAATATTTAATAACTTTTTTTAAGAGAAAGACTGTTCATGCTAGTTGAAAAAAGTTGTCACAGGAAGATCTGGCTCATGAAAACCTCCAAGGGGTTCTAATACAACTTATTGAATTTATGGAAATTTCATGGAAAGCGTTTTGTTTGAGCAGCTAAAACCAATGGCGTAGGTTTTTTAGAATTCAAACACTTGGAAATGATCTAAAAATCGTATAATGGCATAAAAGTACCCGTATTACCTAAACATATTTATATCAATAAATTTTAATAATTTCAGATGTAGACAAAACAAAACTGATACTTTTTAGAAATACAATAAAACAGATTTCTATCTGTGACTGCTCACTCCAACTTATCCTGATATAGCTAGAAAATTTTGTAATAAAAACCTTCTTTTTATATAAAATAAAATAATAAAAATAAAGTAAATTTAAGTTTTTAACAATTCAAAAATAAAAATAGGAAAGGAAAATCACTTAGCAACGTGAATTAAAGACCATTGTTTCACAATTAGCTCAGCTATCGAGATGGGAAACTGCATAAAGCGATCCAAGCGAGTGCCATACCAAAGGCCACCAAACGTCGACGAAATATTGCGCAAATATTTCGAGGAAGAACTACGATTCCTGGGATCCAGACAGGACCCAGAGCCCCGGCGACCTACACGGGTGACATTTGGAGCCCGACTCCTGGTCCGAACCTTCGAGGCGGACGAGGCGGCCAACGTGAACCGGGGCCATTACACCATGGCGGAAGATTCCCTCTTCACCCCCGGGCAGGAATTTGACGTCCCGGCGTGTCCACCACCGTCCCCAAGGAGAAGATTCTGGAGCCGACGTCAGACCTCTACTGGAGTCACAGTTAGACTTGAGATGGCCGCCCTCAAGCTGGGCAAGGTCTACGTGTAATTGGTAGACCTGTAAATCCGTCCTCCCCTTCACTACCATTGCCCTCATCGATCTCAATCATCCTACTATTGGCTCCTCCCCTTTTCCCCAACTTCCTTGCCCTCCCAAAGCCACCTCCTTGGCCTCCCCATGCCACCTCCTTGGCTTCCCCATGCCACCTTCTTGGCTTCCACTTGCCACATCCTTGGCCTCCCCATGCCACCTCCTTGGCCTCCCCATGCCACCTTCTTGGCTTCCACTTGCCACCTCCTTGGCTTCCCCATGCCACCTCCTTGGCCTCCCAAGCCACCTCCTTGGCTTCCCTGCCACCTCCTTGGCTTCCCCATGCCACCTCCTTGGCTTCCCTTGCCACCTCCTTGGCTTCCCCATGCCACCTCCTTGCTTCCCTTGCCACTCTTTGGCTTCCCAATGCCACCTCCTTGGCTTCCCCATGCCACCTCCTTGGCTTCCCCATGCCACCTCCTTGCTCCCCTTGCCACCTCTTTGGCTTCCCAATGCCACCTCCTTGGCTTCGACTTGCCACCTCCTTGGCCTCCCCATGCCACCTCCTTGGCTTTCCCATGCCACCTCCTTGGCCCCAAAGCCACCTCCTTGGCCTCCCATGCCACCTTTTTGGCCTCCCTATGCCACCTCCTTGACCTTCCCTTTCCACCTCCTTGGCTTCCCTATGCCACCTCCTTGGCTTCCCCATGCCACCTCCTTGACCTCCCCTTGCCACCTCTTTGGCTTCCCCATGCCACTTCCTTAGTCTCCCCATGCCACCTCCTTGACCTCCCCTTACAATTAATGTAATTAATTGAATAAAATTGAATATTTAGGGAAAATATCATTTGAAATGTTTCCTAAAATATATATTTCACAAGGTCCTTTAAAACAACCATTTATTCTATACTAAAACAAAAATGTATATTATGAATTCAGTCTAATTCAAGAGTAGAGCGGTATGAGAGAGATATAGATTAAATTGCTAGGAGAATTCACCACTGATGAGCCAGGCCTCTCTATGTTTTTTCATTACAGATAAAGCAATAGAGGCTGTTTTAATCATAAAAATAACCATTCAAAGTCTGTTGTACTTAATCAGTCAAATTAGCAACAGTACATATACTGTTTGTGATTGGGGCTCTTGCACAATAATATCCCATATATTTTGGATTGAAGAAAGATCTGGTGATCTTGAAGGACAAGGGAACTTGTCGACATTCTGTAGAATACGTTGGATAACAGCATTTGGATGATGTTAACTAGCTTTGAGTCAAGGATGCTCTGAAGTTGTTACCAGCACCACGTGGAGGATCGCTGTCACATTAATTACAGAAAAGGCAGTAGAAGTCTGTTTTAATCATAAAAATAACAATTGAGCTAATAAATAGTTTCAAATATCATGTAGACATCTTGTTTGGTGTCCAGGCTATTGATGCGCTAACTTCCTGCACGAAAGGGAAGTCAAGTTTATGCTGCCTCGGTATAATCAGAAGAGCTCAAGACTTCTCTGATAAGGATGGAGGCCGCGCACATAGAGGATCGCAATGTGGAGGCCTATTGATGTTGTCTGGTAGATATTCTAACTCATGATAGCTTGTTGTAGAGAGAAAGCGAAGTATCGCCATCAGAGCCGTGTGTACAAAGTGACGATTGCTCTATGTCCTACTAACGATATAGCCAGGAGTTCTCAACTTCTCGAATGACGACAGTCAAGATGATTTCTCTCTGTTGAGTTCCATCGGTCAAAGTTTATCGATTGCCGCAAAGGAGTTTTTTTCTTATTCAAGGTATCCATTTGTGAACGTGACTTATATTCGAATCTCTGGTGATTGTTCTGTGTAAGTCCTAAGATAAATGGACAGTCTTTATATTCCGGGAGCTTCTGCTTAGTTGAGGTGTTATTTCCCACCATAGGCATTTTAGACATTAATAATGGTTGTCAGCTATTCAAGGACTAAGACATTTGGAGATAATGAAAATGTAATTGGAGCTTTTGCAAGGAATGTGGGGATCAGAGTGCAAAAGCTCGAATCATCATAACAAGAGATGGTTTCGTAAGTAAATAAGCTGCTAAACACAAAACAGGAGCGGGTGCCAATGGATTAGGAGCACTAGAAGTCAGAATCGCTACTCTCAGCTGATATTTTTGTTGTTGTCGCGCCCAATAAATAGCCTCAGATATTCCCATGATCTCTATCACAGCAGTCGCAATGTTCTCATTTTGGGTGTGTAAAGCTGCTGTTCTGGGTCCATGTCAATTTTCTGCTGTTGTTGTTGTCGTTGCCAAAGAAGAGCGTCAGATGTCTCAATGAATCTCTATCAAAACAGTCGCAATGTTCTCTATCTTGGGTTTGTAAAGCTGCTGTTCTGGTTACATGTCAAATATCTGCTGTTTCTGTTGTTTTCCAGTCCAATTAAGAGTTTCATATGTTTCCATGCATCCCTATGACAGCAGTCTCAATTCGGAAAATGGTTGAAGTTGCCACGTTAGTCACCTTGAACCAGAATTTGGTCAAATATTCCAAGGGTCCAGGGGGGACCGGTGTGGTCGGACTTCTCCCCCCATTCAGACATTCTGATGAAGATACCTCTTCCAGTACTCTGGTGTTAGGGGAAATTAGTTCCACGGTATCCCCCAACTTGTAGAATTTGTTTAAACTATTTCCCTGAGAGAAAAATGCTGAAACGCTCTCTACTCCGACCTTCCTAAAATCGGATTTCCAATATTATTTAAAAATCTTTTATTTAAATTGCCTACATGTTTGTTGATAAATATCGTGATAAAATATTAATATCCTTACACTGCACACCTAGAAAATAGAAATTTTGGTAAATTTTTAAAGTTATTTGGTTTAAACAAGTGTACCAAATTCAAGACTTCAAATCATAAAAAGTCATTAAAAACTGGAAATATATAAATAAATTAGTATATTCCCAAACACCTTGAACACGCAAAATTGTGAAATTTTGTTGACTTGCCTAGACATCGAGCTTGAAAAAAAGTTCAAATTTAAGGATTTTAGGCGCAGTGTGAGTTTATTAAAAGTTTTCACAAGATTTATTGATCCTATATATACCATCTTTTACTCCGAAGATCTGTATAAGACCAAAGTTTTCAATAAAGATTTTTATTTTTGTTTTTGATTAAAGTTTCAAAATTTCAGGTTTGGTAGAGAGAGAGAGAGACAATGACAATTGACATATTTTTATTGACATCTTGTCAATACATGTAAAGTGCACAGTCCGCACTAATTATGAGAAAATGAGAAATTTATAATGAAGATGATGGTTATAATAAAAAATGATTTTAAAAATGATTAAAAAATACAACTATGTACATGGCGCCTCTGCCACCGCTGCAGAGCCTGATGGAAGATCGCCAATGGGTCCCCAGCGATACCACGCATTTAGCGATCTACGAAGAAAACGTAGATGGCATGCTTTGCCGCTGAGGAGATGGTGATGGCGTGGTTCTCGAGGTTCACCGCGAAGATCCAGGATTGCAGGTCCGGCGGCCGCCCGATGATGGAGAACACCTCTCGGATGAGAGGGCGGCCGGCGCTGCAGGACCAGTAACGAGAGAGAGAGAGAGAGATTGAGATTGAAACTACTTTATTTAAATGTCCATATAAGATTATATAAGATTAAATACAGAATAAATATAAATATGAATAAATATGATTATATAATGATAAAATATTAATAAATAGATATAAATAGATAAAATAAATGATAAATATACATATATACAGGGTCCATTATGAAAGTAATGAGCATAATGTTATTGTGACCCGACGATAGATGGCAGCACGGTAAAACTGTGGGAAATGTGGTGGAGGGATATGCCCTTTCAATCCATCCGGTCGTCAGTTGAGCTCGAGCAGTGTGAGGGGGGATACATGCCTCCGCTTGAAGTGTGTTTTCAACTTTTGTAACATAGCGCGATGGAGCGTTCGCTTGAACAACGATACACCATAAAATTTTGCGTGAGGCTTGGAAAAATGCAACCGAAACATTCCAGATGCCGCAAAAAGCCTTCAAGGACGATTGCATTTAAAGATCACAGTATGGGAAGTGGCACAAGGCGTTCAAGGAGGGCCGGGAGGAGGTCGCCGACGAACCCCGTTCAGGACGCCCAACAACGGCCAGAACTGACGAGAACGTGGATCGTGTGCTCGAAGTTTTGCGTACCGACCGACGATTAAGCCTCCAGCAAATTACTGACACATTACACATGTCCACATTTGTGGTACATGGGATAGTGACCGAGGATCTGCAAATGCGTAAGGTCTGTGCGAAGCTTGTGCCGAAAGTGTTGACGCAAGACCAGAAAGAACTTAGAGTTTTGCGCTGTCAAGAATTGTTGGATTTGATTCAAAATCAACCGGACTTTCTGAACTCTGTAGTAACCGGAGACGAATTCCGGATGTTTGAATACGACCCAGAGTCTAAAAGGCAGAGCTGTGCATGGCACACAAAATCATCCCCACGCCCCAAGAAAGCGCGAATGAGCAAGACGCGCATCAAAACGATGATCATTGTCTTCTTTGACATCTGAGGAATAGTCCATTGTGAGTTTGTACCGCAGGGACAAACTGTAAACTCAGCCTTTTACCTGGAGGTGCTCAGGAGATTGAAACGCCGGATCGCACGCGTGAGGACTGACATTAAAGACACGGTCAAGCTCCACCATGACAATGCCACCAGCCACACAGCATTCATTATTTCCAACTTCCTGGCCCGGAGCAACACCTCGGTGATCCCTCACCCCCCTTACAGTCCCGACTTAGCTCCATGTGACTTCTTTTTGTTTCCGCGACTCAAGAGAGAGATGAAAGGAAAACATTGGGAAACCGTGGAAAACATCCAACACCATGTTACAACGTTTTTGAGAAGCATTCCTGTCGAGGAGTTTCAGGGTACCTTTCAGGCGTGGCAAACGCGTCTCCGCACGTGTATTGATGCAGGAGGAATGTATTTAGAAGAATATTGAACATTTGTACAAATTACGATCAATAAATGTATTTTGACGGTAAATGCTCATTTCTTTCATAATGGACCCTGTATATATGTTATATAATTTTTTTTTTATTTTAAATTATAATTTCATAGATTCAAATACTCTGCTAAATCGACCGCCAGAGGTCACTCTTCCCCTATAAAAACTCGGTGTTGTTTTATCCCGTTGGCCGGCTCAAATCTTTGTACATTATGTAAATAAGCTTTTCATTTTTTTTATTCTTACGCCTTATGCTAGGCAGTACTTTTACCAAATTATGTCTTTTATACACACACACACATTTCTTAGCTCAATTAAAGAAACCTTTGATCAAAACCATATTTATTATTATTCTTTCAATATTTTAACCACGACTGCATTGCCATAATCCTCAACATTCCAAAATTAGCAGAAAATCTCATTCAACTTTTTATTTATAATATATATATATATCAACATATATATTATCACGACCGTCTTTCCTGGCCTCTGTCACGGATGCGCGCGCATCATCATTATGATTATTATCATTATCTGAGATGATAATAATTATTATTATCCCTATATATAGTCACGACCGTCTTTCCTGGCCTCTGTCACGGATGAAATTTAAAAATTAAAAAAAGATGCCGAAACCCGGGATCGAACCAGGGACCTTTAGATATTCAGTCTAACGCTCTCCTAACTGAGCTATTTCGGCTTATTTTATTTATTTCTATAGAAGCTTCTATCTTTATAATTATGTATATTTTCAAAAAGTCAATTCACACCTCTTCGCTGGAGACCATGGGAATACTGACTAATTCATTATGCTAACATAATTATAAATACAAGTATCAGAGTCATCAACAATTCTGTCATCGTTTGCTTTTGTGAATGGAATAAATACCGAAATAGGGCCATAGATTATAAACACAAGGTAATAAGACAAATCTAATGATAAGGTACAATTTGGATTATAGATTATAAACAGAAGGTAATATCACCAAATCTAATGATAAGGCACAATTTGGAATATAGATTAGAAACAGAAGGTAATAAGACCAAATCTAATGATAAGGCACAATTTGGATTATAGATTAGAAGGTAATAAGACCTAATCTATTGATAAGGTACAATTTGGACTATCTATATATATAAAAATAAATGTTTGTATGTTTGTTTGTATATGTCCGGTATACAAATTCGCAGTAGTTCACTAATTCAAACCAAAATTTCCATACATAGGTAAAAAAAATACGGGGAAGACGATAGGCTATTTTAAAAATATATAAATCAATTATTAAAACTATATATTTTTAGTCAGAAAATGATGATGACGATATTGCTGTATCATGTTTGATTATCAGATACAAAATTATATCGGGAAAAATTCCAAAAAGCAGAGACCACGGGTGAAACCAGTTCATTATTTTGTACGCAGGAACAAAATTCTAACAGAAAAACATTCATTCGAGCAGAAAACAAAAGCCAGATCATCTTTCTATAAAAATATCGCTTCTCAGACACAAAGTTTGGAGCGGGACGTTTCACAAGAGTGACATCCACGGCGCCAATTTATAATTGTAACGAATAGTATTTGAATAGGGTACATTTAATCGGGTAAAACCCGGGCGTTGCCCGGGTCATTCGGCTAGTATATATATATATATATATATATACAATAAAAATATAATAATAATAGAAAGACATGATCTTGCAATTAAAGGTTAATCTAATAGCTTGCGCCATCTATCGGAATAAATATCAACTAATTGTTGATTATTAATTATTCCAGAGTTAGCCAATCACATTAGCCAATTAATAAATTAGTTGATATCCAGTCCAATAGATGGCGCAAGCCACCAGAAACTTTTAGTTTGCACAATCAGAAGATATCTTTCTCTATGAATTTATCTATTTGATTCAAGTACAATTTTAACTTTTGTACTATTAATTCATGTATACATATTTAAATACATTTTGGTTTATTATAAAAAAAAATGATATTATATCTATGTAATAAATATATTTAAAAATTACATCAATTAAATATGTATAATTTTTTTAATCAATAGACGATTTATATCTTGATCTTCAATATGGTGTACACATCTCATGTGTTAATATGTTAACTTGCTGTCCACCTTTGCCGGTCCCAAACCCGGATGAAAGAGGAGGAGGGGGAGCAGTAACAAGCTCACTAAAAAGCCTGGTCTCAGCTGGCCCGGCTGATAGTACCCTGTAAGGGCTCCTAATCCAGGGATACAGCATGAGTTTGTACTCCATGTTAGGAGCGGCTGTACATGGCGTCTGTTCCTCATGTCAAAGGCGGCCATTCCTTTTGGAGCTAAGTCGGCCTGCCACTGAGTAGTGCTCCCAGTCTTAATGACAAAGGCAGACGTATTCTACTTCACCCAGTCATGATGGTTGTCAAACAAACACCATCAAGGGTCACAACTTGATACCCTAATATGATTGAGTGGAGATAAGAAAGAAGAAGAAGAAGATGTGTTAATATGTACTTAACATGTACAGATGTAAGTATACCGCATGTAAAATGTTATTGCAAATCAACCATGTTCAAATATTTAGCTTAACTGACCGAAAATGTCCATTATGTAATAAAGAAA
>CP092873.1:80765506-80999139 GCA_030710605.1 Cordylochernes scorpioides
AACCAACTCGGAACTGAAGCATCACATGTTTTTTTCTGTTTCTTCTTCTTCTTCTTTCTTATCTCCACTCAATCACACTAAGGTATTAAGCTTGTAAAGCTTGAGATTTTTGATGGTGTCTGCCGGGGAAGAGTAGAGCTCATCAATGGATGAGTCAATACAGTCAATAATGTGTCTTGGGGTTGCAGGCTGAGAATTACACTTAGTACATAGTGGGAAAACCTTGCAACCATTCTGGAAAGTCATTGTTCAATTCTGTTTAAAGTTAATAAATGAAAGGGGAATACTTCTTTTTGAATAAAATAGGATCAAATCATCTTGTTCTGGAGGCTCTGTTGTCTAGGATGACAAAGAATAAATCCAATACATTGGTTCTGTACAAGTTTTACAGGGCTGTGCAAGAGAAGAAACATTGAGAAAAGAGAGAAATATGTAAATAGATATGTAAATGAATGATCATATGTAAATAACTCATTTTTTCTAAGCAATTATGTACCTGAGTGATTCCTGTGTAGGGAATAGATCCCCAATAAAAGGTTTGTTGATAATTCCATAAAATGATCCTATGTACCATGATCAATATCAATCAAGAGAATCTACCACCCAACTAGACGTAAGAGACCTCCTCCGTACCATCAACACCCAATACCTGCAGGAATGGAAATCTTATGCTGCACACATGACTGATACACAGCGGTGATATACTGCGTTCAATCCAAGCCATTATTTGGCTTCAAGAAAATAATGTTCGATATATTCCTTCTTCACCAACCCAAGTAAATCTCAATATCATTCAAGAAGAAGTCGGTGAAGGTCAAGTGTTGGATCAAACAACCTTAACTCAAAATTCAGAAACTATTTTAAATCTAGAATTCATTGAAAGGTATTCCACAATGACCAAATTGATCCGAATAACAGCTTGGTGTTGGAGATTCTACTACAATTGCCTCCTCTTTGATCCAATTCGTCAGAAAGGACCTTTGACAACAAGAGAATTAACAAAGGCAATTCAAGTCTTAGTCAAATCAATCCAGCAAGTTGAATTCTGCACAGAAATAAAATTACTGAAGTCAAACAAACAACTACCTCTGTCCAACAAGCTAACTTCTCTAAATCCCTTTTTAGACACTCAAGGACTTCTAAGAGTTGGAGGTAGACTCAAGTATTCCTATTTAAATGAAAATCAAAACTTCCCTCTCTTACAACCGAAACCCCCACGCCAGGAATCACTTATCAAAAATCTCTTAACTGAGAATGCCGACATTCCTGAGGCTATTGATGAGAATCAAGAAGATTCTTCAATTTTAGAAACCACTTTTGTCATTGAAGACGAAGAGTCTAACAAAGATATCGGGACTCCAAAGATTGAAATCTCCGAAGTTTCGGTTATTGATAAATCGGAAGGCAAATATTCGAAAGAACCAGTGGTCAGTGCAGAAGCTCTGGATAAGAAAGAACTGTGCCATGATGACTCAGCTCACCTCAATGTAGTTGAAGCTGATCTTAATCGACCTAAAGAGGCTACCAGTGGCATAATCAATGTTTATACAGAAGCTAATGAATCGTCAAGCAAAGAGAAAGTTGTACCTGTTGAAATTGTGGATACATCAACAAAGGATTATCTACAGAGCGGTGAAAAGGCAAAATTATCCCGCTGGAAGCCCATCGATTCTCTATGCTTAGAAGACGTCAAGGAATCTGAAGACGACGATGAAAATTACAGTTCATCGGCATATATAGAATGGCCAGAAATCTTGAAGAAAGAAGTCTTAAGACCCGAAGCTTTAGAAAAGGCAGTCAATCTGGAAGATTTTGAGAAGGCGGCAGAAAGTCGACAACTCTCCAAAGAACATTTAGAGGAATCGACCGAACAAGGCTCATGCATAAAGGCTGAATCAAAACCTTGGGAAGATCCTATTGAATCCGGCTTAGCAGCCGCAGAGTCTGATAATCCAGCAGTTCCCGAAAGAGAACTGGCCAACGAATCTGAAAATCTCATCCAAGATTCACCTCAATCGGATACTCAAAGATGGAAGCTGATTCCATTACCTTTCAAACAATGAGAATTGTAATCTTAGCTACATAGTAGGAATCCAATTACTCCAGCATCTAAACTATTGGAACTCTTTTTTTATTTTTATTTTTTTTTATTTTCTGGTCATCTCTTCCCAGCCGGGGGAGTATGTTGGATCCTATAGTTAATAATTTCCTTAAATTCAATTTTATATATGAAAATTAAGTCAAAATATTCTAAATTCAATTGTACAATATAAATCTTTAATATGTAAATTTTAAAGCAATCAACATGTATGCAAATTTCTAGTTTGGTTAATTAATAGTTTTCTTTTTTCTCTCTCTCTCTACCACTAGTATAAAAATCTAAGTAAAATTCATGTAACCTAAAATCATGTGGTAGCTACTCATAACTCTAAAACCCAAAGAAAATAAAACAATTCAAGACAAGTGGCAAAGTGCTTCTTAGTATCTTTTACTGAACATTCATGCCACGAACAAGCACCGGTTCTCTCCTCCCAAGAGAACAACAGTCATTGATTTCCAGACTTAAGTCTGGTCATCTACGGACAATGACTTTCCAGAATGGTTGCAGGGTTTTCCCACTATGTACTAAGTGTAATTCTCAGCCTGCAACCCCAAGACATATTATTGACTGTATTGACTCATCCATTGATGAGCTCTACTCTTCCCCGGCAGACACCATCAAAAATCTCAAGCTTTACAAGCTTGATACCCTAATATGATTGAGTGGAGATAAGAAAGAAGAGGAAGATCCTTTGTATCAATATTGAGTGAAAATATCAGAGGCCTACAAGGGAAAAGATTCCCTTCCGTGAAGAACTGATCTTTTAATTCAACAAGTTTGTTGATACACACACAAAGCCTTTATTAGGGACATGCCCCATACAGATTCTCCCAATTGGGTAAGATAACAATCATCTTGTGTTATTTACATAGGTAGTAAGATAGAACTGGCTTTACTCTTCGTCTCAAAGTCATTCAATTGTTGACTGATCCTTACATAATGATGATCTAAAAAATTTTAATAAGGTATTGCCTTAGATTTGTTTGCTGATATTTTTGAAAGCAATACGTAGGCTGATATGTTGGTACATTTAATTTGCTGATATAGGGCTTTAATTTCTTCATCAAGGGCTGTACAATTAAGCAGATAATGAGGGAGTTCTACAGTAATTTCCTTGTCACATAGTGTACATATTAGGTTTTTGGCCTCAAATGTCAGAACGTGATTTTTTTGAAGACTGTAAATAGTATTCTCGATTGAGTTATGCAACAGGTTTGTTATTATCATTTTTTACAAAGGTTTACATCACTACCTATCTACAAATAAATGATTTCTATGTCTTCAAAACAAGAAAAAACAAACAAGACTTGCAGGAATTCACGCCAATCTATTGTACAGAACTAATAGAGAGGGTCAAGGTAGTCGTGAAGTAACAATAAGATGAAATTGTATTGAATCTTGTGTCATTATATTTCTCTCAGGTCATGGAGTACATTCCCATCACGTATTCAATCACCAATTCTATATTTATTTGTTTGACCGTCCTCTTTGTTTACTCTTCTCTATCTTTCTTGACCTTTGTTGGCTTGGAATGACTCGAATGGTCGAATCCATTTGTCTTTGACCGCGAACAAGTCCTATATTTACTGTATCTTTGATTTTGTAGATGATTTGTTGGAAGTTTGATGGTAAAAAATTATGGCTAATATCAATCAATTTTTGATTAAGTTTAGTGAATCATTGTCATCTATTTGTCTTTGAATACCTTCAAGTCCTATATTTACAGTATCTTCGATTTTGAAGATGATTTGTTGGAATGCTTCACGATTTTGCGTGTTATCCATGCGCAGGGGCCATGCTAATCTTCTCTGTATCGTTCCAATTTTAGTATATGTACCGCCAATGATGATTTTTTGGAAGTATGTTTAGAAAATATATGGCTAATATCAGCCAATTTTTGATTCAGTTTAGTGATCCGTCTGTCTTTGACTGCGTACAAGTCTTACATCTACAATGTCTTCGAATTTTAAGATATAAGATACACTTGTAATTTGTTTGTTGGAGTTTTTTTGGGAAAAATATATGGCTAAAAACCCAAGTTCCCGATGTTTTATTGACTTGCTGTCATCTATTCGTCTTCCACGGCGAACAAGTCCTATAAACTTACAGTGTCTTTAATTTTGAAGATCATTTATAATGGCAAGAAGTTTTTTCGGAAAATATTTACCTACATCAACCAATTATTTATTTAGTTTTAGACGTTTCAGACTCGCTGTTATCCATTTGTCTTTGCCCATGTACAAGTCTTATATCTACAATGTCTTCAATTTTGAATATCATTTCTTGGAAAAAGATATAGCTAATATCAACAAATTTTTGATTTAGTTCATTGACCCGCTGCAATCCGTTTGTCTTTGACCATGTACAAGTCATATATCTACAATATCTTCGATTTTGTAGAACACTTGTTATTTAGAAGTTTGTTGGGAAAAATATATGGCTATCTCAACCAATTTTTTTAAATTAAATTATCGACCTATCAGTGATTCGCTGTCTTCCATTTGTCTTTGACTGCGCATATATATTGTCGTAAAGTATTTTTTATTTTATCAACAGAGTATCATTTTTGATGTTTATATTTTGTTACTCTGTAAACTTCCCTCTTTACTTATCTTTTGTTTATCATTCATAGTTTGTTCTTGCCTACAATAAATTGCTGTCTCATCCCGAAGTTTGTCTTCCCTAATTTTCCACGTGGCAATATGTATACAAGTCCGAGATCTAGAGTGACTTTGATTTTTAAGATGTTTTGTTGGTTAGAAGTTTGTTGGGAAAAGATATGGCTATATCAACCATTTTTTGAATTTAGTTCCTGACTTGCTATCTTCAGTGACTGGCTATAATCCATTTATCTTTGCCCATGTATGAGTCTTACATTTACAATATCTTCGATTTTGGAGATAATTTGTTTGTTACAAGTTTGATTGGAAAAATATATAGCTAATATCAGCCAATATTTGATTAAGTTCATTGAATCATTGTCATTCGTTTGTCTTTGACCATGTACAAGTCTTACATCTACAATATCTTCGATTTTGGAGATCACTTGTTTGTTACAAGTTTGATTGGAAAAATATATAGCTGATATCAGCCAATTTTTGATTTAGTTCATTGAATCATTGTCATCCATTTGTCTTTAACCAGGTACAAGTCTTACATTTACAATGTCTACAATTTTGAAGATCATTTGTTAGAAGTTTGTTTGAAAAAAGATATAGCTAATATCAGCCAATTTTTGATTTAGTTCATTGAATCATTGTCATCAGTTTGTATTTGACCGTGTACAAGTCTTACATTTACAATGTCTACAATTTTGAAGATCATTTGTTAGAAGTTTGTTTGAAAAAAAGATATAGCTAATATCAGCCAATTTTTGATTTAGTTCATTGAATCATTGTCATCAGTTTGTATTTGACCAGGTACAAGTCTTACATTTACAATATCTTCGATTTTGAAGATATTTTGTTTGATGGAAGTTAGTTGGGAAAATATATAGCTAATATCAGCCCATTTTTCATTTATTTCTCAACGTTTCAATGACTCACTGTCATTCATTTGTCTTTGACCGCGAACAAGTCCTATATTTACAGTATCTTCAATTTTGAAGATCATTTGTTAGATGTTTGTTTGAAAAAAGATAATGATTACATTAAACAATTTCTTTATTTAGTTCCCGACGTGACTCTCTGTTAATCTCCTCAAGAGAATGATTTCCATAATGCATTTCTTTTAAGAACATATTGTTAATTGATAATATTGCCATATTGGCAATGGTACATATGCAAATTCAGAAAAAAAAACTTCATTCAACAAGGATCATGAATGAAAGAATAGAGGAAACAGTTTCTACTTACGAAAAACACTACGTCAATACTATCTGTTAAAAAAGGAGAGTAGGAGAATTTTCACGGTCCAGATGCCAGATAACCTATTTGAACTTCCCATACATCACTTATCACGTTCTATAATTAGTTGTATATCTCCCAATATGTCTTATCTACTACTTTTTGAGCGTTTCCTCAACACCTTCAGGTTATCTAGAGCCTTTCAACCCTATCTTAACGGTGTCTTGCAACAGATGTTCTACTTTCTTCCTTCAAATGCCATCGTAAAACTTGTACCTGTTTCTCTTACACCAACTTTACATTAGAGATTGGTCAGGTCTTCGTTGTACAGTTCATTGTCCGCAGGGATTGTCTCAGAAAACATGCTATTGTCATGGGGATCACTTTCCTGCGATACAGGATGCAGAATGTCTTGGACTCATCCATCTATATCTATGGCTAGACTCGAGTTCAGCATAGAACTTTCTGGTAAATGGCCTAGTGCTTAGCAATCAACTCAGGCCACGATTTGAACTGCTAGCTCTATACTATTCTATATTACTATAGTATTATACTGTATTAATAGTAATACTAGTGTATGTATAGTAGTAATAATTGTAATACTTTATTACTATACTGTTTTATTATAGCTAGGTTAGCCAGGAGTAGACTCGAGTTCAGCATGGAACTTTCTGGTAAATCGACCTATACTCAGCAATCAACTCAGGCCACGATTTGAACTGCTATCTCTATACTAATCTGTATTACTATAGTATTATAATGTATTAATAGTAATATCAGTATATATATACAGTTAAACATGTCTATAGCGCCTTCTCTTGGGACTCACCAAAATAGGGTGCTATAGAAAGGAGTGCTATAAACAGGTCACTTTTAATGTAAAATGTTTACATTTTAATGTTTAAAATCGGGCGCTATAGAGAGGAAGACGCTATTTAGATGGGGGCGCTATAGACAGGCGTAACTGTAGTAATGAAGTAGTAATACTGTATTACTATACTGTTTTATTATAGTTATTTAGCCAAAGAGCCCGGGTAGTTGGCGTTCTGCGCTCTAACCAACTTAAACAAAAAGTAGCCAAAAACCACAATGATGCACGATTAGATGTCTCAAATTGTTACCAGATCTTGGAACAAATTTTCCATTGTTCTATTCCTCCTTATAGTTTAACGTTCTTATATACTTTTAGCATTAAATTTAATGGAAAAGAAGCTTCAAAACAACGGATTTAGGATATTTTAAAGTTGCGTGATTAAAGATATTCTACACTTTTCTCTTGTGCCGTGTCTTTGCGGTTTTTTAAACACACATTAAAGGTAGAATATTGTCACATAGAAAACTAGGAAAGACAAACTTAAGGATGACACAAGAAAATTTATTTAAGGAAAAAACAAATAAGTATTTATTATTTATTTAGTTAGTTAACCCAGTAGGTTCCTGGAGCCACCACGTACAGAAGTCACCAACTACCCGGTCTGTGACCTTCTTAGTTTTATCTACAATGTCTGTGGAAGTCCAATTACTGAGGTGGGCAGATTTCTTTCTTTGGCAGATTTTCTAGGGATGCTGTACTTAGGTTGGTGATCCCTAGGAGGGTGGCCTTCAGGAATCTTTGGTATTGGAAGTTTGGGCAGGTGAAGAGGTTCACGGTTTGGTCTACATCTTGGCAATGGGGGCAAGTTAGGTCTTCTCTCAATACCTTTACATAATCTTCCTGAACCTAACCATGGCTATTCAGAAATTTTGAGAGATATTTATAACCCAGGTTCCTGAAACACAGAACGCTAACTATCCCACTCAATTTCGGCCAGAAAATTATTTTTATTTTCACAATATTTCAACCAAAATCTTTTATCCTCCTCAGGAAAAATAAAAATTAAAGCATTTGGTAAAAGAATTTTGGTCAAAACGTTTAGAAAATAAAAAGTAATTTTCTGACCGAAGTATCTTTTATTTTGAAGAAAAAAATATGCCAGCCAGGTAATTTCTATTTTCAAGATATCCAACATTTATAAAATAGAAGTCAAATTATAGTAAAATTTGATTTATTTGTGAAAAGAAACATTCGCCTCTTTATGTTTTCATTTGTTGCATATAGATGCCGTTTTATTGCTTTGTATTAATTTATAAAAATAGTAGAGAGGCAAATAAATAAAGTTTACAGAAAAAATTATCAAAAAATATAAATATATCAAAATGTGCTTCACTTCCATCAATAATTGCAATATGACCCAGAATAAGTATATTGCTACGGCGTTTTATGGTTTCCACAAGTCCATATCTCAGAAGAAGGCCAAGTGATACTCACTCCTCACTTTCTTACTGCTACTCGTTTTGTGTTGATTTCTTGCTTCCCACTTTCTTATTTTTTTTTCTTTTCTTGTTTTTTTATTTATTTATTTATTATTTTTCTTCTTACTCTGTATATATCGTTATTTCCTTTGTCTCACTGCTTTGTTCTTATGCATACCTCTGGTGAATCCTGTATAGGGTCAGTGACCCTAAATAAAGGCTTTTTTGTTGTTGTTGTTAAATATATCAAAATTAATTACTCTTTTTTTTATTTAAAGCGCTATGTCCCCCTAGGAACACTTGTGCTGATATACATGTATGTCTTTACATTTGTCTATACATATATATATGCAATACTTTTAGGCCGTGAATAGAATAGAATATTCATATGATGTTAACAATAAGAAAGAGAAAAAAAAAACGAGAAAAAAAGAACTGTGTACAAAAGAAAGAAGTGTCTGTAAATATGTACAATAAGCATAATTTAACACAAAGCAATACACCCTCCCAGCGGTTTCGCCACGTTAATCCATTAATCCGTTAATCCACCAGACCGCTTCTCAGAGCTCTAATACTGTATTGGACGATTCTGCTTATATATGCAGCACTGAATGGTGGAATCTCAGAAATGGTTTTCAAGAAAACTATGGACATAAGCTTATAGGACAGTAGAATTACATTCTAATATTTGCATCGAGCAATGCTCTTCCGCAAACAATAAAGACAAGGCCAGTTAGGCATAAATTAACACAAAGCAATAACGCGCCATCTATACATATAAAATGAAAGGATTTTAAAGCACGAGTGTTTATTTTATACATAATACAAACCTTTACTGCCCTTACTGCGACGAAAAAATATATTGAGAGGGCTTGGCTCATCAGTGGTGAACCCTCCCAGCGGTTTCGCCAATTTAATCCACCAGATCGCTTCTCAGAGCTCTAATGCTGTATTGGACGATTCTGCTTATATACGCAGCATTGAAGGATATACTAAGCATAATATAAATTTTATTAAAAATAAATAAAATTAATTACTCTGTATATAGAATAATAAATATTTGACTACAAAATATGAATACAATATATTAACGCCAAACGATGGTAATTATGTCGGGAAAATCTATTTCGAATCAGACGACGTGGTTGGTCTTTACCTCCCGCAGAGTATAGACCCTTCTGAGTTGAGTGCTCTCACTTTTGGAGGAGGCATCCCCTGAGTGGAGGGGCCCTTCACCTTTCCGTCCGTATCACACGCCCTTTGGTTCGATAAATAAATAGTAAATTGGAGCAACGAACTAGAAGGATTCCGCTACTCTTTGACAGCTTGGAACTGCACTTATATGGCTAGATATGTGGGGTACCCCTTCAGTAAAGATAGTTACTACTCAACATAGTTTTCATGACCTATACTACATATGTAGTAGATAGGTGGAGTACTTTTACAGTAAAATATAACAATAATATGCCCAGTATTATTTCCATGCGTAGATATGTGGGGTACCTCTTCAGTAAAGATAGTCACAATTATCTACCCAACATCATTTTTAATGACCTATATTGCCACGTGGAAAATTAGGTAAGACCAACTTCGGGATGGGACAACAATTTATTTCAGGCAAGAACAAACTATGAATGGTAAACAAAAGATAAGCCACGAGGGAAATTTACAGAATAGCAAAATATAAGCATAAAAATGACCACTCTGTTAATAAAAATAATAAAATTAATAATATACTTTGTTACATAGTTCCTTCCCTATGGGAGCTGTGACCCACAGCTAGTAATTATTGTAGATACTGACATGGATCTGACGTGCTTCTGCCAAGGATTCCATCGAAGTTTTGGAAGTTTGTCTCTAGTACCTTTGCGTCTTTTTTCTTGCGGCGTGAAGAGCGGCTTTGTCGTTGTGGCGTCTATAGGGACATCGTTATCTTGGAGGGAAGTCTTGGCTTTGACACGTCGGTGGAATCCGGGAGCCAGTCTCTGACAATGTAGATCACAGCACCCATGGCTTCCAGGTCTTTTCGACAATCTTCAGTTTGTCTTCCCTAACTTACCCAGCATCTCCACCAAAATGCCACGTGGAAAATTAGGGAAGACCAACTTCAGGAGGACACAACGATTTATTTCAGGCACGAACAAACTATGAGTGATAAACAAAAGATAAGCCACGAGGGAAATTTACAGAGTAGCATAATATAAACATAAAAATGACTACTCTTTAAATAAAAATAATAAAATTAATAGATACTTTGTTACAATATTGTATGTGTTGACATGTGGGGTACTCTTAGAGTAAAAAGTCACAATTATCTACTCAACATATAGTTTTCATTACCTATACTACATATGTGGATATGTGAAGTACTTTTACAGTAAATTATAACAATAATATAACCAGAATGAAATTTTCATGCCCTATACAATATGTGTAGATATGTGGCATGCTTACAGAAAATAGTCACAATAATATTCCCTACGTAATTTTTTCATGACCTATACTACATGTGTAGACATGTGGGGTACTTACAGTAAATGTCACAATAATATAACCAGCATGAAATCTTCATGCCCTATACAATATGTCTAGATTAGTGGGGTACTTAAAGTATAAACAGTCATAATTCATCGACCCAACATAATCTTTCATGACCTATACTACATGTGTATACATGTAGGGTACTTACAGTAAATATAGTCACAATAATATTCCCAACATGATTTGCATGTGTAGATATGAGGAATGCTTACGGTATAAACAGTCATAATTTCTCGACCAACATAATTTTTATAACCTATGCTACATGTGAAGACATGTAGTGTACTTACAGTAAAATGGTCACACTAATATAACCAGCACGAATTTTTCATGCCCTATTCTACATGCGTAGATATGTAGGGTACTTACAATAAAAATTATCACAATAATCTACCCAATATGATATTTTAATGACCTATACAATATATGTAGATATGTGGCATATTTACAGTATAAGCAACTACAGTTTCTCGACTCAACAGGATTTTTTCATGACCTATACTACATATGTAGACATGTGGGGTACTTACAGTAAAGATAATCACAATAATATACCCAACATGGTCTTTCAATGACCTATACAATATATGTAGATATGTGGCATATTTACAGTATAAGCAACTACAGTTTCTCGACTCAACAGGATTTTTCCATGACCTATACTACATGTGTAGACATGTGGGGTACTTACAGTAAAGATAATCACAATAATATACCCAACATGGTCTTTCAATGACCTATACAATATATGTAGATATGTGGCATATTTACAGTATAAGCAACTACAGTTTCTCGACTCAACAGGATTTTTCCATGACCTATACTACATGTGTAGACATGTGGGGTACTTACAGTAAAGATAATCACAATAATATACCCAACATGGTCTTTCAATGACCTATACAATTTATGTCGATATGTGGCAGGTTTAAAGTATAAGCAACTACAGTTTCTCGACTCAACAAGATTTTTTCATGACTTATACTACATGTGTAGACATGTGGAGTACTTACAATAAAGGTAGTCTCAATAATCTACTCAAAAATTTCAATGACCGATACAATATATGTAGATATGTGGAATGTTTACAGAATATCCCAGTTTACAGTGTACTCCACATATCTACATATGTAGCAGAGATGTGAAAATATTATGTTGGGTAGATTTTATTGTGACTATCTTTACTGTAAGTACCCTACATATCTACACATGTAGTATATGTCATGAAAAAATACGTAGGGTAGATTGATTATTGTGACTATTTTTTTTTGACACTTTTTTTGACCCCACAGGATATTCATCTGATCCCAGTATAATTTTACTTCTGTACTATTTTTTTGACTTAGAAATATATAAAAGATTAACATATTTTCTTTTTGAAAATAGAGCAATCCATATTTATATCAATACATAATAAAAAGGCATATATTGGATTTAATAAAATATTTATTTGCCAATATTAACTCCTTGATAAAGGTTTGGCGTTCAGCCAACCGAAATATTAGAATATAAATCTTTTATTAAATCCAATATATGCCTTTTTAAAAATAAAGAAGGCATATCCTGACCACAAGCATATTTGCTTTTTAGGTGGCAGAACGCCATCTAGTGGAGCAAAAATAAAATAACGTTTATTTAACTTGCTCCGTGATATTTGGCCAACCTAATTTATTGATAAATCAAGAAATGCCATCCACGAATGCGTTTCGCGCTGTTGTAGTAGTGTTGTAGCAGCGTGGAGTAGGCTGTACCACTGCGACCAAATATATTTTTGGTCCCAGAGGCTTCTTGAGAAACCAAGAAATGGGTATTTGAGCCCAAATTTGCGTAATTTATTCAATTTGAATGTTTAAATATATATGTAAATAGGGATTTTTTTCTCTTTAGAAATAGGGAATAGGGAAAGCACAGAAACAGGTTTTTATTAAAAATCCAATCTCTATATCGGATATTATATATATAGAGATACAAAAAGCTTGAAGATATCTATAATAAAAACAGCAGCTTTTATCCAACTTTTCCCATGAAAGAAAGTAGTTATTAGACAATATGAATAACTCGGTCAAAAATGAATTTTGTAAAACAAGATTTAAGAGGAAAGGCCAATTTTAAAATGCATCACAGTTGTTATAAACATCTTCTTTTCACTAGGTTTGATCTTTTGACCTCTTCCATAATTGTTCTTTGATGGCCCGATGCCATAAAAAACGGCTTTTTTTACTTCTTCTTTCAACTCGATATAACCCGTATTTCCCTTGGTCTTCCTTCAAGACATCTTTAAGGATAGAGATCTTACGAAAGAAACATTTCAAATTGATGTTGATGGAATATGGAAAGTTGTTTTTTATTATTATTCTTTATGAGATTGCGTTTTTTTTCATTCTAGATATGTGAAAAGTAGAAATGACACTAATTTTGTAATTGTAAAATTCACCCTTGGTACACCCCTATTCCTAACAAATCTTCTTTCCACACCCTTACTTAGGGAAGAATAAACGGCGATTTCAAGATTACGAACAGGATATCTTAGAATGCTCAAATTTAATGGAAAAATCAAAACATTCCTGAAATGCCCCAAATACGATTCCCAACCAGCCAGTCCTGAACATCTATTAAATTGTATCAAATGCTCCAAAAAAGACCTCTGGGAAAACCCCAGGACTATAATAGAAAAGCTGAGACAATGGAACCTAATGGAGATCGTTTAAACGACTTGAGGAATAAACAACAACAACAAAAGTAAAATAAAGAACTAAAAAAATCCATTCCTAAGAAGAAACCAAAAACAATTCAACTACCAATTCCCAAAACCTTCCGCTTTCTTCTGTATTTGAAAACTCGCATATAATTTCTGTCTTTCTCTGAATTGCTTTTATACATCCTTTTCTCAAAATTAAACTATATGCAAATAAAAAAAATTCCAACAAAACGTAAAATAATAATCGATAATCTTGTAAAATATTTCTACTTATGCAAATCACTATATATACATAACAAAGGGTTGATTTGAGAATCAAATCAACACCTATGTGTGTAAAAATAACAACAATAAAAAACGCACGTGCATACATATAAAAATGTAAAGAATAAAAAACATATTCCAAATAGATATCAAAACCGAAACCAAAAAAGGAATACACCCATAAACAAATAAAAGGAAACAAAATTTTACCAATGGATCTATCAATTTGATATATTGCCTTGTTAATAAAAATAAAGTGTTGAACATTATAATAATAACAAAAATTAAATAGTATGAACACAAATTTACATATAAAAAACAAAACCGAAACTAAAACAGAACGCCATCTATGAACAAGCAAAGTAATTAAGAGAATTGCTACAAACCTAAACCTCAATTGTTAAACGAGAGAGCAATCCCACGATTGGATAATTTGCCCATCATTTCTCCATTGGCGTCTTCTCATTAGACCTTTCGCTTCCTGTCCTATAAATCCATTGTTTGTTTACCTGTACTATAAATTCTAGGGATCCTAAGGGGGATCTAGGTCAACTTTAATTGGGTGTTCCCTCAGGGTGTCTCCCTCCCTTCTCTACGACAAATGACATTTCCTTAATGACATCTCGCCCCTCTCTACATTTGAATATTTCACTATTTAGGGCAGAGCGATTGAAAGGTAAGATTGGACTTGAAACATTGTTATATTATTGTTGCTCTTTTTAACTTAACCATTCTATGTTACCTCTTTTGTGTCTATTATTATCTTATTATCGGTTATTGTTATGATCTTTTTTCATATTTGTTTGATAATTAGGGTTACCCTTTGTTATCGTTTGATTGTATATAACTTTATGCAAAGTCATTCTTTTTTCCTCCTTATTTGATACATTGTGAATATAATTGTTGATTATTTTGAATATCATTTGTTTGTAGGAGATTGGTTTGGAAAAAATATAGCTATGTAGCTAGCGGCTTCCAAATATTAACTTTCATATTTTCATTATAATTTTTAATTTGTTTTATAACTATTTATTTCAAATATTAAATTAAAATATTAATCTTATAAATATATAATGTTAATAAAATATACTTTATTAAAATTATATAAATTAACATTAATATCATATTAATTATTGTAATAATAATATAATAAAAATAATTATACATCATTCTAAATATAAATCATATAAAATGTAAATATTTATCTATAATATATCAAACACATATATCTAACATTTTATAATATAGAAATGATATTTGACCACTACACACAGACAAAAAGAACATCAACATGAAGTATACAACAATACTTCTGATAATTTGTATTAAATAATTGTAATCAAAAGTTGATTTTAAGATAAATAACACTGTTCAACAACATTTTTGCCCAAGAGAACCTGATGGTGTTTCTAGTGTAACTTTTCATGCTAAACTCAAAAATCTAATCAGAATTTTCCATCACCTGTTGGGAATCTCTTATGGTTCAGACAATGAAACAACAAATAACAAGTTTACTTACAGCTGAAGTGGTTTTAAAGAATTAGGCGATTTTACCTTTTATGAAAGTATTTTAAATTTATTATTTTCAAAGAGAGATAGAAAAGAACATTTAACAATTTACATTACAATTACTAATTTTGTAAACAAAACCAACACTCCTTTGTTCTAGTTTTTATCTTACAGTGTTGTCAGTCTAAAAGTATTTCAAGATCATTGATTTACTATTCTTCTTTTTTTTTTTTTTTCCAACATTCCCTCTTAAATCAGTGATCTTATCACATTCAACAGTTTCTTCACTTGACTCATGTTTTAAATGGTTGTCATAAGAAGGGATTTGAATTTGTCAAACTTTGGTATGGCTAGAGGTTTTGTTAGGATGTCTGCAATTTGGTGTTCTGTTGGACAATATATCAGGTTAAACTTTTGAGCTTGATCTTTCACAAAATGATATTTGACATCAATATGTTTAGTTTTAGTGGTGAATTGGCCTGATTTTATAATTTTTATAGTGCTTTGGTTATCAACATAGAGATTTATATCAAAATTATCTGGAATTAATTCTTCTAATAGGGATCTTATGTATGACACTTCTTTGCATGCATCTGCTGCAGCAATGAACTCTGCTTCAGTGCTTGAAAGGGCAATTACAGGTTGCTTTCTGGAGCACCAACTTATGGGACCTCCACATAAATAAACTACATATCCTGTGGTACTTTTTCTAGTTTTAATATCTCCAGCAAAGTCAGAATCACAATACACATTTAATTCAAATGGCATCTCTCCATCATATGATATGCCTAAATTGGTGGTGTGATTTAAATATCTTAGGGTTCTTTTGATGTTTATAATATCTTGAGTTGTAGGATCATGCATTGACCTGCTTTCAAAATTTGTGGCAAAGGTCATGTCTGGTCTAGTTTTGTTTGTCAAATATAAAAGGCTTCCAATTGCTTGTCTGTAGGGAAATTTGTTATCATTTGATATTTCTAAGTTTTTGTCTACTTCTTTTGCTACATCTGTAATGGGAGTGGGTACTGGTTTTGAGTTTTGCATATTATATCTTTCAAGAACTGATTTTGCATAATTTTCTTGTGAAAGTAAAATTTTATTTTTTTCCTCAAAACACAAATTTATTCCCAAAAAAGTTCTTGGATCATTGTTTATTTTAACTTCAAACTCTTGGCATAGTTTTTCTAAAATATTTTTTAATTCTTCTTCATTATCTCCCATTAAGATACCATCATCTGCATATATTGCAAGGTACATATTTCCTTTGTTGGTTTTAAAAAGACATGGCTCTGATTTTAGTTGTATGAAATCTTGGGATTTGAGAAAGGTTTTTAATCTTTCATTCCATTTTAATGGGGCTTGCTTTAAACCATACAATGCCTTTCTTAACCTACATATATTCCCTTTATAACCTTCTGGCAATTGAACATATATTTCTTCATCCAAAAACCCATATAGAAAAGCTGTTTTTATGTCAAATGTTTTAAAAACAAACCTTCTCTTAGCCATTAGAGCAAAGTATATCCTTAAAGAGACAGTGCTTATAACTGGACTGAATGTCTCATCATAATCGATGCCTGCTTCTTGTTCAAAGCCTCTTACAACTAGTCTTGCTTTGTAGCGACCATCTTCTTTCACTTTAAAGAGCCATTTAGAGGTCAGAATCTTCTTGTTTGACGCTTCATTTTCTTTTACTATTACCCAAACTTCATTTTTGGCAAGAGACTCTTTTTCTTCTTTTATTGCCTTTTTCCATTTTTCTTGATTTGGACCAGATATAGCTTCCGAGTAAGTTAGAAGAGCTGATTCTGTTGTTCCATCCCGTTCTAAATAGAAGTCTTCATATCTTGATGGTGTTTGTAAACTACTTCTTGGTCTAAGATTATATTTTGAAGTACTTGATTTTGTAGGGATATCTTCTTTGTCTTCAGAGACTTCTGGTAGACTTGGTTCTTCATTTAATTCTAGTTGGTCTTCAGATTCTTCTTCTGGTTCGACAATAGGTATTTTTTCTTCTTTATTTATACATCCTTTATCTAAAAATATTACATCTCTAGCTGTAAATAACACAATCTGTATGGGGCATGTCCCTAATAAAGGCTTTTGTGTGTATGTCTAGTCTTTTTTTTTTTTAAGAATAGCTTCTAGGATTCTTGCTCTTCTGAACGTAGGTTATCCAAAGTTAGACCTGATCAGATCACTAGTTGTCTGAAATTTGATTTGGAAAAAAATATAGCCACATCAACAACCAAAAATTAATTTTATTCTCGATTTTTCAGTGACTTTCTGGCATTCTTCTTTGCGATTCTTTATCCTTTGTAAAATTTCACTGACCTTTGATTCTTAGGGAAGAAGGATAAGTTATTCCTTTCCTTTTGCACTTATGATTGAAATTTAGCGCACATAGTCTCGTCTTTTTTATAAGAGTAGCTTCTAGGTTTCTTGCTCTTCTGAACGTAGGTTATCCAAAGTTGGACCTGATAGGTTTGAAAGTCATTTGTTGTCTGGAATTTGGTTTGAAAAAAATAGCTATATCACACACCCAAGCCTTTATTAAGACATTCCGTCTTATACAGACGATTTTCTCTTGATAGAAATGAATCTAAAAAGAAATAAGAAGCAGGGAAAGAAATTGAATCTTCGCTCAGAAAAGAGAAAAAGAAGGAAAGAATATCTATGTACAAAGGTTGAGACTATATACATCGTTTTTCGTGCAATGAACACAGTGAATATAGGTATATAAACCAATAATTTATTGAATTCTCAAAGTTTCAGGGACTTTCTGTCACTTTCCTCATAGATTGTCAGCCAGTCAATGAAACGTCAAGAATTGAATAAATAATTGGTTGATGTATTCATATTGTAACATAGAAAATTAGAGAAAACCAACTTCGGAATGACACAGCAATTTATTTAAGGCAAGAACAAACTATGAGTGATAAACAAAAGATAAGCAAAAGAGGGAAGTGGGCAGAGTATAGCAAAATATAAACATGAAAAATAATACTCTGTTAATAAAATAATGAATACTTTGCGTCCTTTTTTTTTTGCGGCGTGAAGAGCGGCTTTGTCGTCGTATCGTCTATAGGGACATCGTTATCTTGGAGGGAAGTCTTGGCTTTGAAACGGCGGTGGAATCCGGGAGCCAGTCTCTGACAATGTAGATCACAGCACCCATGGCTTCTAGATCTTCTCGGCGATCTTCAGTTTATCTTCTCTAATCTACCCAGCATCTCCACCAAATGTAACGTAGAAAATTAGGAAAGACAAACTTCGGGATGACATAGCAATTTATTCAAGGCAAGAAAAACTATGAGTGATAAACAAAATATAATCAAAAGAGGGTAGTGTACAGAGTATAGAAAAATATAAACATAAAAAATAATACTCTGCTAATAAAATAATAAATACTTTGTTGCAATATTTTTTTCCAAACCAACTCCCAAACAACAAATTATCTTTAAAGGTAATCGAATTGTTATTCTGTTTGGGTGCATTATGCCCTGTCTTCATATTCAAATGGCAATTTAAAAAATACATAACGTCGAAATTCTTAAAATACTTTTCACTAGAAATATGCATAACAATGGTATGAATAATCTATACATTTCAAATTCTATTTTTTCCTTTTAGAAGAATTTTCCAAGAATTTCGAATTCCATTGTATACAAATATCTTAGTGTTAAAGAAATGTAAAGGCAAAAGAATTGCGATAAATAGTTTATATATGAAAAAAAAAGAAGAATTTTAGAAAAATAAAAAGTAAAAAAAAAAAGAGAAAAGTTGGAGAATTATTTGATTGAATAACAGCTTACGATCCATCAAGAGAAAACATTAAAGAACATCCTTCAAAAACTGCTTTCACCTTACAGAACGGTTGATTTACCATGGAGAACAAGGGTTGAAAGAAATGTACCAAGGTCTCACTGATTGATGCTGAATAGCCTTTTTATTCATTTTTGACCAGAAATATTCAAAGAGTCAATTACTCTGTGGTCAAATTTGTCAAATTTGATGACAAGCGTGACTTGTCTCTTTATAAAAGTGGTATTTGGTCAAATTATTTTATTTTCATTATTCATTGAAGGTTAGAAGAAAGTGTGTGTGTGAGAAAAAAATGAAAGTTTTTATTCGCGTTTTGATTAATTATTTCGTTTCGAAATGGAATGTCTTGTTAGAGGTAATTTATTTATTGGTAGTTAGAGAGCCTGGCTAATTCTGTCCAGATGGCCTTAATATATTTAATTAGTCGTCTGCTATGTTTTAATGAAGACCAATATAATCAGGATCATTTGTAGCTGGTTTTTCTTGATTTAGAAAACAATGACATTTTTTTCCAATTTGACATATATAAAGAACTAATGGTTTTGTTAAGTATATATACACTCATGGACAAAACTTAAGAAAGCTTAATATTTTGATTAAGCATACGTCGCATCGTATTTGGGATGTAATACGTACAGTGGGTCACAACGTTCGATCGTGAATATAATGATTATATAATATATAAATTTCATAGTATCATTAAATATGATTATCTTTATAAAAAATGATAATAAAATTGATAATTGCTGTTATTCCTGTATGTATTCTACAATTCTGCTTGAAGAATTTGTATAAGACGATTTTAATGAAGTTTTTTGTTATTATTGAATACATTTGAATGAAATCAACTATGGATCGATCATTTGGACGAGTTTTATTGAGAAGACACATTCATCTTAAGCCAAATTGACCTAAAATCTTGAGAATTTCTCGAGTGAGACATCGATTTCAATATTCATTCTGTCAAGATATAAATAGAAAGTGTAATGCATTTGACTCTAGCCATGTTCCCACGGGACTATGGGATTACGATAACAGCCAATCGGATTATGGCGTTTATTACCTTCCATAGATTAAACCATAGAGAAGATTATGGGATGGACGATGGGAAGGTAAAGTGCTGCCAAATTTAGATTTTATCTTAATTTTTTTTTTACTTCGAAATATATTAGAATTGTGTTCGAATAAATAAGCTTGAGGGATGAGTCTCTTTTAATCACCTTTATTTCAAGCTTTCGGGCTCAACCGCCCTTCGACAGGACAAATTATACGCTACTAAAGTTTTCAAATCTAATCTATATAAACATTTGAGAGACGCCTGTGTCTCGAGTGTAATACGAGGCTTGCCGCGGGAGGGGATGAGATCTTTGAAAAAGATGGCCGTTTAGCCCATTGAATTATCGGAAATAAAAGATTATTTGTTGAATCGCAGAGTTCATGATACCGAGGGGGGTTTGGTGGCTGCAGGGAATATTACATTGTATATTTCAGGTAAATCAATTTTTCTATTGAGGCTATGGAATTTGCTTGATAGGATAGATTCTATAATTAGTCTTTGGTGTTTGTTGGCAATATTAGAATAGTGGATTTTCGGTGATGTAATGTTGAAGGAATGGCCAGTTTCATTTATGTGCTGTACTATTAAGGATCTATGGTCTAAGTTATCAATATTTCTTTTGTGTTCATGAATTCTGATATTGACATGTCTCCCGGTTTCGCCTACGTAGACTTTTGGGCAGTTCATACATTCTATGGAGTAAATAGCGTTTCGTGGTGTGCTGTTAGGTTCATTGAATTTCATGATCTGGTTTCGGAGAAGGGATCCAGAGGTAGGTGCGCAGGTAAAGTAGGTTTTGATTCCAAATTTCAATACGAATCTCGCTATTGTGGAGGATAATGGTGAATATGGCATATTGCAAATAGATCTGTATATTGGAGACTGTGTCTTTTTAGTTGGGTCATAAAAGTGTCGCAATATAAAGGATATCGGGTATGCGCAGTCCCTGAGGTTAGCTAATATGTTCTGTGTTTCGAGGTTCTTGTACATCTGGAGGGAGCAGTGGGTATGGACTCGTTTTGATAGAGCAATGACTGTGTTGATTTTGTGACTGATAGGACAGAAGGACGAGTATTGAACATAATTAGGACGGAAGGATGGTTTATAATAAACGGTGGTATGCAATTCATGTTGGTGCCGGATGATTTTAACGTCGAGAAATGGAAGGGTATTATTGGTTTCTTTTTCAACGGTGAAGTGAAGATCAGGGTGATAATTGTTTAGATTGTAGAGGATGTCATCGGTTTTGGTGGTGGTGCAAATGCAAAAGATGTCATCAATGTACCTGCGCCAAAAGACTATATCATGGGGGAAATTGGCGGTAATCCTTCGGTCTATTGCGCGCATAGAGATCTCAGCAATTGTGGTCGATAGAGGGCTTCCCATTGGGGACCCTTTTGCTTACCTGAATGATTCGGAGTTATATGTGAATATGCAGTTATCTAGACATATGGAAATTAGTTGTGTGATTTTTTGGATGATATCTGTATCAATATGCTGTTCCTGCAGAAGTTCTATTGTATCACTTATGATCTCTATGCGCGCAATAGACCGAAGGATTACCGCCAATTTCCCCCATGATATAGTCTTTTGGCGCAGGTACATTGATGACATCTTTTGCATTTGCACCACCACCAAAACCGATGACATCCTCTACAATCTAAACAATTATCACCCTGATCTTCACTTCACCGTTGAAAAAGAAACCAATAATACCCTTCCATTTCTCGACGTTAAAATCATCCGGCACCAACATGAATTGCATACCACCGTTTATTATAAACCATCCTTCCGTCCTAATTATGTTCAATACTCGTCCTTCTGTCCTATCAGTCACAAAATCAACACAGTCATTGCTCTATCAAAACGAGTCCATACCCACTGCTCCCTCCAGATGTACAAGAACCTCGAAACACAGAACATATTAGCTAACCTCAGGGACTGCGCATACCCGATATCCTTTATATTGCGACACTTTTATGACCCAACTAAAAAGACACAGTCTCCAATATACAGATCTATTTGCAATATGCCATATTCACCATTATCCTCCACAATAGCGAGATTCGTATTGAAATTTGGAATCAAAACCTACTTTACCTGCGCACCTACCTCTGGATCCCTTCTCCGAAACCAGATCATGAAATTCAATGAACCTAACAGCACACCACGAAACGCTATTTACTCCATAGAATGTATGAACTGCCCAAAAGTCTACGTAGGCGAAACCGGGAGACATGTCAATATCAGAATTCATGAACACAAAAGAAATATTGATAACTTAGACCATAGATCCTTAATAGTACAGCACATAAATGAAACTGGCCATTCCTTCAACATTACATCACCGAAAATCCACTATTCTAATATTGCCAACAAACACCAAAGACTAATCATAGAATCTATCCTATCAAGCAAATTCCATAGCCTCAATAGAAAAATTGATTTACCTGAAATATACAAGGTAATATTCCCTGCAGCCACCAAACCCCCCTCGGTATCATGAACTCTGCGATTCAACAAATAATCTTTTATTTCCGATAATTCAATGGGCTAAACGGCCATCTTTTTCAAAGATCTCATCCCCTCCCGCGGCAAGCCTCGTATTACACTCGAGACACAGGCGTCTCTCAAATGTTTATATAGATTAGATTTGAAAACTTTAGTAGCGTATAATTTGTCCTGTCGAAGGGCGGTTGAGCCCGAAAGCTTGAAATAAAGGTAATTAAAAGAGACTCATCCCTCAAGCTTATTTATTCGAACATAATATTATGGGATTACCTATTAATATATTAGAATTACTGATAAACATGGTCTCTCTTCTTACAAAGTCCCAGTTCCCTATATATAAATATAATATCATCTTTTTTTATTTATAAATTATAATACAATATAATGCGGCTTATGATTGTATAACGAAGTTTGACAATTATACCGCAAATATATATATATATTTTTTTTGAACTAAAAATCAAAATTTATTTTAAGGAGAAATAACGATTATTTCTAACCTTAGAGATGGAAGTATCCCTGGACACTTTTATTTTTCCGTTTATCATTACTCTTCACAATTCATTCTATCATACTTTATCCTTAAGGTTAGAAAAAATCGTTATTTCTCCTTAAAATAAATTTCGATTTTTAGTTCAAAAGAAACATTTGCGGTATAATTGTCGAACTTCGTTATAAATTATATTGCCATCTATCGATATAATTTGTAATAAATTTACTGGCAATGTGTTTCTTTTCAATAATATCATCAAATATTATATCTCTACAGACCTTACTGCAATAAATTCAGTTATTGATTGAGAATAGAAAAAAAATGCCTTCCATTGAAAATGCAGGGTATATTTCAAACCAATACAATAGGAGAGTAGTCTAGAGATTAATTTGGCGAAACCGCTGAGAGGGTTCACTACTGATGAGCCAAATCTCATTCAATAACTTATATCATTGCAGTAAGGTCTGTAGAGATAATATAATATTCGTGAACTATTGTGTTATATATAGAAGACTGCCTACATCTATGGGATAGTATTTGTCAATATTGTTTCGTATGTTTATGATATTTCTATGCATCTGTTTATGCTTTTTTGCTGTTTGGTTATCATAGATTCTATTAAAAGTCTTTGGTATTTACCATGAATATTGTCATAATACACTATGGGGTGAGATAAGTTAAATGTATGTCATAAAGAGTTAAATAAATATCAACCCATGACAAGATCCATAGTAAATACCAAAGACTTTTAATAGAATCTATGATAACCAAACAGCAAAAAAGCATAAACAGATACATTGAAATATCAGAAACATATGAAACAACATGGACAAATACTATCCCATAGATGTAGGCAGTCTTCTATATATAACACAATAGTTCACGGATTTATTAAATTTAATTTGAAGTCTTGAGATATCATTCAACCAACACGTATCATCCACTATGCACATATATTTGCAAATTTTTATTTTTAAAACTGAAATAATGTAATATATTTTTCTTTCTCAATATACAACAACAACAACAAAAGCCTTTATTGAGGACCTCTCGTCTTATATAGGATTCGCCAGTTTACAGAGTAATTGAAGAGAAGAGAACTAAGAATACAGAGAGAAACCTATATATAGTAGGTATAGTATAGTATTTTCTACACTGTGACTATATACAACAGAAGCAACAAGTCTTTTACTGGGATCAAAGTCCCATACAGGATTCGTCATTCTAATCCTGACAAAGATTATTTACATATAATTATTTACATCAATTAGATTATGTGTATAGCTTCCCCTTCTCTTCAGCCGTCTTCCAAAATTTGAACAACGCAAACGCTCCAGCTCTGTTTCTCACCACCTCATTCAACAGGAGCTCCAAAGAGAGTCCCTCAAGGCCTATTTCACTGAGGAGCACTTCTCGTTCGTCTTTCAGCCCCATACATTTTTCTTTCTCAATATATAATAAGTATTTAAAATATGTATATAATAATGTGTATATAAAAATAGTATTTATTATTAATTTGTTAAAGTGATAATCCTGTCAAAGCACTGACAAGTCCGAAAACTTGAAAATAAAAGTTGTACAAGAAACTTAAACCTGGAAGCTTTTTTTATTTTATAATATTATAAATCAGTGGTCAGGATATGCCTTTTTTAATTTCAATTCCAACATCTGACCATTTTTATATTTTTAAAATTGTTTTTCACATAATAAAAAATATATAAATACGAAAAGGTACAACTTTCTTAAGTTTATTCTCCATATGTAGTTTCTAATTTTTATTAGAGATAAAAAGAGTTAAAAATTTGTTTTCTTTCTTTAACCTATAAAGTTTTATACTACAATATAATGCGGCTTATGATTGTAGAACGAAAATAATTGACAATATGACCCAGAATAAGTATATTACTACGGCGTTTTATGGTTTCCACAAGTCCATATCTCAGAAGAAGGCCAAGTGACACTCACTCCTCACTTTCTTACTGCTACTCTTTTTGTGTTGTTTTTCTTGCTTCCCTCTTTCTCTTTCTTGTTTTTTTCTCTTTTTCTTCTGTCTATATCGTTGTTTCCTTTGTCTCACTGCTTTGTTCTTATGCATACCTCTGGTGAATCCTGTATAGGGTCAGTGACCCTAAATAAAGGCTTTTTGTTGTTGTTGATTGTAGAACGAGATTTGAAAATTATCCCGCATGTGTTTCTTTTGAATAAAAAATCGAAATTTTTATTTTCCAAGGAGAAACAACGACTATTTCCAACCTTAAGGATGAAGTATGAAAGAATGAATTGTGAAGAGTAATGATAAAGGGAAAAATAAAAATATCCATAGGAATCGAACCCACAGTGTTCCGCTTATCGGGCAAATGCCATGTCAACTAGGCTTACCCTGGACATATTTCTCTGTTTGTAATTAGAAATAGTCGTTGTTTCTCTTTAAAATAAAAATTTCGATTTTTCATTCAAAAGAAAAACATACGGGATAATTTCAAATGTCGTTCTATAAGGTCCTGTAGTTCTGAATTACAAAGATCCCCACCCAGTAAATAGCCAGTTAGGGGAGAGGGAAAAGAATGTTAGAGAGATCCCACTCTATATAAGGGCAAACACAAAAAATGGAAGTTTTTTTTTTCCAACTGCGGTGACTGGAAATTAATTTTGATTAATGCAACTTTTTTTGTGTGTGTGTGTGTGAAAGGGTGTCATGTTAGATTGAGGTAAAAGTAATGGGTTGTTTAAATGGGGAGTTGTTTCTTTCATCGCTGTGTTTACAACACTTCATTGTTGACATTGAGATAAAACTTGTATCTGCCCCACTAACCAATTTCCCTTTTTTCTTTTTTTACTTATCCTTCTGATAAATAGCCATGTGATATAGGCCATGGTAATCAGAAAAAGATAGAAAGTTAGAGCTTCATTGTTGTCTAAACATGATTCTATTTTAGGGAGATTGTTGACATTCCATAAATATTATTGTTTGAGATCCGTTGGCTATCTTTCAGCAAATTCTACAGCAACTCTGCCTTTGCCGTCCCAAGCCAGGATGAAAAAGGAGGAGGGGGAGCAGTAACAAGCTCACTAAAAAACCTGGGCGCAGCTGGCCCGGCTGTTAGTACCCTGTAAGGGCTCCTGATCCAGGGATATAGGATGAGCAGCGTTTGTACTCCATGTTAGGAGCGGCTATACTTGGCGTCTGCTCCTCATGTCAGAGGCGGCCATTTCTATTGGAGCTAAGTCGGCCTGCCACTGAGTAGTGCTCCTAGTCTTAATGACAAAGGCAGACGCATTCTACTTCACCCAGATATGATGAGTGGAGATAAGAAAGAGGAAGAAACTCTAAATCGGTGGCGCCATGTACACGGGGCTCTGGTACATTTGTAAGTGCAAAGTCAAACTACTTTTCATATGTGTAAACATGTGGTGCACTTACAGTAAAAGCTGTCGTCTACTTCTACCCACCATGATTATCATGGCCTGTACCACGTGTACTCGGGATAAGCAAAAAAAAAAACAACATATTTATTGGTCCGGCTCCAAAATCACTTTATTAGGTACCGCTCAACAAGAGCAACCTAGTTTATGATATTTGAAACAATGAATAATATGTGAAGGTTATTCATATATTTAACAAAATGTTAACGCGGGATTCAATCCCAGTTCATGACTGTTGGGAATCGAGGGTGTTACCCACACACACACACACACTCGTCCACCGCCTATTTTTATATTTATTGTATATCGTTGTACATCTCTAATTATTATTTTTTAAATGCAGACTGTGCACTTTTGCATGTATCGACAGGATATTAATATAATTTTGTTAATTGTCTATTTAATATTTTTCTAGTCAGCCAGCAACAAAGTTTATTAGTAAATTATTGGTAGTATTATAAAATAAATGAAGCTTCCAGGGTTAATTATCTTGTGCAACTTTTATTTTCATGCTTTCGGACTTGTTAGTCCTTCAACAGGATTATCACGTTATAACAACTTAATTACTATTTTTATATACACATTATTATATACATATTTTAAATACTTATTATACATATATTGAGAGAAAAATATATTACATTATTTCAGTTTGAAAAATATATATTTTTGAAAATATACGTGCGTCGTTGATGATACGTGCTGGTTGAATGAGATCTCGAGACTTTAAATTAAATTTAATAAATTCTTGAACTATTGTGTTATATATAGAAGATTGCCTACATCTATGGGATAGTATTTGTCCATATTGTTTCATATCTTTCTGATATTTCAATGCATCTGTATTTTTATCTGTGTTAGTAGTAAAATATTACATAGACAATTGATAATTATTATTAATTGATGGGGATATGCTTTTAAAAGGGATGTACGAAATGCCGGTTTCATCCATCTTTGCGTCCAGGTATTGACGTGTTGAATATGATGTATGACTTGTGGATTTATCCTGGTGCAGCCACATGGATCTTGAGTCACTTGGATACAAAAACGGGACCTCATTGTCGAATAATGGATCTAAGACAAGTCTTTGGGAGATTTTAAAATTTATTTTGAAATTTGGGTCCACCTTCTTTATTGGAAGCTTCCCATTGTAACAGAAACCTGCAACGATCATGAAACCCTTTGAGAAACTTCCCTTGCATTGCTTGACCCAGTTCTGAAAGGTGTTTATTTGAGAGTTAGCGTAGTAAAAATGGCACGGAGTTGGTTACTATCATTGAGGTAAACCCATGCCTCGTCCAATGTAACAACATTCTTCCATTTTTCACCTTCCAGGTACTTTTCATAAAGGGCTCCGCTGCAGGACTTTCGTTCCTCAACGAACTTTCGCCTTTTTACGTATTTTTAAGCCTATTTTCCTCCTGATAATACGATTAACGGTAGAAAGTAGTACGTTTGTTATTGTAGAAATGTTCCTTTAAGAAGGTGGCTTCTCTCTGACAACCATTTCCTTTATTTTTCTTTCAGTTGGACTAAGTCCAAAATAATGGTATTCAGAAATGGAGGAAGACCGGCAAGACACGAAAACTGGTACTGGGGCGACACCCCACTGACTGTTGCGTCCAATATTACATATCTGGGATATCCATTCACTTCCACTATTAATAGTAAAAAGGTAGCCCTCTTTTATAAAGCCAAAGCAAATACGGCAATAAATGCAACTATTAGTCTGATAAAAAAAGAAAAAATCAACTCATTAAAAGTTGCTCTGAATCTATTTGACTCAGTTATTAAATCAATACTGCTCTATGCGGCCCCTGTGTGGGCTTGGGACAATACGGATATTATAGACCAATTACAGAATACGTTTATCAAAATTTTCTGAATCTACCAAGATATATACCAGGGTATATTGTAAGGCTGGAAACAGGCAGAATATCTCTGACTTTTACAACGATCAAATTAATTTTGAAATATTTCATTAGATTACAAAAAATGGAAGACAATAGACTACCTAAGCTATGCTGGAATAGATTGAAGGAAATTTCCTTAATGACAAAAAAACCTATAGGATTCTGTAAGAATATTATGGATATCATCAATCATTGTGGACTCACATGGCTAAACTATAGGTTAAATTATGATGACATACAGATCGAACTTCCGAATATACTAAAAATAAAAATTGAACAGCTATTGCAGCAAGATCTGGCAAAATTATCTCTTACGAAAACATACTCAAACTATAGGTTACTTTATGATTCATTTATTCCAGAAAATTACTTTTCATGTAATTTGTCTTCAGCTTTAGTGAGTTTTATTGCACAGATCAGATTAATGTCAACAATGATCAAAGAAAATCATATTTACGCAATTAAGAAAAAAGAATTGTACTGTGGGTTATGTGGAAGTCAGATAACTGATGAAATATACCATTTTATTGCTGAATGCGGGGATCTGGAAGGAGAGAGAAAAAAGATCCTGAAAAGTCTTCCTAGACAGCATTTGAACTCAATAAAGCTAATAAAAACTGTTTCAGATATGAAAAGTTGGGCAATTGAACTGTTCAACTTTCAAAAGGCGGTTGGGAATAAAATTGCACTCATGGAAGAGAGAAGAACAGGGGCACAATAAAAAGTCACCCTGTTTGCCATACCTTAATTGTAAATACTCTATTTTCACCTGTTCTCTTATGGTTAATATTGTCTGTAACTCCACGGAGAATCCGTACAGGGCAAGATGCCCTAATAAAGCTGTTTTGTTGTTGTTGTTGTTGTTGCTTTCAGTTGGAGTTAAAGGTTTCTTAAGGTACCTTTTTTTCAGAGGATATTTTTCGTTTAATTTCATAGATATCAAAATTTTATTGTTTTATTTTATTATATTAGAACGCGGCTGATTTCACACTAGCCTGTTCAGTGATACGCTAACCATGACGTATGCACGTGGCCATTTGACATGCGTCAGACCTGGAGGCTGTTGTTGGGTGCTACGCTGCCTGGAGTATAGGAGCTCCATCTATTATTTCTTCCTGTGGTGAATCTGTATAAGACGGCTGGTCTTAATAAAGCTTTGTGTGTGTGTGTTTTCTTTTATTATGTGACTGATTGTAAACTTAGTAATATTATCACTGAATAATTATTTTAAATATTCTGTGGTATATCATCATAAATATTTGCATAGTCATCACCCCTTACCATTCTTGTATATTATTACTTGTAAATAAATTCTTAGCAATAGTTTGCATTTTATAAATAAATTATTTTTACTTAAACTTTTGTTATACTCGTTATCACTACCGTGACAACTGGTGGAGAAGCTGGAATATTCCCTCGCCGCCCAAGCCGTTAGAAGAAGCCGAAGACTACAAGGACTAGAACCTCAAGAAAACATCGCTATGATCAAGCAAGAGACACAGACAAAAATGGGCGAGTACCATTTTCAACCTTTTAGAAACCCTTCTATTTTTACTGGAGAACGCAACCAGAATCCAGAAAAATGGTTGAAAGAATTCCATCGCGTCGCTCGCTACAACTGCTGGGATGATTCAATGTGCCTCGCAAATGTTTATTTTTTCCTCCAAGGAACAGCGCACAGATGGTACGAAAATGTTGAAGAGAAAATTAATTCATGGAATATTTTTGTGAAAATGTTTTCTCAGAATTTCGGACATCATGTCACCCAAAAAGATCAACTCGCAGAGAACCTCAAAACTCGAGCTCAGGGGAAGGAGGAGACCAGTGATTCTTACATTCAAGATGTTCTCCATCTGTGCAGAGAAGTGAATCCGGCTATGATGGAAAATGAAATAGTTGCACACTTGACGAAAGGAATATCGGAGGAGATATATCAGTCAATCATCATTTTAGACATTGCAAGTATCGATGAGTTCATCAAATGGTGCCGAAAAATCGAGGCTTCAAATAAAAAACGTGTAAAAAACGTGTAGTATTCGACAGACTACCGAATGTTGCCGCCATCGATTCAGCAGACTCTGAATCAATGGAAGACTTAATCCGACGCATCGTGCGTGAAGAAGTTCATCGCGCACTAAATTCGGAGTCAACTACCCCTGAACCATCTTCTCTGAAAGAAATTATCCGAGAAGAGATTGAAAAAAGTAGCTGCAATTTCGAAGCCTATTCAAAGGCCTCCGCCACGACAGTCGTACCCCAACCAAACACGTACATTCAACCAGGTTCCACGACGTCAGTACCCTACCCAAACGCCCATATATAACCAGACGCCAACACAACGAAGAACGGATGAATGGAGGACGCATGACAACATCCCAATATGTTTTAATTGCGGCCGCCCAGGCCATGTTAAGCGATATTGTAGAGAACGCCGACAATGGACGCAGAGACCCGAAGGACATGCACCAAGCACCCAAGAACCTCAAATGGGTAACCACCAAGCCATAAGAAGCCAAATCTACCGCAGACAATCGCCGTATCCAAACAGAGGAAGATCCCCAAGACGCCAGTCCATTTCCCCAGGCCGCCATACAAGCCAATACCCACGCCGCTACAATTTAGAAAAAAAAACTAAGCGTCGCGTCTTCTTTCGAGGGGGAAGCCGCGGGTGTGAAAAACCCTCCATCGTCGACAGCCGCTAAATTACAACAAAATTATGTCGAAATCATCATTGATGACATTGCATTTTCTGCTCTGGTCGATTCAGGTTCCTCTTTTTCAGTTATCTCTGATGGATTAAGACGACAAATAAAAAAGACCATGTTAAAGAATAGCGGAATGACTCTGAAAGTTGCTGATGGCAAGAATGTTACATCGATCGGCCGATGCACAATCAGCTTGAGCATCAATGGATTGGAACAGCCGCTTGAGTTTATCGTCCTCCCTAATAGTAAGCCAAGTATTATCCTCGGATGGGATTTCCTAGAGGCATCAAATGCCGTGATTGATTGTGGACGCGCCGAAATCAGATTGGAAGAGGCTAAAGATGTACTAAATTCACCAGCTTCCATGGGAAAGGTTTTGGCTAGCAGAAGCGTCGTAATCGCAGCCGAATCTACCAAACTAATAAATGTTATGAGTGAAGAGCTTAATGGGAAAAAATCAGGTACTTTTTGAACCTTCGAAAAAGGTATTAATAGGAAAAGGGTTAACACTTCCCTGTGCATTATTCAGGCTTTCCCATAATAAAGGAAAACTTTGGATCGTAAATTCTAGCACCAAAGCTCAAATAGTCCCTAAGGGAATGTGCCTAGGAAAAATTCAAAGGGTTGAAGAAAATAACTTGACGGCTATTTCAGAATGTTCTGAATTTAATAAGGAGGCGAAAAATGCGAATCATGCCAGTCATGCTGATAAAAGTGACTTTAAATTTTTACAAAATTTAATTAGTGATGATTTATCAGAAGAGCAGCAGTCTCAAATCTTATCAATTTTAAAACGATATGATAAAATATTTGATAAAAATAATGAACCAGTAAAGCAAACTTCAGTAACCAAACATAAAATTGAAACTGGAAACCATCAGCCTATTAAGCATAGACCATATCGAGTCTCCCCTACAGAACGCCAAGCAATCCAAACGGAAGTGGACAAAATGCTAGACGCCGGGATTATATGTCATTCAGAAAGTCCATGGTCATCGCCGGTTATTTTAGTGAAGAAGAAGGATGGTAACAGGCGGTTCTGTGTGGATTACAGACGACTAAACAAAGTTACTAAAAAAGACGTTTACCCACTACCCCGAATCGATGATACACTTGACTCTCTGAAAGGAGCTAAATTTTATTCATCAATGGACCTTCGTTCAGGATATTGGCAAATAGAAGTCGACGAAGCAGATAGAGAAAAAACTGCCTTTATTACCCCTGATGGACTCTACAAATTCCTAGTCATGCCCTTTGGCCTGTGCAATGCCCCTGCAACATTCGAGCGCATGATGGACAAGATATTGAAAGGCCTGAAATGGACGATGGCCCTCTGTTATTTAGACGACATCGTGGTGTATTCCAAATCGTTCAACGAACATTTACACCGGCTTGAAATCATACTACAATGTCTCGACAAAGCCGAGCTACGCCTCAACCCAAAAAAGTGCCTTTTCGGAACCAAACGAATAAGAGTGTTTGGACACCTCGTCGATAGTATAGGTATTTATCCCGATCCAGAAAAGATTGAAGCTATCGGCAAGTTTCCGACCCCAAAATCTAAAACAGATGTGAGAAGCTTCATTGGCCTATGTTCCTATTATCGTAGATTTATCGAAAATTTTGCTGAGAAAGCTGCTCCTTTACATGAAGTACTCAAAAAAGATAATAAATTCACGTGGAACTCTGACCAACAGGATGCTTTTGATTCCTTGAAAAAAGCATTGATGTCTGAACCTGTTCTTGCCTATTTCGAAGAACAACTGCCAACCGAGCTCCATACTGACGCCAGCGGTTATGGAATTGGAGCTGTCCTCGTACAGATCAACGATGGGAAAGAGCGGCCAGTTGGTTATGCTTCAAGAACTTTATCTAAGGCGGAGAAGAATTACTCAACAACGGAAAGAGAATGCTTGGCCGCAATATGGGCCATCAACAAATTTCGACCGTACCTTTTTGGTCGTGAGTTTGTCATCGTCACTGACCACCACGCTCTTTGCTGGTTATCTAACCTGAAGGACCCGACAGGAAGACTAGCAAGATGGGCTTTAAAACTCCAAGAATACAATGTAACGGTTGTTTATAAAAGTGGACGCAAACACCAAGATGTCGACTGTCTTTCTCGAAATCCTCTTCAACTTGAATCGGAAGAAGCATACAATGATGAGGATGATGATATACCCTCAATAACTGCTCTGACGTGCTTCGAGGCTGAACAAAGAAAAGACCCTAAAATTAGTAAATTGATAGAGGAAACAGAAAGATTTGGTGCCAAATCGAAAGGTTATGAAATGTTAAAAGGAACCTTATACAAAAAGAATTTCGACCCCCTGGGAAACCAACACCTTTTAGTTATTCCCAAGCACTTACGCTTAGAACTACTGAAAAGTTTACATGACGCTCCCACAGCAGGTTGTTTTAGCTTTTTTAATGATTTGCAATACTTTTCCTCTTGTTGAATTTGAAGAATTTCTTTCAAGAGTATCCATGTACATCAGCTCTTCTTGGTCTCTTCCAAAAGACAAATATCATGATTCTTTTTCTTTCCTGGCGATGTTTTATGGATCCATTGCATTGATTGGCGCTTCAAAGAAGAATCATAACAATAAATTAGTGTCATCACTTGTTATCATATCCACCAATTAAAAAAGTATCCATGAGGTCTAAATTTCTTTCAGAATTTGCATTATTTCTCGTGTTAGAGGTGTTTGCACACATTTTGAGCATAATTCTGGATATAAAACATCATTAATAAGTTTAGAAACACTTTCCTTATACAGGGAAAGTTTTCCATTATTTTATAAGTTGTCATTGTCCAATTATGCTTGATCAATTCCTCCGTTAGAACTAAATTTTGATCCGTCACTACAGAGGTACCTAACCTTTCTTTATCACTGATATCAAAACCACCGGTCTGGAAGCGCTGAATCCATCTTTGTATTGTACTTCTATCCATGGGTTCATGCACAGACTTCGAGTAAATTACAGTGGATGAAATGTCTCCAGACTTAAACAGTAACTCCATCACCGACCGTTGTTGGATTCTTGTGTTTACCTGAGACTAAATATCTGAAGAAATACTGAACTTATCCTAATTCTGTTTTCAGATATGAAAATAGGAAGGTTTATTTAATCATAAAATGTTATTTTAAAGATATGATAAATTATTTAAATGAATGTCTATAGTTCATTGTTTGAGTGCAGTACTTTTTGACCGACACCCTTGTAGATCTTATGTTCAATAACGGGAGCTGAAATATTTACTTCTCCTTTTTAGTGAAATTTAAATAGAATATTTTAAATACTTTTTATTTATTAATTATTATAAAAATTGTAGTGGGAATTCTCTGGATAGATAAACAACTCTGTCAATTGTGCTCTTTTAAAATTCTGTAAATTTTTCAATGTGGTCTTCATACGAAAATGTTTAAATGCGAAAATAAAGTTATTATTATTATTTTCAACTTTATAAATACACTTTCTTTTTTCTGGTATTTGATTATTTTTATTAAATAAACACATGGAGATGTTGCACTACTTATTTGATTGTGCTGCTGTGTCTGAGGAAAGACGAAAACTAAATGATAAAATGGGGCAACTTTGTCCTTCATTTCCGGCACTAATTAATGAAATATCAAAGAATAGGTATATAGCGGTGGCGATATTCCACAGGATTATATCCCGGAATAAGGCCACACAGTGTTCTCCCCATCCCTTGTGAATTGGCGAATCCCGTATAGGTCGAGAGGCCCTAAATAAAGGCTTTGTTGTTGTTGATTAAATAAACACATTTATTGAATACGTCAGCATTGCATAGCGACCAAAAAATCAAAACTCACTTATCATTTACATTAAAGAGGTGAAGGGGAAGATATATAATGATGCATTTACTCTGTTTATGAATAATTAATTAAAATACAGATGAAAGTGTGTTTAGCGTTAAAATTTATTCTTATTTTCAGCGATAGATGGAGCTAATGCTGATATATATTTAAAGTTTGCATACTAATAATCATAATCTTCTTTAGACTTTATTTTTTCCACCTTTATTTCTTTTTAACTGTGTTGAGGAACTATCAAGCAACAAAAGAAATAATTTATTCTGAATAGTTATATATCATATTTAAACATATCTTAAAATAGAGAAATACTCATTATACAACAACAACAAAAATATATTTTTAATTTTAATCTTCAATTTTTTAATCTTCATAATTCACCCTTTCATACCTCATCCAAAAAGGTTAGAAATAGTCAATATTTCACCTTGAAATAAATTTTGATTTTTCATTGAAAATAAACTTATGCGGTGTAACTTCAAGTGTTGTTTTACAATCACAACCCGCAGTGTATTATATATTATATATTTTTAAAGACATTTTAGTCTTATACAGATTCTCCAAGCACAGAAATGTAGGATACATACAGAAATAACAGTAATAGTACCAGTAACCAACAATGTTCTTTATAGTATATCAAATGAGGAAAAAGAAAGGAAAGGCTTAACATAAACCTATATACAACCAATCGAGAACAAGAAATTCTTAAATAACAATAATTAGTAGAAATTGACAGCAATATACATAATTATCAGGTATCCTTATAATTGGTAATACTCATTATATATTAACTTTTAATTATTAATATATTGACCACAATTTTACACAAAAAATGACCTAATGACCACCATCAGAAAAAAAAAAATTAATAAACATTATCATCAAGGAAATTTGTGCATACCTTTAGTCACGCTATACATATAAGGGATGACAGGGAAAGCATGTATGTAAAATTTTCATAAGATGAATAGCAGTCGTCTGCATGTATAACGGTGAAATAGGCCAAAGATGTTAGAGATAAGCACGCTAACATGGAAAAAGTTGTAAAAAATAACAATAGATAACCCATTATAGAATGAAGTTAAACTCATTTACCTTATAAAGCTGCAACCTTGAAATTTTCACGGATAAAAATAAAATAGACGAAAAAAAACTTTGATTAGAGAAAAAATAACTTATTTTGATGATGAAATTGAAGGTTTCTAATGGTCCACTGACATTTATTTGAAAAAAAAAAACATACTGAACGTGGATTTTTTATTTATATATAGAAAATTGGCAAATATACCTTTTCTTGAATTATCAATAAAAACCTAAACACGTTGTTGTTTCTTATCCCCTTGTGCAAAGATTAAACGAATTCCAATGGAATGGGGTGTAGAAGTGCAGCTTTAATTGATCATGGCACCATGATCAAGGCACACTTTGGTGAAAGTCTGACTTTGCCTATAGTTTGAGGCCGTTTCTAACATGAAGCATTTACTGCCAACTCTAACATGAGTACAGACACAGCTCCTCCGTATCCCTGGAGTGGGACCCTTGCTGAGGTCTATCAACCGGGTCAGTTAAACTCAGGATTTTTAAAGAGGTCTACTCCTCTTCTAACAATGCTGCTGTTGGTCCGCGACTGCTTATTCGTCAAAGTTATTCTGCTCACCTAACCACATACATGTTTCGGGCTGTTAGCCCTCTTCAGCGTGATGTAGGCTGATCCTCAAAGACCAAAGAAGGTTTTCTTAGAGAGGTTTACCTATATTCATTTTTTCCCAGCCATATTAAAACCATATTAAAATGATAATATCAATATAATAAATTTTAAATGTTATACAGTAGAACTTGGATAATTCGAACTTCTTTAATTCGAAAACCTCTTTAATTCGAATATTTATCTTGGTCCCTAGAATTTCCTATAAATAGAAATTACGTTTTTAATTCGAATTTTTGGATAATTCGAATTTTTTATGGTCCCTTGGGGTTCGAATTATCCAAGTTCGACTGTATTTATATATAAATTATATAATAAAAGGCATATATTGGATTCAATAAAAGATTTATTTTGCCAATATTTCGGCTGGCTGAACGCCAACCTTTATCAAGGCATTACATTTTTGTATAAACAAACTCAGCGCCGCATAGCGTTATAATATCACAGTTGAAATCATTTAAAATGCAAAGTAGGTGGGGGAAAGTTGTGCATGAAAAAAATATTATAAAAATTGCAATCAAATATTAGCAAAATAAATCTTTTATTAAATCCAATATATGCCTTTTATTATCTAATGAATTAAGTATGGATTGCTCTATTTTCAAAATATATATAAATGATTTGTTCTATTTTAAATTTTAAAAAATGATATTTTAAGTTTAACAATGGGGTAAACTAATTTTTAGTTAGAAACAAAATTATATTTCTCCATTATAGAGATTTGTGACCATCCAGATGAATATATGAAATTTCTATGAATATATATTTTAAATATTTATATAATCTAAATTAAGATGAAAACTATAATTTTAATATTTACTTAATAAATGAAAAGAAAACTAATCTTAAAAAATCCTGATCCGTATCATATAGTAATTTGAAGAAAAAATATTCATTGATATATCGTAATATTTTTATTGAAATTTGACCATGGAAAAGGTTCAATTGGCAATAACAACACAAATGAAACAATCAATTTTCTCTAACTCTCTGTGGAATATATTATAAAATAAATAAGTTCATTTAACTAAATATAATCAACGAAACAAAAAACATTTATAAAAAGAACGAGAATAGATAAAAAAAGATATCACTTTGAAAATTATAAAAGATATGAGGAATTATGATACAAATTTTGATATAATTCAATATATATTTAATGATAGAAAGAATATGCTGGAGAAAATTTAGAAGGAAGAAAAAGAAGTAATACAAATATATATTAAGACAATATTACAAACTTTCTTGTGAATTTATGTACCGTTATGTTGAAGATTGCAGGTAAGAAATCTTATAATCACTCTGACAATCATACTAAAGACATTAAACCAGATGAATTCTTGTATCAATCTCAGATGTCAACTCTGGTGTCTACTGATGAGGGTCACAATGTCAGCTGGACTGACCAAGCTTCTTGATCACCAAATCTTGATACACCATCAGCCAACCAGAAGTTGGATAAATATCACGTGATGTGAACTGACCCAACTGATTGGTTGGATTGATAGAAATCAACATGATACCAGTTAAGCATCTTTTAGTCCAATCATAATATTCTTTAAGAAATTTGTTTCACATATTTCTGTAGTAATTAATCTAACTTTGACCATCACATATACTGAGATAGAAACTATTATCAAGATAGTAGAAGCTCTAACTCAGTTCTCTTATATTTAAGGAAGGAAAAGCTCCATATCTCAGTCGAGTAGATAAATTGAAACGGAATACCATTCTAATGGCACAACAACAAAAATGTTTAGAAGTTTTAAAAATATATTTTTAAAAGTGTTATTAGCGCAATCTAAGCTCTATATAAGTACAACCTTTAGAAAATTATGGTTAAAAATAATAGTTTATAAATAATTTTTTAAAAACACTCGGAGTAAATTGTATTTAAAAAGCTTGGAGAAAGGAATAAATGCTATTCATATATTCTCAACCTATTCCGTTAACTTTTGAAGAAAGAGATTTTTTCAGCCACAAATATTTTAAGCGCATTTATAATTTTTAAAGATATATACTGGTGTAGAGTTTATAACTTGAAGAGTCGTATTCCTACCTACAGGTGCCCCAGATGTCCCATCAACAGGAAACACATCTAAATACTCCAATGAATTCTGCTCCATAACTTGAATAAATATGAATTGAATCTAGAGGGGGGGGGGGGGGGGTTGTAGGTTTTCCTGGGGTTCTTGGTGGTTTTTGAATTTCTGATTAGAACTGTTCCATTAATTGGCTGGTTTCAACGAAATTGTTGTAATAAATATCTTTGTAATAGTCGGAAGCTATTCTTGTGAGCTTAGAACTTTTCAAATTCAATTCACTAAAAATCAGGTAGAATAAAAAAAACTTACAAACCGTTTGAACGCCACGGATAAAAAAAAAGAGACTCGGTTACATTTGCAATCTGTTGACCATAAAGTCTGAATTCTAGGCTGCTGCGTGTAAAAACGTTACAGATGGGGAGCCGTGACTTCCCTGTGTTCCAGCTCTACTAACGACGTTGTTGCAGGATCTAGCTAGTGTTAGACAATAGCTATTGACAGCGGGGCGGGTTTTAGCGCTTACATTCCTGTGATGATCACAGCAGGGGCTGTGGTCATTTACCATTCCACGTTGGGCGGGAGGACCCACTACTTTAACCCTGTGTCACATAACGTGGATTGGTACTCAACTTCTCCTCCGGCAGCTTGGCTCGCTCCACAGACCCAGGACTAGGTACTGATAACTAGCCTGCTGGTTCTGGCGCAAAACACCGATGGGAGGCCTCGCGTGTGACGCAAAGTCCGGCTTTCAGCGTTGGCAGTGTCAGCAGTTCTGTCTTCGGTCTCTAGTCCGCTCTATTCCACTTTGTTGTCAATAGTGAACTCAACGAGTTCATCGAGTTGTCGGAATTGGGAAGTTGGGTTCAGGGGTGTAGCAATATATGATAGTATAGTCTAACTCCCTCTGTGTTATGTATCTAGATATAACCGTGTCTAGTTAACATTTAAATAAATGTCTTTCTTTAAATCAAAAAGAGAAAAAGGGAGCAGCAGTTTGTGGCGCAGTGAGCTGCTGGCATTCCATTAAAAAAAGCGGAAGCATAAAACTAGTTATGAATAATTGTGAGGATATCTCCAGAAAAGATATAATAAAAATAAAAAATATTATAATAAACGTTTTAACAATTAAAAAATATGTAATACATAATTGCATATATCATTTAACGGGAGAGATGCCTCGTTTGTGGTGTATAATATTATATATATGTATACATATATATTTTTTATATTCTGAGAAAAATACAAAGTATATGTTATTTTTATTTATTTATAATGTTATATATTTTTATTTAAAATCAATACTTTTACTATTCATGCGTAAATATTTAATTATTTTGCTTAGATATATATTTTTATATATTTTAACTCTTGATTCTGATGTATTGGTAAATTTAGAAATATTTGGTTATGATACATTTGTAATTTTAGAATTCAGATAACTTTAAAAATCAAATAAATATATAATTTATTAAAGTATTTTGAAAATATTCTATTAAAATGCACTAAAAAGGATAATATAAACACTTCAGCTAACTCCATTGAACAATTAGATGTATATGAGTCTTCTTCTTCTTTCTTATCTCCACTCAATCATATTAGGATATCAAGTTGTGACCCTTGATGGTGTCTGTTTGACAACCATCATGACTGGGTGAAGTAGAATGCGTCTGCCTTTGTCATTAAGACTGGGAGCGCTACTCAGTGGCAGGCCGACTTATCTCCAAAAGAAATGGCCGCCTCTGATATGAGGAACAGATACCATGTACAGCTGCTCCTAACATGGAGTACAAACGCTCCTCATCCTGTATCTCTGGATTAGGAGCCCTTACAGGGTACTATCAGCCGAGCCAGCTGAGTCCAGGTTTGTTAGTGAGCTTGTTAATGCCCCCACTCCTCCATAATTCGGGCTTGGGACAGGCAAAGGCGGAGTTGATGTATATGAGTGAAAATAAAAAAAACGGCGAGGGACGATAATCAAGAATTTAGAACTTAATGTAAATTTAATATAAAGCAATTGATTATCCAGTTTTTACGTTTCACTGAATATTTTACCTCTTCATTCAATATAAGATTATCGTCCCCCGCCACTTTTATTTGTACTCATATATACATCATTGTTCAATGGCTATGTAAAATATTTAAAAATATTTAATGATTCTTTTTAAATAAAAGCTTTTAATGAAAACTTCACTCATGGACAAAACGTAATGAAGTGAAAAATCTTTATTGTCCGCCAGTCGTCCGTTTCCTTTTTAAGGAGATAGAGGTAATTTTGTTCACACTTGGTTATCTCGTATGTCTTCAATAAAGGTCACTGTAATATCTTTCAGAGTTATTGTCCGAATTCCGATATACATGCTAAAAGGTACAACTTCCTTAAGTTTTGTCCATGAGTGTAGTTATCTCGTGTGTCTTCAATAAAGGTCACTGTAATATCTTTCAGAGTTATTGTCAGAATCCCGATATACATTCTAAAAGGTACAACTTCCTTATGTTTTGTCCATGAGTGTAGTTATCTCGTGTGTCTTCAATAAAGGTCACTGTAATATATTTCAGAGTTATTGTCTGAATCCCGATATATATGCTAAAAGGTACAACTTGCTTAAGTTTTGTCTATGAGTGTACATTTGTTAATTAATTCTAACTATTAAAATGACCATAATCGAGAGTAGAACTAAAACAACCTAAATTTGAGAGAAACAACATAACAGGAAACATGAAAGAGATTGAGAAATGTTTCTAAATAAAAGGTTTTAAAAATAAAAATGTACACTTAAACGTATTCAGTAACTGGAAACCACAAATAGAAAATCTTTTATACTCTTTTTTAGCTATATCCATTACAGTTTGAATACCGATGCTTCATCGTCAACAAGCTTTGGTCAAAAACAACCAAAAAAAATCACAGAGAACATACTCAATTATGACATGAGGGTAACGCCCAGCGTCACCGATTCCAATTTCATTAACTTCAGACATTCTTTTGGTAGTTTTTTTCTTGGGATTTTTAGCTTGAACGAAGTTTACCTTCAACTCTTTCAATTTACGTGTTTTAATTAGTAAATCAATGAGATTTTATAATTTCTCTTTTTTTTTAAAGATCTCAAAATTCTTAAAACAATGAAGTGTTTATTAATTTTTTTCTATAGAACGTTATTAAATTAGATTTATTCATGAGAATTATTTTTAAAAAATATCGTCTATTGAATAGAAGGTATGTTCATTAATTTTCAGAACTTTCCATATTTAAAAATAATGAAAAAACTAATTTAATATATTTCAAAATATGCCTCAATACACAAGTGCCATCTTTTTTTCAAACTGTCGAAGCAGGAGATAAAATCATCTTTTGAGAGGTTCCTCCAGGTTGCCTTTGATTCAGCTTGTATCATATCAACGTTATCAAATATTCTTCCTTTCAACTTCATTCTCAATTTAAGATAGAAGAAAAAGTCATTGGGGACTAAGTCGGGGGAATAGGGTGGATGCTGTGTGGTTGAATGTTTGGCCAAGAACTGTAAAACAATATATGCTGTTTGCGGTCACGTATTATCGGCATGAAGTATCCAGTCATTGTTTTACTAACTTTCAGGTCTTTTAAGGTGCATTGCCTCTCTTAAACGCTTCATTATCACCAAATAAACCTCTTGATTAATTGTACGTCCAAAAATAATAAATTCATGGTGAACTAAATCGTTAATAAAGAAAAATGTCACAAGAAATGTCTTGACTTTGGATTTTGCAAACCTTGCCTTTTTGGGCTTCGGTTTCCCTCTTTCAATCCATTGGTTGGATTGACGTTTGGTTTCCGAGTCATGCTGATACAATCATCCCAGGTAATCTTTTTTTTTTTTTTTTGACTCCACTCTGGATCAATCCGAATCATTTCGATCATGTTTTGGCAGACTTCCATTCTAATCTTCTTTTGTTTCTCCGTTAGAATTTGGGGAACAAATTTTGAAGACGCCCGAATCGCAGTAAGAACAGTAAAAGTTTGTTTTATATTTAAAAAGAAATATCCGTGCTTTGGTAATTCCATTTCTTGAATAAATATTTGTATTTGTTTGAAGGCACGTTTCTGGAATGAATTTTAGGCTGAAGTCTTCTGTTGTCATAACCTCTAAACGTATCCATAGGTTATGGTCAAATTGATTTAAATCAGGACTAAAACAGAAAGTCAATCACAGAGTAATATTGACAGTAGAATTGACGAGCATTGTTCTGTGTGTCATACTTTAAGGAAATTGTTGAATTATTTTCGTAAACCCCCAATGTTTATCCATGAAGAGATTCAATGGATTCACTCAATGATCTGGTCATTGGTCAAATTGATTTTAAATTTATTTATAGAGAGAAGTCTTATATTTAAAAAAAAAGGAGAAATAGACTAACTCGCGAAATTGATTTATTGTGTGAATTGCAATGTTGTCTTAACATATGAAATGAAATTTTTCGTATAAATACCTTTTTTTTTTTAATTCGAGAAAAATATTTGAAAAAATAATTTTCTTGTCTTCATACAAATACGAAATTGAAAAAAAAAGCTCAAAACACGAGTCAATCAAAAACATACAAGAAAAATGACTAATCATTAGGTTACAAACAGGAAGTTCCTGGAGAGAGGAGAAAAAAATGCAATCACTATCAAATAACTTCACCAAACGTGACCGTACCTCAGCTGATCATCTTGGTCAAATTCTCGTCTGACAAGAAAAAAAAAAAAAGAATCCAAGATGGCGTCGGCACATAAATCTGCTATACCTCAGGTGGGCCCCGCATAATACGTCCGCAGTTGGGCAAATCTCTTCATTGGTCTCAAGGTCCGTACGTTCTTCAATGTAATCAGCTTTTTGTTTTGATGGAATGGATATCTGGATTTCATTTTGAAATTGTTGCATCAATTTTAATGCGCCCTACATTTATTCAAAATATTCTATGATATTTAATATTTATTTAAAACATATTATTTATATTATCATCATTCCTTTTTATAGTTTCATTCCTTTTGTAATATTTTATTGTACATATATCTTAATTGGTTATTGGAGCGAGAGAGGACCTTGAAGAAGACTGCGGATCACGACCTACAAGGAAGAATAAATAAACACAATAACTTTGAAAGGTAATTTATTTTTATTTACTTTTACTTTTATTTATTTGCTTTGACTATGGAAACTCGTTCGGGAAACGTGTATAACACCAAGAATAAAGAAACCAAGGTCAACGACCCTGCAAAGCTGCAACTTGGTGCAACAATATTTAGATTGACAGAGTTACTTGAAGCATGGCTTCATCTGTACATCAAGAGATTTAATAGCATCTACCCAATACTCTAGTGAATTTTCTTAATGAACATTTCTTCACTATTTCAAATGGAAGATCACTTAGTGATAGAAAATGGAAATTTTACTTTTATTTATAACATGGTACACGCTTGTTCGGCTGTACATATACTAAAATTGGAACGATACAGAGAAGATTAGCATGGCCCCTGCGCAAGGATGACACACAAAATCGTGAAGCGTTCCATATAACATGGGCTCTCCGGTCGTTGATTTATGTAAAGCTTCCCCAGCAAGCCCACTTGTCTCCCCCCTTATTTGACACATTGTAAATAACATTGCTGATTATTGTAACATTTACTGTATATATCCTCTTCTACTTGGAGAAGTTGTATAAGACCAAAGAGTCTTAACAAGGAAAAGTCTTAATAAAGCTTTTTGTTTTTGTATATTTGGAGCAAAACTATTTTGATCATTCCCCTACTCAATTTTAACCAAATATTTTTTCATCATTATAAATATTGCCACGTGGAAAATTAGGGAAGACAAAAACTTCAGGAGGATACAACAATTTATTTCAGGGAAGGACAAACTATGAATTGTAAACAAAAGATGAGCCACGAGGGAAATATACAGAGTCGCAAGATATAAACATAAAAATGACCACTCTGTTAATAAAAATAATAAAATTAATAAATACTATGTTACATAAATAAAATTAATAAATACTATGTTACAATATATATGTAGTAATGTAGTTTGTTATCCTGTAGGATGAATGTAGTGTGGCATGTTGGTTGCAGTCGTGGTGGCCACAATGATTAGAGTGGTTTCAGGCGTGATTGGGATTACACAAAAGGACGAGGCATGTTGGATGTCACCACAGAGATGGCGAGAGAGTAAGTGTAGCCGACACCGGTCAGGGGAGATCTGTCAAGAGGTGTCTGTCAATCGTGTCTCAAAGCGGACTAATCTGTTTGAGTAAGAAAGGGGCACACCTGGGAAACTGACTTGTTTTTCTGACCTTTTTCCTCCTACAGGCGCCGACTATCACTCACTCGAAATTTTATTTCTGTCACATTGGCAATTTTATTTGTTACCTTGGCAATTACATATACATCTATACAACACATGGAGACATAGATATATTGGGATATATTACAACATATATATAATAGGTAAACTTTATATACAATTATATAAAGTTCTGAATATATGGTTGGCAATAATTAGTGATTCTAACACCTTCTGAATAACTACCAAGCATATTAGAGTATGAACAACACGGAAGAGAATTTATAAAATCAAATTAAGTGCATAGAGTTAATTCGGTGATAAAAAGGGTTTACCAATAGAATAGTTAATGACTCTCGCTACTGAAAGGAATATAGGTGAAGAACCTCAACAAACGCCTACGCCATCAACAAGGGGTGAATACAAACCGGCTTCATTATAGAACGAAGCATAAATGCATAAGGAAAAAGGCGGATCCCCTCCATGAATCTGAACCAGTTTTTTTAGGTAGATAATGGACTTGATTGAATTTGTACGCAACGTTGTGATGTGAAATGGCTTTTTTATTCCTCTTCTTTTTTCATAGATCTCTCTTTTCTCATTTCTTTTTCGTTTCTTTTGTTATGTAAGTATCTGACAATTCTACTCCACTATTCTCTATTTTCTGGTTGTTATGTAATATTCTTGTTAGAATGGCTGAAGTTTTGATATATTTGGAGTATTGTTATACCATTTTGTGATTAAGTGAATTGTGTAAATGTACTGAGGTGTTATATAACAGAGAATATAGTCTTTTATGAATATAATAGAGTAAATACAGTTGAATTATACAACATAGTGTTTTGTTAATATATACTTTTTTGATGTAATTCTACTGTCCTATAAGCCTATGTCCATTGTTTTCTTGAAAACCATTTCTGAGATTACATCCTTCAGTGCTGCGTATATAAGCAGAATGATCCAATACAGTATTAGAGCTCTGAGAAGCGTTCTGGTGGATTAAATTGGCGAAACCGCTGGGAGGGTTCACCACTGATGAGGCAAGCTCTCCCAATATATTTTTTCATCACAGTAAGGGCAGTAGAAGTTTGTATTATGTATAAAAGAAACATTCGTGCTTTTAAATCCTTTGATTTTATATATACCTTTTTTGTTTGTAAATTTTCTTTGGTCTGATTCAACGTATGCAAATCGCCGAGTATTCAGATTCCATTCAATATCATGTCAAAATCAATTTTTCATATTAATATAAATCACATATTAAAAACAAACTAAGCATATCCTGACTATCTACATGAGTGTTTTTTTTTAGATGCCAGTACGCCAACTAGTGTAATAGAAAACAACTAAACATTGATTTAACCTGTTCCTTGATATTTAGCTAACCCATTTTCTTAATAAATCAAGATAAGCAAACCATAAGAAACAGGCTAAATCAACATTTAGTTGATTTTTTTTACACTAGATGGCGCTCTGCTATCTAAAAAAAATCATGTTTGTGGTCAGGATATGCCCAATTTATTATTGTGATAATCCTGTTGAAGGACAAATCCGAAAGCTTGAAAATAATAAGGTGAACAAAAAACTTAGCGCTGAAAGCTTTATATATTTAATAATATGCCTAATTTTTTTTTTTTTTTAGATCAATACCTGACCATTTAATTTTTTTAAATTATTTATTTATTAAACAATTATTGTATAAATGTATATCAACACCTGAACTTTTAATTTATTATTATTTTTTAAAATTATTTATTATCACAAAACAAATATTGTATAAATGTATATCAACACCTGAACTTTTTGTTTATTTATTTTTTTAAATTATTTATCATCACAAAACAAATATTGTATAAATGTATATAAAACACATTTATTAATTGATTTTATAGATTTTTAAAACATTTTATATAAAGCAAACACACACATTTGTGTATAAATGAACATAAAAAACACATTTACTAATTAATTTTATAGATTTATGTCATTTTATATAAAGCAAACACACACATTTGTGTATAAATGTACATAACAAACACATTTACTAATTAATTTTATAGATTTTTTAAAACATTTTATATAAAGCAAACACACATTTGTGTATAAATGTACATAACAAACACATTTACTAATTAATTTTATAGATTTTTAAAACATATATTTTATATAAAGCAAACACACACATTTGTGTATAAATGTACATAACAAACACATTACTAATTAATTTTATAGATTTTAAAAACATATTTTATATAGAGCAAACACACACATTTGTGTATAAATGTACATAACAAACACATTTACTAATTAATTTTATAGATTTTTATCATTTTATATAAAGCAAACACACACATTTGTGTATAAATGTACATAACAAACACATTTACTAATTTATTTTATAGATTTTTCAAACATTTTATATAAAGCAAACACACAAAAACATTTGTGTATATATTTGAAGCTATATATAGGCCCCTGCCCACACACAAAAATGACCGTGTCACTTAAAAAAAATTAAGTATATCATCAACATAGAGGCCATTTTCGGCGAAAAAAAATATCCATCTTCATTAAATTTAACATAAGTGAATGGCCATAAAAATTAGCAAAAGTGAGGGCATCCAAATATCATTTATTAAGCCTAACTTGGCAAACGAGAAAACATTCTCATTTTCGTCGTTTGCCCAGGGCAAAAGTTTCGGCTGTTTTTTTTTTCTCTCAATCGACACTATAAATTAAGTCTTTAATTAAATTTCAATTTGCATCTAATTAAAATAGTCTCCAATTTCGATCTTGTTAATTTTTTTTTCTGTATTTTAAATGATACCATATGGTTTAGTGTGACTTCTTCCTTCAATTTTTTATATAGTACCCGTTTTTTTTCTTCTTCTTCTTCTTCAAAGTTGGTGTTGTGCTAAAAATAGATTCAACGTTGGAGGGTTCAATTTAATTATTTTGTCCTATATATATTAATTTTTTTAGGGATGATTGTGAATTTAAAGTTTATGATAACAGATTTTTACACATTATTTCAATATTGTAGCGTAGAAATCAAGTCTTTGTATATCTGAAGATGTGAAAGTATTTATTGATGACGTGACCACGACAAGTCGACAATTATTAACAAATTAACCAAACTATATACAGCTAGAGAATCTAAAACAAGCAAGCAAAGAAATATTTTAAAGATGATTTCACAAATACAGAGTAATATATTATAAAGGACTGCGGCGTGTGATTATAAACAATACTTAAAGTTATACCGCATAAGTTTCTTTTTTGTGAAAAATCAATATTTATTTTAAAGAGAAATATTTACTATTTCTAACTTTTTTGAATGAAGTATGAAAGGGTGAAAATATGAAGAGTAATGGCGAACGGGAAAAATAAAAGTGTCCAGGGGCGGGAATCGAACCCACAACCTTCTGCTTACCGTTGTGGGTTGTGGGTTCGATTCCCGCCCCTGGACACTTTTATTTTTCCCGTTCGCCATTACTCTTCATATTTTCACCCTTTCATACTTCATTCAAAAAAGTTAGAAATAGTAAATATTTCTCTTTAAAATAAATATTGATTTTTCACAAAAAAAGAAACTTATGCGGTATAACTTTAAGTATTGTTTATAGAGTAATATATATTTTTATAATCTGTTGAATATATTTTCATTGAATAATATTAAATAATAAATTATTTATTCGCCACAATATATATAGTTGTTTTTTGATATATAACTAATCTAGAATATCATAAACCTCTGAGAGAGGTTTACTATTGATGAGCCAGGCCCACCCATTAATTTTCCATTACAGTAAGGGCAGTAGAAATTGTTTAATTATCAAAAGAATCATACACGTCTATAATAAAGATGGAAATTTTGCCTGGAGGAAATTGATCTAAAGAGACAAGGGTGGCCTGTGTTAGGATTTTATAAGTTGTTTTTCATAGATTTATATATTTATATTTTGACCAGATGACCGGACGACTTTACATGTATATAATTGGTTTTTAATGATGTAAATTAGTTAGTTATGAAAGGAAATTAAAAGTGTTGATTTTCTGAGAGGTGTTTGTGTTTACTCTGCTCGATTGTAGACTAGGAAAGAATTAGTTCCTAACAGCCTGTCCCGTCAAATAGATGGCGTCTGGTTTAAGACGTCTATTTTGACGGGAGAGGCGACCCTTGTCTCTTTAAACGTCTATAATAGTTTCGAAATTTCATAACAGATGGCGAGCTAATGCATCATAATAAAATGATATAATTAATTATAAAAAATATTCGATATAATGAGATGTTAAAAACTATTTAAAGGTATTTAGTAATTGGCTATAAGGAGGTTTAAATTCGTCTTTTTTATATGGCTAAACTAAATTGGCCTTTAACCAGTTACTGATGGGGGTGATTTTAGTTTTTTTAGATAGTTTTAGAGAGATGAAAAAGAATGATTGGAGCGGTGACCTTAAAGAAAAAAAGAAGATATAATTTAAGAAAATTGGACTTAGTTTATCTCTAAATATATTTATAAATAATGCTTGATATTATGTGTGATTGTTCCTTTTTTTTTACCTGTTCGAATATATGTAAAAAGGTAGATTTGATTGATGTATACCATTAACATTAGAATGAAAAAAGTCAAACATATATGTATTCAATAGGAATATATGCAAACTAGATTATATGATATTCTCTATATATGTAGTTTACAATTATTAACAAAATTTAAGGAAGGGGAAAGTCTTTGATGTCGCCGGTCGTCTTTTTCTTTTTTTCAAGGAGCCGGAAGTAATTTTGGTCACACTTGGTTATCTCGTGTGTCTACAATAAAGGTCACTGTAATATCTTTCAGAGTTATTGTCTGAATCCCGATATACATGCTAAAAGGTATAACTTTCTTAGGTTTTGTCCATGAGTGTAGTTATCTCGTGTGTCTTCAATAAAGGTCACTGTAATATCTTTCAGAGTTATTGTCTGAATCCCGATATACATGCTAAAAGGTATAACTTTCTTAGGTTTTGTCCATGAGTGTAGTTATCTCGTGTGTCTTCAATAAATGTCACTGTAATATCTTTCAGAATTATTGTCTCAATCCCGATATACATGCTAAAAGGTACAACTTTCTTAAGTTTTGTCCATGAGTGTACTTATCTCGTGTGTCTTCAATGAGGGTCACTGTAATATCTTTCAGAGTTATTGTCTGAATCCCGATATACATGCTAAAAGTATAACTTCCTTAAGTTTTGTCCATGAGTGTAGTTATCTCGCGTGTCTTCAATAAAGGTCACTGTAATATCTTTCAGAGTTATTGTCTGAATCCCGATATATATACTAAAAGTATAACTTCCTTAGGTTTTGTCCATGAGTGTATTTTATTAAAAAGGTTTTGTTGTTGTGTGTGTATTGAAAAAATGTGTAAAATGTGTTCAAGTCAGTGGTGATAATATATTTGTATATTTGTTCTGAAAATAGAGCTATCACAATATTTAAATCATTAGATAATAAAAAGGAATATATTGGATTGAATAAAAGATTTATTTGCCTATATTTCTGTTGGCTGAACACCAACCTTTATCAAGGCATTACATTTTTGTATAAACAAACACAATGCGGCGCTGAGTTTGTGTATACAAAAACGTAATGCCTTGATAAAGGTTGGCTTTCAGCCAACAGAAATATAGGCAAATTCATCTTTTATTCAATCCAATATATTCCTTTTTATTATCTAATATATGTCTGCTTTTCACATGTGTAGACATGTGGTGCGCTTACAATAAAAGCAGTCGCTAACTACCCACCATAATTATCATGGCCTGTACCACGTGTACTAGGGATAGGCCAAAAAAATCTAATATATGTATATGTGTGTATATTTGAACCGGGTTGCTGTCTAAATGGTTATGAAATATTATTTGCATATAAGAAGATACGATAGTGAACTTTTCTATTTATAATCTTAAGAGATTTAAAATACAATATAACGCGGCTGATGATTGTAAAACGAAAATTAAAATTATACCGCGAATGTTTCTTTTAAAAATCGAAATTTATTTTCAAAGAGAAATAGCGACATTTCTAACTTTGAGGATGAGGTATGGAAAGGTGAAACATGAAGAGTAATGGAGAACGGAAAAATAAAAAAAAAATAAAAAGTGTCCAGGGGCGGGAATCGAACCCACACCCTTCTGCTTACCGGGCAGGTGCCTTGTATTAACATTTTCAGTCAATGTATTAACATTTTCAGAGTTCCTGGAATTCCTTATAAAACACCTAAAATACAGAAATACTTCTTTATGATAATTGTAGCTGCTTATCACCAATAAAAAAACTTAATAAACTGGCGAAACCGCTGGGAGAGTTAACCACTGATGAGCCAAGCCCCATCCCAATATTTTTTTGAATCTCAGTACAAACAGTAGGAAGTTGTTATATTTATGAATAGAAAAATTCGCGATAAATAGTTAAAAATAAGACATAAAGATGACGATATGAATCCTTCTGATTTTATTCAATCGCATTGTAAATAACAGAGAAAATCTCTGTTAGAATTCTGCGCATTAAGTTCCATCAATTATTTATTAAAACTCGAAAATGTTTGAGTTGCATTAAACTCTTTTAGAATAAAAGGGCTTTGCACAAAAATGTATATTACAATATTAGATACATAGTGTAGTGCTCCCAGTCTTAATGACAAAGGCAGACGCATTCTACTTCACCCAATCATGAAGATAAGAAAGAAGATGAAGAGAGATACACAATGACCTTTATTGAAGACACACGAGATAGCCAAGTACAAACAAAATTGCCTCTGTCTCCTTAAAAAAAAAAAAAGACGACCGACGATATCAAAGACTTTATACTTAAGTTGTGTCCACGAGAATAGAAAAAATTAGGAAAATGGACAGCATCAAGTAATAAAATACATTTACAAAAGCATCATGTATATAGAAGTTTTTGATGGCTTGCGCCATCTATCGGAATAATTATCAACTACAAAATGATTTATTCAAGTCAATTCGGACTTTATTCTGGAAGAAGAATAATCAGCGTTTAGTTTATATTTATACCGATAGATGGCGTGATCCATCAGCAATATCCTGTTACACGATAAAAGAATACTTTATTTTCATTTTTTTTTTAAATGTTGATAACACAGGTCTACAAAACTCAAAGTAGTTGTACCCTATAGCATATATATATCGGGATTCAGAAAAAAAACTCTGAGAGATATTTGATGCACAGGGATATTTATCACTGTGCATCAAATATCTCTCAGAGTTTTTTTTCTGAATCCCGATATATATATGCTATAAGGTACAACTACTTTGAGTTTTGTAGACCTGTGTAACAAATGCATTTTTTAGAAATTTATCCTATTCATGATACACACGTTCATTACAAAAAAGTATAATAAAAATATTCAAATAAGAAAGATTTAAAATAGAATAAAATTTATAAATATTAAATTTACTTGGCAATATGTGTTTCTTTTTATAATAATATTGTTATGTACTCTTCTACCTAATATTCAATAGGTAGTGTAGTTTTTATTAAAATAGATTGTATGCTCTACTGTTATATATTTGTATAATATTATTACAGAATTATCATAAGAACTTAAAACATGAATATCTCACGCTATATATTGATTACATCACACAACAACAACAACCAAGTCCTTGGTCAAAACCATATAAACATATTATATATTACATATATCATCAAATATTATCTTTACAGAACTTACTGCAATGATATAAGTTATTGAATGAGAAACTAAATCAATAACTTTTTATCATTGTAGTAAGTTCTGTATAGAGATAATATTTGATGATATTGCCACGTGGAAAAATTAGGAAAAACAAACTTCAGGACGAGACAGCAATATATTTAAGGCAAGAACAAACTATGATTGATAAACAAAAGATAAGTAAAGAGGGAAGTTTACAGAGTAGCAAAATATAAACATAAAAATGATACTGTGTTAATAAAATAATAAATACTTTGTTACATAGCTCATTCACTATGGGAGCTGTGACCCACAGCTAGCAATTATTGTAGATACTGACATGGATTTGACGTGCTTCTGCCAAGGATTCCATCGAAGTCTTGGAACTTTGTCCCTAGTACCTTTGCGTCCTTTTTCTTGCGGCGTGAAGAGCGGCTTTGTCGTCGTATCGTCTATAGGAACATCATCATCTTGGAGGGTAAACTTGGCTTTGACACGGCGGTGGAATCTTGGAGTCAGTCTCTGAAAATGTAGATCACAGCACCCATGGCCTCAAGGTCTTCTCGACGATCTTCAGTTTGTCTTCCCTAACTTACCCAGCATCTCCACCAAAATGCCACGTGGAAAATTAGGGAAGAAAACTTCAGTGTGACATAGCAATTTATTTAAAGCAAGGACAAAACCATGAATGATAAACAAAAGATAAGCAATGTAAGAAGATTACAGAGTAGCAAATTATAAACATAAAAAAGTGATACTCTGTTAATAAAATAATAAATACTTTGCTACAATATTATTGAAAAGAAACACATTGTCAGTAAATTCTATTATTACCATTTTTATCGATAGATAGCAATTGAATTTATAAATAAAAGCAAAAATATATAAAATAAACAAGGAAGTGAACTTTTATTTTTTTATATTTCCTCTTTTTTTTTATGTGTCAGGTGACACAATAGATTCGCTATAAATCTAGTCAGATGTCATATAAAAATGGCGGGTCATTATAACCCCAATGGCATTTCTTTAAATTTTGATTTACTCTCCTTATTAGCTCAAGGGAATGAAGAATTTTTCGTGTTCCATTAATCTTTTGAAACCTTCGAGAATCCATGGAAGAAAAACGTACATCTATAGAATTTTAATTCGTTTAATTCTAAACTTCCAGATTGATACTGTCTATTTCCGGGTTCTTCTGCTATTTTTGGTAGGTATTTGGTCAAATTCAATTTAAAATAAATTCACAGATATTAATTTTGTTTAGAGAAAACATATGATTGATTTTATTTTAATACACATATATATTTTAATTGATTTTTTAATGAATTACGTTTTTATTATATCGATTGCTCTATTTTTGGTTGGAATTTGGTCAAATTTAATTTAAAATAAATTCGCAGATATTAATTTTATCTAGAAAACGATTGATTTTCTTTAAATGCATATATATTATAATTAATATATCTAATTAATTAGGTTTCAATTATATCGATTGCTCTATTTTTGGAAGAAATTTGGTCAAGTTGAATTTAAAATAAATCACAGATATATTAATTTTGCCTAAAATATATGATTGATTTTTAAAAAAAATATTTATATTTAATGAATAATGTTTCATTTATATCATTTGCTTTATTCTTGATTTTAAAAAATTTGAGCAAATTCAACTTAAAATAAATTCACTGATATTAATTTTTCTCAGAAAAAAAAAAAAGATTACTTTTTGAAAATATACTAATTTTTGAAATATGCATATACTGAACTAAAGGTTCTTCATACTTTTTATTATAAATAGACAGCTTCATGCAGCTTGAGGAACTACACTACTATGCGACTTGATTTACATCAATGTAAATAATTAATAAGTTACTTTAGAATATAACTCATTGTAAATTGCTTAACTTGATCAACTTTCTCTCTCCACGATACTAATTATTACAGATAACTTCATTAAATCAATTTCCATCATTGCTTAACATACTGTAAATAACTACCTTGCGATTTCTTCTATCTGCTTATGTTGTTGCTTATTTGTTTAATGTATATGTTTATTCAATGCTCTTTTTCTTAATTGTTTATTTTCTTTTTGACAAATCTGTTACCTACTCTACTACAATTATTGTAAATAGCTTCACGCGTAATTATCCAGTAATATATTGGATCAAGAAATAATTTATTTACCTATATTTTAGTAGCCTGTAGCCAACGTATTGCTATATCTAGAAAAAGGTTGACATTCAGCCAACTGAAATATTGATAAATAAATATATATATTTTTGATCCAATATATGTCTTTTTAATTAAAGATCTTTTCATGAATTGCTCTATTTTCAAAACTGTTCGGATTCAATGTTTTATTATACTTTTTAATTGCCTTTAAAATGGTTAATATTCTAAATTTACACACACTAAATAAAAAATAACATGAACTCCCCAAATGGCAGAGATCTGTCTAGATTCAAGGCGGCTTTAAGCTCCTGATCCGGACGTGCCCTCGGAGTCGATTGTATATATCTCTCTTCATTCTTACCATTATTATTACCTTATAACTCCCTTTGAGTGTAAAGATTGACGAGATGTCAATGAAGTTGTTTAATTGCCAAAAATAATAACATATAGATAATAAAAAGACATATATTGGATTGATTAAAATAGTTATTTGCCAATATTAATATATATCTTTTATTCTCAATTCAATATATGCCTTTTTTTTATCTAAAGATTTAAATATAGATTGCTCTATTTTCAGAACAATTTATACTTATCTCAGAATCTCTATTATCTCTCACTCTCTATTATCAGAAATTTTAATTAAAATTATCAAGTTTTTTTTTTATTATTAATGTGTTCATATTCCACATCCATAAGTTTTATCCATGAATGTATTTTTAATAAATAAATACAACAACAACAACAACAACAAAAAACCTTTATTAAGACACTATTGTCTTACAAGGGGATTCCCCTGAAGGTTATATATGTACATGAGTGAGGAGGAAAAGCAATTTAGAGGGGAGGGGGAGCAATCAGCCGTTGTCTGTGGAGTTGAGCACCTCTTCTCTCATTTTATCAATCACCTTGAAAAATTTAAAATATTTATAAACAAATGTTTTATCCAGCAGGAGAGCAGTAAAGATTTTATATACATGTTGTTCATTGTAGTGAGCTAGCTCCGAAATTTCGCGAATTTCCAGTCTCTTTTCATGTAGGAATGGGCAATGGAATTTTAATAAATAAATATACAGTTAAACCTGTCTATAGCGCCCCCTCTTGGGACTCACCAAAATAGGGTGCTATAGACAGGTCACTTTTAATGTAAATCGCATCGTACTACGTATTTAAAATCGGGCGCTATAGAGAGGAAGACGCTATTTAGAGGGGGCGTTATAGACAGGTTTAACTGTATATAAACTAGATTAAATTTAAATTATCTCATGGAAATTTATTCGTAGTAAAAAACCTATTCATATATGCAAATATAATATCTTCAACAATTTACATAATATAGCTTCTTACATATCTTTTTGTGAATGTAAAAGCCATAAACAAACTTTATGTAAATAATAAATAACAAACGATATAACGGTTAAATGTATGAAGCAATAAACATTTCACAACAAAGTATAAATTTAGCTATGTAAATAATAAATAACAAACGATATAACGGTTAAATGTGTGAAGCTATAAACATTTCACAACAAAGTATAAATTTAGCTATGTAAATAATAAATAACAAACGATATAACGGTTAAATGTGTGAAGCAATAAACATTTCACAACAAAGTATAAATTTAGCTATGTAAATAATAAAAAACAAACGATATAACGGTTAAATGTGTGAAGCAATAAACATTTCACAACAAAGTATAAATTTAGCTATGTAAATAATAAAAAACAAACGATATAACGGTTAAATGTGTGAAGCTATAAATATTTCACAACAAAGTATAAATTTAGCTATGTAAATAATAAATAACAAACGATATAACAGTTAAATGTGTGAAGCAATAAACATTTCACAACAAAGTATAAATTTAGCTATGTAAAGATTGTCCTTCAAGTAAAAGTATTGCCCAAGTTTAAAAATCAGTGATTAAAAATAAATGTGAACAAGGACATAAAGACCTTGTCCAGTCTGGGATTTAGCTAGGCATGTAAAGAGCACATTAGGAATTTATTAAGCACTTCGCATATATCTTGATTCTTTTGTTTGACTTCTATCCGAACATTTTATGACATGATAACTCACCTATCTAAGTCTTGGTTATCTTGAAAATGGCTTTTGAATGGCTGTAATTATTTGTTTATTAAGTTGATGCTGCTCATTTCCCAGTATCATTAAATCTTCTTTTTTAATGCAATCATCCCTTTATGTAAAAGAATAATAAATATAAAAATGGGATATCTACTGATAAATTACCTTTTATACATAAATTGCGCTTTTATACTGATATTGTCGCTTCTTTTTGACTTGTGTAATTACGGTCATCTTGATGAGTCGTTTGTATTTATATTTGCTTGTTCGTTTTTTTTTTTGTCTTAACCCACAAAGCTAGATTATCTATCTAATAGTGTTATTTGTGTAAATGTAGCTGTAGTGATAACAAATTGGCATTCAGAAAATATTATGTTCTTTTAAAAAAGGTTTCATTAAATAACTTATTTAAAATTGCAAGCTTTCATATCAAATTACTCTTTTTTGTAATAAGTATTTTGAAAATATGTTTATAATATTTTAATATTATATTTAGAGAAAAATATGTTATAATATGTTTACTTTTTGTGTGTGTGTGTTTATAATAAATGTATAAACATAAGGAAGTGTTGTACCTATAACATGTATATCGGGATTCAGACAATAACTCTGAAAGATATTACAGTGACCTTTATTGAAGACACACGAGATAACTACACTCATGGACAAAACTTAAGGAAGTTGTACCTTTTAGCATGTATATCGGGATTCAGACAATAACTCTGAAAGATATTACAGTGACCTTTATTGAAGACACACGAGATAACTACACTCATGGACAAAAATTAAGTATGTTATACCTTTTAGCATGTATATCGGGATTCAGACAATAACTCTGAAAGATATTACAGTGACCTTTATTGAAGACACACGAGATAACTACACTCATGGACAAAAATTAAGTATGTTATACCTTTTAGCATGTATATCGGGATTCAGACAATAACTCTGAAAGATATTATAGTGACCTTTATTGAAGACACACGAGATAACTACACTCATGGACAAAACTTAAGGATGTTATACCTTTTACCATATATATCGGGATTCAGACAATAACTCTGAAAGATATTACAGCGACCTTTATTGAAGACACACGGGATAACTACACTCATGGACAAAAATTTAGTATGTTATACCTTTTAGCATGTATATCGGGATTAAGACAATAACTCTGAAAGATATTATAGTGACCTTTATTGAAGACACACGAGATAACTACACTCATGGACAAAACTTAAGGATGTTATACCTTTTACCATATATATCGGGATTCAGACAATAACTCTGAAAGATATTACAGTGACCTTTATTGAAGACACACGAGATAACTACACTCATGGACAAAAATTAAGTATGTTATACCTTTTAGCATGTATATCGGGATTCAGACAATAACTCTGAAAGATATTACAGTGACCTTTATTGAAGACACACGAGATAACTACACTCATGGACAAAAATTAAGTATGTTATACCTTTTAGCATGTATATCGGGATTCAGACAATAACTCTGAAAGATATTACAGTGACCTTTATTGAAGACACACGAGATAACTACACTCATGGACAAAAATTAAGTATGTTATACCTTTTAGCATGTATATCGGGATTCAGACAATAACTCTGAAAGATATTACAGTGACCTTTATTGAAGACACACGAGATAACTACACTCATGGACAAAAATTAAGTATGTTATACCTTTTAGCATGTATATCGGGATTCAGACAATAACTCTGAAAGATATTACAGTGACCTTTATTGAAGACACACGAGATAACTACACTCATGGACAAAAATTAAGTATGTTATACCTTTTAGCATGTATATCGGGATTCAGACAATAACTCTGAAAGATATTACAGTGACCTTTATTGAAGACACACGAGATAACTACACTCATGGACAAAAATTAAGTATGTTATACCTTTTAGCATGTATATCGGGATTCAGACAATAACTCTGAAAGATATTACAGTGACCTTTATTGAAGACACACGAGATAACTACACTCATGGACAAAAATTAAGTATGTTATACCTTTTAGCATGTATATCGGGATTCAGACAATAACTCTGAAAGATATTACAGTGACCTTTATTGAAGACACACGGGATAACTACACTCATGGACAAAAATTTAGTATGTTATACCTTTTAGCATGTATATCGGGATTAAGACAATAACTCTGAAAGATATTACAGTTACCTTTATTGAAGACACACGAGATAACTACACTCATGGACATAACTTAAGGATGTTATACCTTTTACCATATATATCGGGATTCAGACAATAACTCTGAAAGATATTACAGTGACCTTTATTGAAGACACACGGGATAACTACACTCATGGACAAAAATTTAGTATGTTATACCTTTTAGCATGTATATCGGGATTAAGACAATAACTCTGAAAGATATTACAGTGACCTTTATTGAAGACACGAGATAACCAATATACACTCATGGACAAAAATTAAGGAAGTTATATCTTTCAGCATGTATATCGGGATTCAGACAATAACTATGAAAGATATTACAGTGACCTTTATTGAAGACACACGAGATAACTACACTGATGGACAAAAATTAAGTATGTTATACCTTTTAGCATGTATATCGGGATTAAGACAATAACTCTGAAAGATATTACAGTGACCTTTATTGAAGACACACCAGATAACTAAGTGCCAACAAAATTGTGAACAAAAGGTACAACTTTCTAAGTTTTGTACATAAGTGTAAATGTATGCTTTGACCATATTGTATAATATATAAGCAACACGCTAACGAATTTTAATAAAAAATGCAAATATTCTGTGATGAAATTTAAAGATATTTGACCAAATTCCATCTTACAGCTCCAGAGACACATATCTCGGAGCTACAAACCCACATTCAACAAAAATCTAGACAGCTACAAAAACAAACGTAAAAAAAAACTCGCATAAGAAATTGTTTGACATGAAAAGATTGAGGTGTCTTTTTTGTCTTTTACATGCGAAGGTTCTTTTTCTATATTTTGGAATGTGTTTTGGTCATTTTTTTAGATAACTAAATTGGGTAACTGTTAAAAATATGTTTTATCTTATCCTTTGTGGATCACACTCGCCGTGAACTAACGAGCTCCATAGCCTGAAACCATGGTCTACTGGTGGGCGTTCTAAAATTGATAAAATTGGTGTTATGGTTTTGTCAATGACCTGATTTTTGGATTGTCTAGACAGTGCATAGAGATGGTATACATAGGTTTTCTTTCCCTTTCTACAGAATATGAAAATATTATTTTAAAACTTTTATTTTTTATCTCGATTTCTAGTCTGTCCGCAGATACCTGGCAATCTTTAACATACACTGATGGACAAAACTTTAGAAAGTTTCGTATTTTGATGTCGCTGGTGCTGTCGGTTTCTTTTTCTTTCTTTCTTTCTTTTTTTTTAAGGAGACAGAGATAATTTTGTTCACACTTAGTTATCGCGTATGTCTTCAATAAAGGTCACTATAATATCTTTCAAAGTTATTGTCTGAATTCCGATATACATGCTAAAAGGTACAACTTCCTTAAGTTTTGTTGATGAGTGTTGTTATCTCGTATGTCTTCAATAAAGGTCACTGTAATATCTTTCAGAGTTATTGTCTGAATCCCGATATACATGCTAAAAGGTACAACTTCATTAAGTTTTGTCCATGAGTGTAGTTATCTCATGTGTCTTCAATAAAGGTCACTGTAATATCTTTCAGAGTTATTGTCTGAATCCTGATATACATGATAAAAGGTACAGCTTCCTTAAGTTTTGTCCATGAGTGTAGTTATCTCGTGTGTCTTCAATAAAGGTCACTGTAATATCTTTCAAATTTATTGTCTGAATCCCGATATACATGCTAAAAGGTACAACCTCCTTTGGTCTATGAGTGTAGTTATCTCGTGTGTCTTCAATAAAGATCACTGTAATATCTTTCAGAGTTATTGTCTGAATCCCGATATACATGCTAAAAGGTACAACCTCCTTTGGTCTATGAGTGTAGTTATCTCGTGTGTCTTCAATAAAGATCACTGTAATATCTTTCAGAGTTATTGTCTGAATTCCGATATACATGCTAAAAGGTACAACTTCCTTAAGTTTTGTCCAGGAGTGTAGTTATCTCGTGTCTTCAATAAAGGTCACTGTGATATCTTTCATAGTTATTGTCTGTATCCCGATATACATGGTAAAAGGTACAACTTCCTTAAGTTTTGTCCATGAGTGTAGTTATCTCGTGTGTCTTCAATAAAGGTCACTGTAATATCTTTCAGAGTTATTGTCTAAATCCCGATATACATGCTGAAATGCACAACTTCCTAAAGTTTTGTCTCAATATTTGTGTAAATAGAAAACTAAGAAAGGGTTAAAAAAAATTAAATATATACAAATTTTCATTTTAAGAAAAACCTTTTACAAGCCATTATAAAAATGTGAAATATTTTTAGGCTATCATTGTGAGCAATTGGATTAATATGACTAAAATAAAAGAATCGGTAAAAGATATCACAAACACTCATGGACAAAACTTAAAGAAGATATAAGTTGATGAAGTTAAAACAGACAACCGGCGACATAAAAGACTCTCCACCTTTTAAGTTTTGACAATGAGTGTCATAGTTGTTTAAATGAATGCTGTTGTATTGGTTTGTATTTTGTCTTTCACCAAAGTGTGCCTGGATCATGGTACCATGATCAACGAAAGCTGCACCCCTACATCCCTATTTCATGAGATCAGATGGACTTATTGAATTTGTTTAATATTTGTACAAGAGGATAAGAAACGACAGCAACATTTTGTCTTTAGTTTCTTGCAAGATGTCAATTTCTTGATGACATCTATTCGTTCTTGGACTTTCTCGTTAAACCTTCTCAATGTCAAGTATGGAAGGTCGTTAACGCTAACTACATAACCTAGACATTGACTTTGTTTCCTTCCAATTATTATATTGATTATGGAAAAAGACATCTCCTTATCGTGCAACTGAAAGTTGCTGATGGCTTGCGCCATCTATCGGAATAAATATCAACTATTCGTTGATTTTTAATTATTCCAGAATTGGACTAATACCCATTCTTGATTAATCAAGAAAAGCTAACCACGGACGCGTTTCGGGCTGTTGGCCCTCATCAGCGTGGTGCAAGCTGTACCTCAACGACCAAAAAACTGGTCATTCAGGCCTCCTGAAAAATCATGAAATGGGTAGTTAAGGTCAGAATTGCGTGAGACCGCGACACAATGTGAAAAAATAGTACAAATGTGATATTGTACTGAGATAAGGTTTATACATTATTTTAAAAAGGCATCTCCTTATCGTGCAACTGAAAGTTACAGTTTTCTTATATTGATGTTTGTTGAAAGTATGTGTGTGGTATTTCTAGAATATTTCAACAATGTTCTAAACTGTTATCACATTTCTATATTGTTGTAGTATTGTCTATGTTAATTTGCATATCAGCCTATATATCACAGCTTTGTTAGATTGTTGTTGTTGGCTAGCGGTTATTAGATAGGTCAGGCCGCTGATAGACGTGAACTACTGGTATGTATATAATTTTATCTCTTTTCCTTCCTTATTGTTTATTAAATACACTTTAGGTAATAAAGGATCTTCGTAATCATCATATTTATTCCTCTTCTACGAATCTATCATTTTTTACCTAACAGTATTTTCATCGTATTTCCAGGAAACCAGAAAGCTGAGCCGAAGGAAGGAACAAATGTCAGTATTTGATGCTGATGCTTTGGCAAAATACAAGATAATTAAACAAAAAATAAGAAAAGATCAAATATGTGAAATAAAATCTGAGAGAAAACTGACAAAAACTATATCAAGACTTAGAACAAAACACTATAAAGGAATGACAATACATCCAGATGGCACAAGAACCTACAGGACATGTAACAACTGTCCTGGTGTGGAACTAACACCTACCCACATATTCTCATGCCCAGCAATGGCCGTAGCCTTGCTGAAAATTGACATGGACCTAGAACAGCAGCTTTACACACCCAAGATAGTGGACATTGCTGCTGCTGTGATGGAGATGCATGGAGACATATGAAGCTCTTCATTGGACACGACAACAACAACAATACAGTATACGAGGTGTGTTCAAAACGTATCGCGACTTTTGTGTTTTTTCAAAAATTATTTATTTATTCATGAATACCTATTTTGTCCCCTTCAAAGTAATCCCCATGAGATAGTATACACTTGTGCCAACGGTTTTTCCAATCTTCGAAGCACTTCAAAAAATCATTTTTTAAAATCTTTTTCAGCTCCTCCTTCGATGTCGTCTTTATCTCGTCAAGCGTAGCGTAACGTCGTCCTTTCATGGGCCTCTTCAGTTTAGGGAACAAGAAAAAGTCACAGGGGGCCAGATCTGGGGAATACCATGGCTGCGGCATCATTAGTGTGTTGTTTTTGGCCAAAAAGTCGCGCACAAGCAACGATGTGTGAGCAGGGGCGTTATCGTGATGCAAAAGCCAATTTTTGTTCTTCCACAAATCCGGGCGTTTCTGGCGGATTGCTTCGCGCAAATAGCTTGCAGGTAATATTCCTTATTGACCGTTCTACCCTGTGGCAAGAACTCATGAGGCACCACACCCCTGCAATCGAAGAAAACTGTCAGCAAAACCTTCACATTCGACCGAACTTGGCGCGTTTTTTTCGGTCTTGGTTCGGCAGCTTCCATTGAGATGATTGAGCTTTGGTTTCCACGTCATAACTATAAACCCACGCTTCATCACCAGTTATGACCCTCTGGAGCAAATTTGGGTCGTCGCGGACAGAGTCCAACATCTCATTAGCAATGTTCATGCGATGCTGTTTTTGGTCGCAATTGAGCAATTTTGGTACGAATTTCGCGGCGACCCGTCTCATGCCCAAATCATTGATAAAAATCGAAAGGCACGAGCCAATCGATATGTTTAGGTCCTCAGCAACTTCTCTAACGGTGATTCGACGATTGGCCAATATCATTTTCTCCACTTCATTATTTTTTTCGTCTGTTGTTGAAGTGCTCGGGCGTCCGGCACGCTCTTCGTCGTTCACATCTTCTCGGCCTTCTGAGAACATTTTGTACCTCCGATAAACGTTGCTTCGGTCCAAGGTAGCTCCTCCGTATGCCACAGTCAACATTCGGAATGCATCCGCGCACTTAATTTCGTTTTTCACACAAAATTTGATACAGGTTCTTTGATCCATTTTTTTAATAGGTAAAAATCGAAGACGATCCAAAACACCTGCAAGCAAAGCATCTGTCAACAATTAAGTGAACATTCAAAATGGCCGAGCTTGTCGGCATAAGTGAGACATGAGTACCAACATAAAGCCACAAAAAGATCGAAATTCGAATATACGTAACCCGCGAAAATTCAAAAGTCGCGTTACTTTTTGAACACACCTCGTACACAACCAAGATAGTGGACATTGCTGCTGCTGTGATAGAGATGTATAGAGACATCTGAGGCTCTTCTTTGGACACGACAACAACAACAACATCGTATTTCCTCCATTCCATATTTATTCCTTACCTTACATTTTCATTATTTATAAAGAATCCACGTGTGTTATATCTTGACAATTATAACAATCATAGATTTTTAAATTTAGTTATTAATCAACCATGCGCGATATGTAGTTTCTGCACTTATTACAGATAAAACAAAAACAACAAACAAATTGAAACTTAGAATTTAATACTTACAAATTTACTTGTACAGTTGAACCTGTCTATAGCGCCCCCTCTTGGGACTCACCAAAATAGGGTGCTATAGAGAGGGGGTGCTATAGACAGGTCACTTTTAATGTAAATCGCATCGTACTACATATTTAAAATCGGGCGCTATAGAGAGGAAGGCGCTATCTAGAGGGGACGATATAGACAGGTTCAACTGTATTAATGGACAGAGTTCATAAAATGTATATAGACAAAGTGGCTGATGTAAGAGAGTTAAATCATTTAGATCAGGGAACATTCGATGTCTCACTTCTGTAAAGTTAGGACAGTCATAGATAAGGTGAAGAGCAGTTTGTTCAGTTTCTCCGCAGGAACAATTTGATGTTTCTAATAAACCTATTTTATGTAAGTATTTCTGGAATTTTCCGGGTGAAGTGACAAATTGAGTGATTATGAAATTTGGATGGAACTGTATAGGAATTCCATTTAGAAAAATAGTGCGAAATAGATCGCTAGTGTTTGAATAACAAGAAAGATGGTTTATCTATCTATATTAATAAAATGGAAATTTCATAAGTGGACATCACTAAAAACTTTCGTTACAATGCATCAATTTCAACCAAATTTTCAACATTTATGTAAAACGAGATGGAGCAGGTTTTGCTTAACATCAAAATATATTTCCTAACATTAACATGCGTAACTTCGCTGTTATCGATTAAATACAAAAAAAAAAATCAACAGAGTTAATTTTATTTATATATAAATACAAAATTAAATTTCAACAGAGTTAATTTTTGTACATACTAGCTAATAATCTCAATCTAAAAAATATTCAAAACAAGCAATTTTAAGATAACACCATATGTAAAACAGTCGGCCAAGAAAACAACAACGATATTACATCTTTCTCACATATTCACACACAATCTTGATTAATAATTAAAACTAATCTTTAACATTGTTTATTATACTTCAACTTTTATTTCTACATTTGTTTTTAAATACCCAATTGTTTTATCATGTTTCTAATTTCGCCTAACAAATATACAAATTTATAGTGACCAACATATGCAAATTTTATCTTTGTTTTTATTTAACTTGATATCGTAAACATAACATCCATTGTAAGCATTTTTCAGTTCACCTTCCGTGGTTTCTCTTTTCTCTGATAGTTTTTAGGTGTAGTATATTTTCTTATTACTAGACTACAAACATTCCCTCGAGAAAAACCTGGGCGAAGCCGGGTACATCCGCTAGTATATATATATATATATATATATATATGTTATATTGAAATATTTTATTTAAAAATGTTATGTATTAAAATGTTATTTTATTTAAAATTATAATTTCATAGATATAAATACTCTGTTTAAATCGACCACCAGAGGTCACACTTTGAATATAAAACTCGTTGTTGTTCTTCCCCGCTGGCCGACCCAAAACTTTGTACATTATGTAAATAAGCTTTTCATTTTTTTTTCTTACGCCTTAAGCCAGGCAGTACTTTAATCAAATTATGTTCTTATATATTATTTTAACTCAAAGCAATATCTGATCAAGACTATTTTATTATTATTCTTTCAAGAAATTTAACCACGACTGCACCACCATAGCATAATCACCAAGATGATCAAAAACAACAGAAATCCCATCTTTTTTTATTTAAAAATATAATATATATATATAAATGAATGTCTGTCTGTCTGTGTGTGTGTGTACTCTATAGATTCAAAAACCATACATCCAATCGCCGTGAAATTTTGGGATATTATCAGGTATATCCCCGGAAAGGTTTTCGAAAAATAATTTCTTGAATATCTTGAATATCCTTAGAGTTATTTGCAGATTTGCAGCTTTAACTCGCAAGCAGCGCCACCTTGCGACGGAGATAGGCTTAGGTCTGCCCCACCTCCTGTCGAGAGAATGTAATCGTCCGGCCGCCGGCCGGATGAACAGTCCAAGTACCCACCGACCAATCAGAGGGGTCAAGAGGTCCTGGCGCGCAGGGGCAGAGTTGGTGACACAGCTGTGCCAAGTAGACAAGAAAAAAGCCTCGCGGGGGCTTGCCCAAGATGACCTCCAGGAACTTCGTCCATCTTCCATAAACGACCATGATTTTATTCAACTTATCGAGTATTTTTCAAGGGACCGGGAGAAAATGTTCACTAGATAAAACGATGATTTTGTAATGTAGAAAATTAGGAAAGACAAAATTCAGGATGACACGGCACACAGGGACCGGGAAAAAAATGATCACTTTATCGAGAGATTCAAATTTACGAGTTTCAAATTATCAAAATATATCTATTATATTTTTTATAAGTTTATCGAGAATTGTTTCAACAAATGTTCGTTAGACAAACCTTTACTCGGGTAAAACCCGGGCGAAGCCGGGTACATCCGCTAGTTATAAAATAAATAAAGCTTCCAGGGTTAGATTTCTTGTGCAACTTTTTATTTTCAAATTTTCGAACTTGTCAGTCCTTCAATAGGATTATCACATTGAAAACATAATAATAAATACAATTTTTATATACACATTATTATTTAAAATACTTAGTATATATTGAGAGAAAAATATATTACATTATTTCTGTTTAAAAAACATTTTTTTTTTAAATAAACGTGCGTGGTGGATGATACGTGCTGGTTGAATGATATCTCGAGACTTCAAATTAAATTTAATAAATTCATCAACCATTGTGTTATATATAGAAGACATCTATGGGATAATATTTGTCCATATTGTAACAAGGTATTTACTAATTTTATTATTTTTATTAACAGAGTGGTCATTTTTATGTTTATATTTTGCTACTCTGTAAATTTCCCTCGTGTCTTATCTTTTGTTTGCCATTCGTAGTTTGTTCTTGCCTGAAATAAATTGTTGTCTCCTCCTGAAGTTTTTATCTTCCTTAATTCACCACGTGACAATATTGTTTCGTATGTTTCTGATATTTCAATACATCTGTTTATCAAAATTCAAAACTATTTTAAAGGCGTAAGGTTCTTTTTGATATTAAACAATTTCTACTGCCCTTACTGCAATGGAAAAATTAATGAGAGGGCCTGGCTCTGTTTATGCTTTTTTTGCTGTTTAGTTATCATAGATTCTATTAAAAGTCTTTGGCGTATTTACTATGGTTTATAAAGAACGCCATGTTTGAGCCTCATCAGAATCTATCAACCACTCGACCATGACCGTTGAAGCTACATTGTGAAGAAGGTCATGTTTTAAAGCAGAAGACCTTGATGAGATGTCCAAGACAGCTGTGACCTTGTCAGGATTGAAGACCTCCACAGTCTTTCTCTAAAATTAGCGTTTGTTGACATATCAGCTACTTAACACTTACTGCTATCTATGATACAAAATTTCTTCAACAAGTGTTTTCCTCAACTAGATAATACATATATATATATCGTAATTTAAACAATGTGATATGTAAGTAATAAAGTATGACGTCTTTTCTAGTCGTCTCAAAGTGACACCAGCTTGCCACTGGACACCCGGGGGATCAAAGGAGGGACGAAAAAGGGGCGTTTGGTCCGAATGTTGACAGTTAGTTAGGTTACAGTGGATATTTTCGGAGAGGCCCGCTGAGTGCTAGGTCTCACGGCGGTTCTCGTGGCCGCCGTTTTGGTTCCTCCCTGCCTCCGCGGCTTCATGCAGGACGCCAAGCTTTCCTCAGTTAATCCTCAACTTTCCCCTGGTTCTGGTGCCACGTGAGACGTACTAGAAGAGCGTCTTTTGATCCCAAACTTTGTCCTTACTGTCCCGTGCGGACTTCCCACTCTGCACGTCTTGCCACTCAACCCCGACTGCTTCCAACTCACTTGTTGTCTTACCCGGGTTTACGACATATATATATATATTATATAATCTAAAAATATTATATAATCTAAAAACTCTAAATATTTCTATATTTTAAAAATATATATTTCATTTTATTCATTGATAATTTTTATTTTTATTATCATCGTTTTTTAGAAAGACTTTTAGTTTAGTTGTTTAGTTTTAGTTGTATAATTTTGTTGTAAATATGCGTAGTTAACCAATCAATCCTTTTAAATCACTAATATAGGATTAAATTATAAATTCTATATAATGTGAAAACTAACAAATGTGTAATCTTTCCTCAAGTAATTGAAAATAAAAGCTACTTGACGGTAAATATTTATCTTTTTTTATCACGACTGCACCTCAACCCTTTATCTTATCGATCCTTTGTCTTATCAAGCCTAATCTAACAACAACACAAAATATTCATAACAATAAGCCGACAGGATTACCTGAATTTTCAACCTAATTGCTCTATTAATTATTCAAATTTCATAAAACTATTTTTACAAAATGTCTCGCAAACAAAGGAATGTAGAACACGCCATGACGCCTAATCCAAGTACTATAGAAATACCGAAATTTAATGGTCAAAATTTAAACATAATATCTTGGCTCAAATTCTTTAACAAAAAATGTTTACAGAAGCATCTTGATGAAGATTTTAAACAAAATAATATATCAAATTATTTCGAGGGTGAAGCTTTCAATTATTATATAGAAGAGTTACAAGATATAGATAATTGGGGGGAAATTGAACAAAAATTAACATCATATTTCACAATTAAAGATTCAAATTTATTCAGTAGGTTTCTAAATTTAAAATATATTGATAAAGATGATCTGGAACAATATTTTAAGGAAAAATCTGCTTTAGCCAAAAAACTAAACCTAGATAAAACACTTTTATTAGAGGCACTTACAGATGGAATGCCAGATCACCTAAAAAAATATCTAATAGCTGCAAGAGTACAAGAACCTTCAGAATGGTATAAAATCACAACCCAATTAAAATTATCAACAAATAAAGAAGAAGAACCCCAACAACCCTCTACCAGTACAAGCACTCCAGTAAAAAAATTTAACTCCAACTCCTCCCAAGCTCATCAATATCAGCATTTTCCCAGGACAGCAGCAGCAACTCATCACCAACAAGAACCCCACAAATCCATAAACCAGCCTCCATACCCCTGCAAGATATGTGCATCTCACCAGCTACCCAACCAGATCCATTTCCATAGAGACTGCCCACTTAAGAACAATAATCATCCGAAGCGCATCAACCCAGGTAGAACATTATTACTTTTCTCTGTATTTATTAATCAAATATCTTTACCCTGTGTACTTGACACTGCATCATCCATATCTATTATCCCTTTAAAATACTTAAATCATATTTATTATAAATTATTAGATAATTCCCCAAAAGAAAGAATAGGCCAGGTAGAAGGATTTACTTACCCATTATACAAAATATTAGTTAGGCTTAGCTTAGGTAAAATTACAAAGTATCAAGAAATGTTTGTTTGTGATAGTCCAATAGAATATCTTATTTTAGGTTTACCAACATTTTATATATTTAAGTTGCAAATAGATTTTTCAAAAAACCTTCTTTTCCAAAATTATAAATTCTTGTATTCTTTTAATCCAAAAACTGATAATCAGAAGTCATATGCCACTACCCTATGTATTCCAGACCCATACTATGTTAAAAATTCATCTCTTTTAAATATTAACCCATTGTGTAATTTCAATTCTTTTGATATACCAACTACAAATGTTAAACTTATAGATCCTACTTCAAATCCCATTATTGATAATAACTCATATCACAGTATGCGACAACCGGGCTCTATAACAAATTATAATTCCTATTTAGACCTTAGTAAAGTAGATATTAATCCAAATTTCTCTAATCAAACAATTTCAGATATATTGCATAAATATAAGAATGTTTTCTCTAAGCACAATTTTGATATAGGATACATAAAGACTAACCCAATTTGCATATCTCTTTTAGATAATATTCCCATAGCACAAAAGCCATATAGGACATCTTTTTACAATAATGCTGAAATACAAAAACAAATAACTGAATTATTAAAATATGATATTATTAGACCCTCATCTAGCCCCTATAGTTCTCCTGCATTATTAGTGAATAAAAAATCTGATAACCCAAATCACCCCACAAGACTCTGTATAGATTATAGGAAACTTAATCAAAAAACAGTTCCAGAACATACACCAATTCCACTTATAGAACAAATTATAGATAGGTTATCACAGTCAAAAATATATACTATTCTAGATGTTAAAAATGCATACTGGCATATACCCATAGATGAAAAAGATAGACATAAAACCTCCTTTGTAACACAATTAGGATGTTATGAATGGAACAGACTTCCATATGGTCTAAAAAATGCACCTTCACAATTTGAAAGGATTATGAAGTCAGTTTTCACTAAGCATAATATACACTATGCCTTAAATTATTTTGATGATATTATTATACACTCTAAAACTTATGAAGAACACATTAAGCATTTAGATGACATATTAGGTATATTCGAACAAGAGGATATAAAGCTGAATCTCAATAAATGCAAATTTTTACAAAAAGAAATACAATTCTTAGGATACACTATTAACTCAGGAAAATATACACCAAATAACACAAATATTGAAGCAATTTTAAAATTAAATAGACCATATAATATTAAAACCTTACAGAGATTTTTAGGCACCATAAATATTTATAATAAATTTATTCCCCATTATGCGCAAATTAGGGCACCTTTGAATGAACTTTTGTTAAAAAATGCTCCTTGGTTATGGAGTGCGAAACATGAACAAGCCTTCCAAACGCTTAAAAATGCACTCATATCACAACCTGTACTATATATTTATGACCCATCAAAACCATGTCATTTATTCACAGACGCGTCAAGTCTAGGAGTAGCAGGAGTTCTTAAACAACCAGATGAACAAGGCATTTTACACCCCATAGGTTATTTTTCAAGAAAACTTCATCCATATGAACAGAATTATACTGCCTCAGAAATTGAAACATTAGCTATCATTAATTCAGTACAAAGGTTTCATACATACCTACACAACATACATTTTACCTTGCACACAGATCACTTACCTTTAAAATGGATCAAAAATGTAAAAACCCCACAAGGTAGATTATTTAGATGGTCTTTAATTCTATCTCAATATAGCTTTGACATTAAACATATTAAAGGATTAAATAATATAGAAGCAGACATGCTGTCAAGAGCACCTGTCTCATTTTACCTAACATATAATGAGTTAAAAGAACACCAATCAACTGAACAAATTAGTAGTGCTAAAATTAAAATTCAAAATGGCCTCTACATTATAAATAGAAAGGGTTTTAAAAGAGCTTATGTACCACAAACACTAAGACACAAATTATTAAGCAAAGTACATACAAAGCATGGACATATTGGAACAACTCAAATGACTAAAATAATTTCTCCACACTATTATTGGTCACATATGACTAGAGATATTGCTAATTACACCAAACATTGTGAAACTTGCCAGTTTAACAAGTCTAGGGATAACAGAATTGTTTATGGACCACTACAACAGATGCCAATAGCTACACACCCAAATCACATTTTTTCTCTAGATACATTGGGCGGGTTACATAATTATGGGACAATAAGACACAGTATCCATATGATAGTAGATCACCATAGTAGATTCCTTTGGGCTTTTCCAACAAAATCTGTATCAACTGATTCTTATATAACTTGTTTGAGAAATTTATTCCAAATTAATAAACCTGAAATATTAATAACTGACAGAAATGCAGCTTTTCTTAGCAGAAAATTTAAACACTTTTTAGATAGAAATAATGTTAAGCATCTACTCACCAGTTCCCATCACCCAGAAACAAATGCAAAAGTAGAAAGACTAAATTCCACTATCATTAATAGGTTAAGATGTGAATATAATGCTAATTTAAAGATTCCTTGGACAAAATATATTCCTAAAATTACTGAAAGCTATAATGAAACAGTACATACCACAACAGGCTTTACACCTAAATTCTTATACTATGGAATACAACCACAGTATATAGAACATGACACAGAAACACATACACCAATAGAAAAGGCAAGAAAATTAGCCATTGAAAGAACCATAAAATCCCATGAACACAGCAAACAACTTTATGATATTAAACACCCAGAACCCATTTTTAAAGAAGGAGATCAGGTATTAGTAAAAACCTTTATTTATCCAAACACTGGTAAATTAACACAAAGATATATAGGCCCATTTACTATTTTAAAACAACTTTCTCCAGTCACATATGAAATAGATAAGCCTAATATACCCCAAAGAAAACAAACAGAAATTATACACTCAAATAAGCTTAAATTATTTTACCCAGAAACAGATTTTTTACTTCACTATAGCACTAACATAGAAAATGACTTTATAGTAAACCAAAATTCTAACACAAAGTTAATAGATATTGATGATAAACCATGTTTTTTACAGGAAGGCCATATTTTGGACATGGACAATAAAGAACAAATTTCAGCACCAATTCTTAAGCCTTCACAAATAACTTAATGTCACTTCATACATCTATTAGCGTTTCATTATTCAACCATGTAAAAATAACATTTTCTACTGCTTTTGATATTTTGAAGTGTAACTTGCATAATGTCATTTTTAATCAATTTTAAATACCTTTTTTGCTTCATATCCATATTTCATTTGACTTGACCATTAATACTTCTTATATAAACTTTTATTATAATTTCATAATTGTATAAATTATTTGTAAACAAACTTTCTTTTGTTTATTATGAAAAAATGTGCGTATTGATTTTTATTGTTTCATTTTTAATTATTTCTAAAGATTTATTGATTTCGTTTAATTAATTATTTTTAATTACCAATTTTATTTTAAAATTTTATTTTTTTTTAGAATCTTTTCACAGGGGGGAAATATTATATAATCTAAAAATATTATATAATCTAAAAACTCTAAATATTTCTATATTTTAAAAATATATATTTCATTTTATTCATTGATAATTTTTATTTTTATTATCATCGTTTTTTAGAAAGACTTTTAGTTTAGTTGTTTAGTTTTAGTTGTATAATTTTGTTGTAAATATGCGTAGTTAACCAATCAATCCTTTTAAATCACTAATATAGGATTAAATTATAAATTCTATATAATGTGAAAACTAACAAATGTGTAATCTTTCCTCAAGTAATTGAAAATAAAAGCTACTTGACGGTAAATATTTATCTTTTTTTATCACGACTGCACCTCAACCCTTTATCTTATCGATCCTTTGTCTTATCAAGCCTAATCTAACAACAACACAAAATATTCATAACATATATATGTAATGAGTTGAGGTCTGGTAAGCCTTGTGTAGAGAATCCTGTCGACTAGCTGTAATAAGTTGAGGTTTGGTTGTTGACTCTCGCTATACTGTGTTGACCGAGAGGAACAGTCAGGATGTGGTGAGTTTTCCAGTACCTCTCTGCACCTTGTAAGTCCTTTAAAAGTTCTCACAGAGTACAGGCAGTCGTGGTCGAGGCAGAGTGGAAAGCTTGGGAATGTCCACACAGAAAACGAAGACACAGTTGCACTAAGAAAGTTCCGTGCACAGATAAAAGTTGAGCTAGGAGCGAAAGATGGAGACAGAAGAGTCCTTACTAGTCTACATGGTGAATGAGGAGGACCTTGGTGACAACCGACGTGAGCTTGCGCTGAGGGTGAACTAAACTGTCAAGTGACTGTAAAGTGAATGTATTTATAGGTTAAAGACGGGGGCCTTATGTGCCAGGGGCGTTTCTGAGAAAAAAGGGGCCTTTACCTGTCACCAGGTGTGAGAGAGGGCTTTGCATTCCACCAGCTGTGAACAGTGTGGGTAGTCTTGTTGTGGGAATTGTAAATCTATCTGATTTTGACGTTATGACTTCCATCTCTTGCTTAGCTCAACTCTTAAATCTATTACAGATTTTTATTTATTTAACCTGTTTGTACAAATTACATTACATATGATGATGTAAAGACACATGTCAATAATACGTATAATCATTTACAGATGTGTTTCTAATATACAACATTAAATCTTATTATAAGTTATATACACAATATGGGGTTGTTGGTTTAAATTACCATATATATACAGTTAAACCTGTCTATAGTGCCCTCTCTTGGGACTCACCAAAATAGGGTGCTATAGAGAGGGGGTGCTAAAGACAGGTCACTGTTAATGTAAATCGCATCGTACTACGTATTTAAAATCGGACGCTATAGAGAGGAAGGCGCTATTTAGAGGGGACGCTATAGACAGGTTTAACTGTATATAGTACAAAAGTGAAATTGTACTGAGAAGAGAGAGAGAGATCTGGTGAATAAATTAAGAAGAAAAGGGCATCTCCTGATCGTGAAACTTAAAGTTACTGATGGCTTACGCCATCCTCTCTATAGCGCCCGATTTTAAACATTAAAATGTAAACATTTTACATTAAAAGTGACCTGTCTATAGCGCCCCCTCTCTATAGCACCCTATTTTGGTGAGTCCCAAAATGGGGCGCAATAGACAGGTTTAACTGGATGTCATTATAGAGATTTTGCTCACTATGTGAATTAACAAATAAATTTACATATGTAGAATGGAATAACATACGTTCTACGATTATAGTACTATATTTACATAATGAGCTATTTATGTATGGTAATTTAAACCAACAACCTCATATTGTATAATACTTATAACAAGATTTTCATGTTGTATAATAGAAACACATCTGTAAATAATTATACGCATGATTGACATGTGTCATTACATCACCATATGTAATGTACTTTGTACAAACTGAGGATAAATAAATAAAACTCTGTAATAGATTAAGAGTTGAACTAAAGCAAGAGATTCAGATGGAAGTCCAACGACATCTAAAGATAGGCGACTGCCAAGATGGCGCCAGTGTCCAATTTCGCACCTGATCCACGCTCTTGTTGCATCCGCTGAAATTCAATACTTCCTCTCTCGGCAAAGATATATCAGACCTCCGCCCTCGCCGAAAATACAATCACTTCATAGTCATTTCACCATCAGCGGGAGCCCTCGTCACTTCTTCTTCTGATGCTCGACCATGCCGTAGATTAGTAAGAAAACGTCTTATCTCTCCATCTTTCGCTACTAGCTCGACTTTTATCTGTTCACGGAACTTTCCTAGTCCAACTGTCTCTTCGTTTTTTGTGTATGGACATTCCCAAGCTTTCCACTCTGCCTCGACCATGGCTGCCTGTACTCTGTGAGAACTGTTAAAGGTCTCCCAAGGTGCAGAGAGGTACTGGAAAACTCTCCACACCCTGACTGTCCCTCTCAGTTACTACAGGTTTGCCCCTCTTGTTTATCACATGTACATATGTATTGTCTAAGATCAAAGAAAAAGGCATCTTCTGATCGTACAACTAAAAGTTGCTGATAGTTTGTGTCGTCTGTTGGAATAAATATCAACTATTTGTTGATTTTAAATTATTTCAGAATTACGTATGTGTGTGTGCCAAATACCCATAATTGGAATAATTTAAAATCAACAAATAGTTGATATTTATTCCAACAGACGACACAAACTATCAGCAACTTTTAGTTGTACGATCAGAAGATGCCTTTTTCTTTTATCTTAGACAATACATATGTACATGTGATAAACGAGAGGGGAACACCTGTAGTAACCGAGAGGGAAGCTCAGGGTGTGGAGAGTTTTCCAGTACCTCTCTGCACCTTGGGAGACCTTTAACAGTTCTCACAGAGTACAGGCAGTCATGGTCGAGGCAGAGTGGAAAGCTTGGGAATGTCCATACACAAAAAATGAAGAGACAGTTGGACTAGGAAAGTTCCGTGAACAGATAAAAGTCGAGCTAGGAGCGAAATATGGAGAGATAAGAAGTTTTCTTACTGATCTACGGCATGGTCGAGCATCAGAAGACGAAGTGACGAGGGCTCCCGCTGATGGTGAAATGACTATGAAGTGATTGTATTTTCGGCGAGGGCGGAGGTCTGATATATCTTTGCCGAGATAGGAAGTATTGAATTTCAGCGGATGCAACAAGAGCGTGGATCAGGTTCGAAATTGGACACTGGCGCCATCTTGGCAGTCGCCTATCTTTAGATGTCGTTGGACTTCCATCTGAATCTCTTGCTTTAGCTCAACTCTTAATCTATTACAGAGTTTTATTTATTTATCCTCAGTTTGTACAAAGTACATTACATATGGTGATGTAATGACACATGTCAATCATGCGTATAATTATTTACAGATGTGTTTCTATTATACAACATGAAAATCTTGTTATAAATATTATACAATATGAGGTTGTTGGTTTAAATTACCATACATATATAGCTCATATATGTAAATATAGTACTGTAATCGTAGAACGTATGTTATTCCATTCTACATATGTAAATTTATTTGTTAATTCACATAGTGAGCAAAATCTCTATAATGACATCCAATTAAACCTGTCTATTGCGCCCCCTTTGGGACTCACCAAAATAGAGGGCTATAGAGAGGGGGTGCTATAGACAGGTCACTTTTAATGTAAAATGTTTACATTTTAATGTTTAAAATCGGGCGCTATAGAGAGGAAAGCGTTATTTAGAGGGGGCGCTATAGACAGGTTTAACTTTATAAACTTCTATATAATACAATATAAAGTTCTGAAAGATGATATTCATGTACCAAAGGAGGTACCTCTCCCTTTAAATATACATTACAACAATCCATTATGTTTATAAACCTAGTAAAAAACTTTACTGTTGATGATAAATCGATCTTTGCCATTTCACCAGTTTTGACAAATTCAAACAAAAGGATAGCCTGCGTTGTCTGAATTTTCCAAAACTGTCGAAATAAATATCAAACTAATAAATAATGATTAAAAAATCAACGAGAATAGTTGATATTTATTCCGATAGATGGCGCAAGCCATCAGCAACTTTCAGTTGCACGATAAGAAGATGCCTTTTTTTTATAATTTATGCACCTTTTCCCGGTACAATATCACATTTGTACTATTTTTTCACATTATTTCGTGGTTTCACGCAATTCTGGCCTTAACTACCCGTTTCATGATATTTCAGGATGCCTGAATGACCAGTTTGTTGGTCGTTAAGGTCCTTCAACTATGCTTAATCTATATTCCGCTTTATGCGTCCATCGGGGCTCAAAAATCATTCATTTTGGTTAGCAGCTCCGTAAATAAAGATATTTCCGTCTTTGAGGTACAGCTTGCACCACGCCACGTCCGTGGTTAGTTGATATTTATTCCGATAGATGGCGCAAGCCATCAGCAACTTTCAGTTTCACAATAAGGAGATGCTTTTTTTATAAAATATTAAACTAATTGTCGATTTTTTAAAACAATTATTTGATTTTATTCCGACAGATGGCACAAGCAATCAGAAACCTTTAGTTGCACGATAAGGAGATGCCTTTTTATTAAATAAGCAAGTTTCAGTTTATAGCCCTGAAAAAGTTCATTACATGGTATTACCAATCTTGTACTCTCAGTTAGTATCATAATATTTTAAGATATTCTCCGATCTCATGGAATGGGGTATAGGGGTGCAGCTTTCGTTGATCATGGCACCATGATCCAGGCACACTTTGGTGAAAGTCTGACTTTGCCTGTAATTTGAGGCCGTTCCTAACATGGAAGCCTTTGCTGCCGACTCTAACATGAGTACAGACGCAGCTCCTCCGTATCCCTGGAGTGGGATCCTTGCTAAGGTCTATCAACCGGGTCAGTTGAAGTCAGTTAAAGAGGTCTACTCCTCTTCTAACAATGCTGCTGTTGTTGTGTGTGTTGGGGGGGGGTCCGCGACTGCTTATTTGACAGATTTATTCTGCTTGTTTCACAGCTGGCCTTCATTTCTGAAGGTCATCCCCCTATCCGCCACCTGGGGACGCGCCCTGTAGCAGTCAGCTCTGCCAAGGGAAAATAATCTCTAATTTATATGAAGTGAGTCTATACAGCTTTCAGAATCATTGGAGTATAACACTTTGTTGTTTCAAATTAACCGGTATTTGAGAATTTGCAAAAACGAATATAATACACTCATAGAGAAAACTTGAAAAAGTTGTATATTTTAGCATGTATATCTGGATTCAGACAATAACTTTGAAAGATATTACAATGACCTTTATTGAGAACACACGAGATAACTACACTCATGGACAAAACCTAAGGAATTTGTACCTTTTATCATGTATATCAGGATTTAGACAATAACTCTGAAAGATATTACAGTGACCTTTATTGAAAACACACGATATAACTACACTCATAGACAAAACTTAAGGAAGTTGCACCTTTTAGCATGTATATCGGTATTCAGACAATAACTCTGAAAGATATTACAGTGACCTTTATTGAAAATACACGAGATAATTAAATGTGATCCAAATATATTTCTCCTTAAAAAAAAAAATAAACAAACAAAAAAAGACAAACCGGTGACATCAAAATATTAAACTTCCTTAGTTTTGCATATGCCTGTATTTATATTTTTTGACATAAATTGTAATACATTGACAAAGGTTGGCGTTAAGCCAACCGAAATATAAGCAAATAAATTAGTTCATTCAATCCAATACTTGCATTGTTATTATCTAAAATATTATATCTATATATGATATTTGTCTGGCATCTCTCTACAATTCCCAACAATAAAGATTTTTTTTTTTCTATAGCTAAAAATAACACCGACATATATAAAAGCAAAAGATATAAACAGAAAGCTTTTTTTTTATTTGTTAAGCAGACGAACAAAAAGCAGACGAAAAAAAAAAAACAAAAACAAAACAAAAGAAAATTAGGCTTAACGTAGTAGAATGGCGGGCGATTAACCCTAAAAATTCACTCTAATCACATCGTGTACCCCCAATTTATGTCTCTGGAAAAACATCCTAACCCATCATTTTTCCAAATTACTCTATCAAAGCCGGTGCCAGATGAAAAGCCGTGTTTAATAAAAAATGACCCAGATATACTCTTTTATTCCCAAGAGATAAAAATATCGACTGCTGGTGAATTCATCATAATTATACCTCGCATCGATACACTAACCTTCCCATCAAAGTCAATAGGTCACTAAGTGAATTTTTTATATCTTTATTATTATCATATTTCTTTAATAGGTATATCATCATGGAAAATGGCAACATTGAAATATCGCCATTTTGTATCTATTTACATATGTTTATCGTTTGATAACATTTTATTCGTTTGGTTATATATAGTATTTTCTTTTTTGGTACTCTCTATCTTTTACAATTCTATTTTTGAAGATTAAATTTATTCTTTTGTTATTGTTTCTTAAATTTTTCTTTTGTTTACGTCTCTTCATATATATATTTATTTTATTCTTTTTATTATTTAGAAAATTTAATTGAAAGAGTTCTAATGATCAAAAATATAGAAATTTCTACAAATATTGAAAAATATTTTAGATGGATACGATTTTAAAAATGTCTAATAAAAAAATTCAATAATATATAAACCGCTGGAAGAATTCATCACTGATTAACCAAGCCCTTACAATATTTTCATCGCAGTTGGGATAATAGAAGTTTTTTATGTGTAAAAGAAACATTCGTGGTTTAATACTACAATTTCTCATATATAGATGACGTCTTATTGTCTTATAGTAATTCAAATAAAATAAAATAATATAGGTACAGAAATAGAATATCAATGCATAAACACTAGATTGATAATTCTCTAGAAACACAGATGGGTTTTAAGATAGTTAAAAGATAATGTGTTTTTCTTTCTCTTCACTCAACATATTCTCCAATACTTTTTTCTCTTCACTCAACATATCCTCCAATAATATTTTCTCTTCATTCAACATATTCATCAAGAATATTTTTCACTCCACTCAACATATACTCCGAAAATATTATCTCTTCACTCAACATATTCCCCAACAATTTTTCTCTTCACTCAACATATCTTCCAATAATATTTTCTCTTCACTCAACATATCCTCCAATAATTTTTCCTCTTCACTCAACATATCATACAATAATTTTTTCTCTTCACTCAAAATATCCTCCGAAAATACAAGGTATGTCCCATAAGTTCCCGGACTGGGTCCATAAAAAAAGGTAAAATATTTTTTTTGAAAGATTTATTAAAACTTTTCAAAGTAATCCCTCCCCCCCCCCCCCCCTGCTTCAACGCACCAGCGCCATCGTTTATCCCAATTGTCGAAACAGTTTTTTAGGCCTCTTTTGGAATGCTCTTCAATGCCAACAGCGATTTTTCTATTATGTCATCCCTGGTGTCAAAATGACTTCCTTTTAGAACTGCTTTAAGTTTGGGGAACAGGAAAAAGTCATTTGGTGTGATGTCTGGGTAATAAGGTGGTTGAGGTAGGATTTGTGTCCCGTTTTTCGCCAAAAAACTCGCCACCAAGTGCGCTGTGTGAGGGCGGGCATTGTCATGGTGTAGGATCCAGTCACTATTAGTCCATTTTTCTGGCCTTTTTTTTCGAATCGCTTCCCTTAGACGGCGAAGAATGCCCAAATACACTTCCTTAATAACGGTTTGGCCTGCAGGAAGATGCTCGTGATGAACAATGCCCTTGTTATCCAAAAAAAGCGACCAGCAACACCTTGTTTCTGGATTTCAATATCCTGGATTTTTTGGGTCTACGCTCACGCTGACCTCTCCACTCGGCAGTTGACGCTTGGTTTCAGGGTCATAGCCATAGACCCATGTCTCGTCGCCTGTGATTATCTTGTCTTTCCATTCCGGATCCGTTCTTGTCATTTCCAACATCTCCTCACAGGTTATAAGCCGACACAGTTTTTGCTCATTAGTGAGGAATCTTGGGATGAATTTTGCAGGAGTCTTTTTGAACTTCAAATCTTCGGTTACGATCCTTCCAAGGGTTGTTTTAGAGAGGCCTCCAGCAAAGTGTTTCGAGGATTTTATTTTATCAAATCGGTGATTTTTTGCACATTTTCATCAGTCCTTTGAAATTTTGGGCGTCCTTAACGAAGATCATCTTTAATGGAAATTCTGTCAGCTTTAAATCTAGAATGCCATTCAAAAACAGTTGTTCTCTTTGGGGCGCCATTGAGGAATGCTTTATTAAGCATTTTAAAAGTTTCGATTGCTGATATTCGAAGTTTTACACAAAATTATATGCAAATCCTCTGCCCCAATTTTTGTTCCATCGTAAAATCGCCGCAGCGCTAGGTGTAACCTTTAAATAAATTAGAATGAGCTTGGCGCGCGCGCACGTACCGCCTCGATATTGGCACCACAGTGTTGCCAGATATTTTTTTATATATTAAACAGTCAAATTTATTTACATTTTTCATTTGTTTATTTTTTTTATGGACCCAGTCCGGGAACTTATGGGACATACCTTGTATTATCTCTTCACTCAACATATCCTCCAATAATTTTTTCTCTTCACTCAACATATCCTCTAATAATATTTTCTCCTCACTCAACATATCCCTCAATAATTTTCCCTTCACTCAACATATCCCTCAATAATATTTTCTCTTCACTCAACATATTCTCTAATAAAATTCTCTCTTCACTCAACATATTCTCCAATACATTTTTCTCTTCACTCATCATATCCTCCAATAATATTTTCTCTTCACTCAACATATTCTCCAATAATTTTTCCCTTCACTCAACATATCCTCCAATAATTTTTTCACTTCACTTAACATATTCTCTAATAAAATTCTCTCTTCACTCAACATATTCTCCAATACATTTTTCTCTTCACTCAACATATCCTCCAATAATATTTTCTCTTCACTCAACATATTCTCCAATAATATTTTCTCTTCACTCAACATATCCTCCAATATTTTTCTCTCTTCACTCAACATATTCTCTAATAAAATTCTTTCTTACTTAACATATTCTCCATTACATTTTTCTCTTCACTCAACATATCCTCCAAATATTATCTCTTCACTCAACATATAGCTACTGATATAAATGACCAGAAAGTAATCCAATAAGCAAAATGTCTGTAGCGAAAGATGGATCAAAAGTATTTTCTTTTAAATAATGAGAATTACCGTTTTCATTCTTTTCCCTTTTTAAATCCTCCAAAGATGTTTTTTTAACAAACCACTCTTATAAAAGTATGAAAAAAATAATCCAGTATTTTCTGAATGTCTTGTTAGATTTTTTTTATCAGAAGAATTCTAGAGTGAGAGAAGAGAATGTGTCGTCTGACAACACAAATCCCCGGATGTCATCCAATTATCACCTGCTTGACCTTCAATCTGACCTCTGCTGATGTCTCTTTTATTATCAACTTACTGGGTTACTGGGTCATCCCAGGGATAATAGTTAGCAAGTCGATTCTTTCTTAGGTCATTCCTTGAGCTAGTTACACTCCTCTAGTTAGAGAAATATATGGGCTATATAGTTACAAAAAAAAAAAAAAAACATAGCTACCTCTCGGAACCCGTTAAAGTAGTGAATTGAAAATATTATTGGAGGATATGTTGAGTGAAGAGAAAAATTATTGAAAGATTATGTTGAATGAAGAGAAAAATTATTGAAAGATTATGTTGAATGAAGAGAAAAATTATTGAAAAATATGTTGAGTGAAGAGAAAAAATTATTGGAGGATATATTGAGTGAAGAGAAAAAAATATTGAAAGATATGTTGAGTGAAGAGAAAAAATTATTGAAAGATATTTTAAGTGAAAAGAAAAAAATTATTGGAGGAGAGATATGTTGAGTGAAGAGAAAAAATCATTGAAAAATATGTTGAGTGAAGAGAAAAAAATATTGAAAGATATGTTGAGTGAAGAGAAAAAATTATTGAAAAATATGTTGAGTGAAGAGAAAAAATTATTGGAGGATATGTTGAGTGAAGAGAAAAAATATTGGAGGATATGTTGAGTGAAGAGAAAAAAATATTGAAAAATATGTTGAGTGAAGAGAAAAAATTATTGGAGGATATGTTGAGTGAAGAGAAAAAATTATTGGAGGATATGTTGAGTGAAGAGAAAATATTATTGGAGGATTATTTCAACTCATGACGTTTCAGTGACTTCCATTGATTTTCAGCGAAAGAGTTTTATTGGTAGATAATTCATATATTTTATAAGGTTTTATTTCTCGGTGCTTTATATTTTTGGGATTTAATTTTCGATTTCATAACTCTGGTTTTAATACTCCCACGTGAAAAATTAAGGAAGAAAACTTCAGGATGACACAGCAATTTATTTAAGGAAAGGACAAAACCATTAATAATAAACAAAAGATAAGCAATGAGGGAAGATTATAGAGTAGCAAAATATAAACATAAAAAATGATACTCTGTTAATAAAATAAAAAATACTTAGCTACATAACTCCTTCCCTATAGGAGCTGTGGCCCACAACTTGCGATTATTGTAGTTACTGACATGGATCTGACGTACTTCTGCCAAGGATTCCATCGAAGTCTTGGAACTTTGTCCTTAGTACCTTTGCGTCCTTTTTCTTGCGGCGTGAAGGGCGGCTTTGTCGTTGTATCGTCTATAGGGACATCGTCATCTTGGAGAGAAGTCTTAGCTTTGACACGGCGGTGGAATCCTGGAGTCAGTCTCTGAAAATATAGATCACAGCACCCATGGCCTCTAGGCCTTATCGGCGATCTTCAGTTTGTCTTCCCTAATATACCCAGCATCTCCACCAAAATGTAACGTAGAAAATTAAGGAAGAAAACTTCAGGATGGGGCAGCAATTTATTTAAAGCAAGGACAAAACCATGAATGATAAACAAAATATAAGCAATGAGGGAAGTTTACAAAGTAGCAAAATATAAACATTAAAAAATGATACTCTGTTAATAAAATTTAAAAAAATACTCCCTACAATACTTTGACGGCCCCCGGGGCTGGTTTTTAGCGTCGATTGTGTACATTGGCGATTTATTACCCGGATTTATGGCTCTATGTAAATGTATATATATATGCAAATACGGACAAATGTTTAAAAGACTATTTATATAATTTTATATACGTATTTGATATGTGTATTTGATTTGCAAAAGTTCTTATTTTTAAACTTTAATGAATTCTTTATATTATATGCAGATATGAAGCAGGAAAATGATTATTCTTTAAGTGTGAAAGCTTGTAAAAAATAGGAACTTAACCCTCTACCATTAATTTGTTTAGTTTTCTTTGTCGTCTGTTTTACACAAGTTGAATCTGGTTAGAACGATGTATGTAAATTAGATGATTCTTTTGTTGCCTTAAATACGAGGTAATTAACTCTCTCTATATCTAAAATTGTTTAAAATTTAATTTTATAAATCTGAGAGTTGTCTTTAAAAACGATTCAACTAGATACGTGGCGCTGTATTTCAGAAAATGGTGTATGTAAATAGGTAGAACTAGGATTCAAAGTAAACATTTCCCTGAAGAGAATGACAGGAAGTCATTGAAATGTCGGGAGTTAAACTATTGGTTGAGGTGGCTGTGTTTTTATCTGATTCTACTTCCAACCAAGAAATGATCTTCAGAACATATGTTTCTATGGCTTCTTCTCTAGATGTTTTTTTAATAAAAAAGCAGCCGAAATTACTCTATTTTTATAATTCATTAACCTTGTCTGAAACATCATAGATTTTTTTTTTTAATTTGACCAGGGACCGACGTGTTTTCGTGCAACTATAAATACAGCGTGGTTGGCGCTTTATGGATGTTTTGTGATGTAGTCGTGATCATCCAGGGCAAGACTTTATGTTTACCAACAGTTTATACAGTCATCATGATGTATGTATATCATGCCACGTTTCCCACCTAGATGTCCCAGAATGTCATCTCTGGGCTCAAAAATCATTACTTTTGGTTAGTAGCCCGTTAAACCACATATAAAACGCTTTATGGATGATTTGATCAACTTTTTCTTATCGTAAAGATAGAGGCTGCCTGGCCGGCATTCATAGTTCTTAGAATTAAAAATACTTCGGCCAGTAAATCTTTTTAGTATCTCGACATCTCGACAAAAATCTTTTTGTCCTCGTCAGGAGCAAAAAAAAAAAATAATAATAAAAACATTTGGCAAAGCTTAAAAAAATAGAATAATTTTTAATGCTTTTCCAAATGTTTTAATTTTCGTTTGATCCTGACGAGGACACAAGATTTTTGTTGAAACGTCGAGATAATAAAAAGATTTACTGGCCGAAGTATCTTGAATTTGAATAACTTTTATTTATATATAACATTTCTAATTTAATTTATAAACTTGTGTATTTTTTTATTTGGTTTTCGAGATATAGTAAATGGTTTTAAAATCTTTTCTGGCATCCAATTTGTGTACATGATATTTGGATGTTAGGTCATTTAAAAATATATTTTGGGGATCACTATATTTTACACAATCATGCATCCGTGTAAGAGAAAATAAATATAAATTTAATAATTAAATTAAGAAAAAGACATTCCCTGATGGTGTAACTAAAAGCTGCTGATGGCTTACGCCATCTATCGGAATAAATATCAAATAATAAATTATTTTTAATTATTACAAAATTGGCCAAATGCCCTTTCTTGATTAATCAAGAAATGCTAACCACGTACTTTTTTGTTTAATTAAGAAAGGGTATTTGACCATTTTGGAATATAAAAAAAAACTATTAGTTATATAGTGTCTTCCATAAACAGGTCCTTTCCTTCCAGTTCGGTCGTAGAAGAGATTGCAATGTTTTGATGAGAATTCTGTCCAAGTTGATGGGCCAATCATCTAAACTGATTTGTGCTCATTAGAAACTTCTCTTTGGTTCTATGAAGCATTTCTTCATTTATGGTCCATACAATAACATTAAAGTATTTGGTGAATAGTAAATGAAAGGATTTAAGCTCGAATGTTTCTTTTATACACAATACAAACTTCTACTGTCCTTACTGCGAGGAAAAAATATATTGGGAGGGCTTGGCTTATCAGTGGTGAACCCTCCCAGCGGTTTCGACAATTTAATTCACCAGACCGCTATTTAGAGCTCTAATACTGTATTGGACAATTCTCCTTATATACGCAGCACTGAAGGGTGGAATCTTAGAAATGGTATTCAAGAAAACTATGGACATAAGCTTTTAGGACAGTAGAATTACTTATGCGCGTTATAGCTTTGTCTTAATTTTGGTAAATAGTAAATATATTTTACTGATATTGTTACTGTCTATAAGGCTTTCTTTCAGCAGAACATTCTGGGAAATTTTACATAGTTTCCTACTGTTTTAGCGTGATAGCCTTGTGTTAATTTGGTAAATAGTAAATATATTTTACTGATATTGTTACTCTGTCTATAAGGCTTTCTTTCAGCAGAATTATATGGAAAATTTACAGTTTCCACAGCTGTGAAATATATCGAAAGACAGTCGTGAAAGAGTTAAAAATTTAGTGTAGAGGTCAATGGCAGTTCAAAGCTGAAACTGCAAGTCCTACTTCCCCATTCCAGGGGACTTCTGGACTTTTGGACCTTGATCCTTTGCCACTTCCTCTATCCAACCTAACCAGTCAGTATTCTGACTGATACAAGATATATCTCCCTAAGACACAAGGGGAAACTGCTGAGTTGAAGATATTAATACATTTTGACTTAATTTCGTAGTTATAAGATGTAGATTAGAGATCTATAAGTTTGAATATGTAGATAGAATCTTGTCTGAATAGTGGGAAAATTGGGACGCTCTCTATCTGCCGTTTCTTACCATACTGCTTTCAACTGGTTTTTAAGAATTCGAGATGTCCTCTGTCTCTTTCAAAAAAAAATTATGAAACTTTCTTAAATTATATCCATGAGTGTATATCCAAAATCTGGCTTTAAAAAAAAATCAAAATTACCTATTGCTAGTCTATTTTTCTTTACTTTCTTTCTTTGTTTTCGGTTAATTGGCCAATTTAGTGTAGGGTCTTCTAACCTAGCTAAAATGTCCAGACGCAACTCCAAAGGTATAAGAACCCAAGGATTAGAAAGCCAACGAGCCCCCGAAAGGTTAAAATTATCTTTCAATATCATTAATATTTAAAATAGGTAAAAATTAATTTGTATATAAAAATAGTATTTATCATCAATTTATTATCATGATATTCCTGTTGAAGGACTGACAAGTCTGAAAGCTTGAAAATCAAATTTTGAATAAGAAACTTAACCCTGGAAGCTTTATTTACTTTATAAAATTATCTTTACTTCTTCATTCGATCAATATATTCATTTATATTTTTGAGATGTAAAAATTTTCAATTGTAGATTTACAAGGTGGGCTATTATAACCTATGTACATGAGATAAATAAATATATAAGACTTATTATCATAACTATCTCAAGATAACTATCACAGAACTAAATATCCACCAATTAGGTTACCGCTAACAAGTTGTTAACTCACAGCCGAATAAGGAAGAGTTCTCTCATCTTAATGACCAACCAATCAAACTACGTTGGACCAATCAACATAATCCATTCCATTTTACAGCTCTCCATCTAGGGAGTTGTAAACTCGAAGCTACAGATCCAAGACACCGATGACACAGGAGTTTCATGTCGATAAAATGTCAATTTATCTTTGACAAAAACCTCTACAAATCAATTCCAAGTCTATAAAGCAAATGAAAAAGAGTATTTTTATGGGTTTCTTTTGTAATGACTTGATAAGAGTTAAGGATAAGGGTAATTTAACATGTTCAACTTCTATATTTGGACTATGGAGTGTTTTCTTTTGTGGCGGTTTTTCTTGTAATTAGTTTAAGATGTGTGTGTCTCTTTTTTATTTATTTCGATGGGGTTCTCGCTGTGATTTACGGCGATGGTCCGACGTTCTTTGGGTGATTTGAATAAAGAAGTGGGTGGGTTTATTTTAAGTTGCATAGATTAGTGTTTAAGGGGGTTAGATGACCTTCACTAAATTGCATATACCCATATATATAGTTTTAATTAAAAAGGCATATATACAATAATTCATCGTTTTGATACATGATAAAAGGGAGAGGTGCTTTTCTAGGTACATGAATATCATCCTTCGGCAGCTTTATCTTATATATATAAATATTCGAGAGAAATATAAAGTAATCCATATAAAATACTATATTTCTAATACAACAAATATTTATCAAGCCCTTTCGGTCTTATTCAGATTCACCGAAGAAAGAAAGGAAGCATAGATGAAGTTCCTATACTCCAGGGAGCTCAGCACCAAACAACAACAACACAGCTTTATTAAGACCACCGGTCTAATCACACACAGCTTTATTAAGACCACCGGTCTTATACAGATTCACCATAGGAAGAAAGGAAGCATAGATGAAGTTCCTATACTCCAGGGAGCTCAGCACCAAACAACAACAACACAGCTTTATTAAGACCACCGGTTTAATCACACACAGCTTTATTAAGACCACCGGTCTTATACAGATTCACCATAGGAAGAAAGGAAGCATAGATGAAGTTCCTATACTCCAGGGAGCTCAGCACCAAACAACAACAACACAGCTTTATTAAGACCACCGGTCTAATCACACACAGCTTTATTAAGACCACCAGTCTTATACAGATTCACCATAGGAAGCATAGATGAAGTTCCTATACTCCAGGGAGCTCAGCACCAAACAACAACAACACAGCTTTATTAAGACCACCGGTCTAATCACACACAGCTTTATTAAGACCGCCAGTCTTATACAGATTCACCATAGGAAGAAAGGAAGCATAGATTAAGTTCCTATACTCCAGGCTGCTCAGCACCCAACGACAACAACACAGCTTTATTAAGACCACCGGTCTTATACAGATTCACCACAGGAAGAAAGGAAGCATAGATAGAGCTCCTATACTCTAGGCAGTACAGAACCCAACAACAGTCTCCAGGTCCGACACATGTCCAGTATTTTGGACATGATACAGATTCACCAAGTAACAGAATGTATATACAGGATAATTTGATAAACACAAATGATTTTCAGCGCCATCTATCGAGATCTTATCAAACAAATCACTAGAGAAGTGTATAACCAAATTAATTCTTATCATTCCAGAAAAAATGCCAACAAAGAAAATCCTGTCCATAAATATTGAAGTTGAGAATGTAAATAATTCTTTACCAAGGCAGCTTGTAATGGAAATTTGAATTTACGGGCCTTAGAAAATCTATGGAGGTACATAGGGGGAAATTTAGTGAATTCTTTCTTTGTGGGGGAGGAAGGTACCGGTGATATGTGTCACTTGGAATAAATGGCGTTTGTTGTTGTTTACGATGGCAATTCGCATATTTTAAAATGTTTTTATTGTTCTTTTTTTTCAATGGAAAATGGAAGGGTATATATATTGTGTGTGTGAAAGGTCTTTCTTACGACCTTTTTTTTTTTTTTAAAGTTCCATTGTTTACATGAGGATGTGTATTAGTGTGGAAAATATGTTGAGTGAAGAGAAAAGAAATTTTTGGAGGATATGTTGAGTGAAGAGAAAAAAATATTGAAGGATATGTTGAGTGAAGAGAAAATATTATTTGAGGATATGTTGAGTAAAGAGAAAATATTATTTGAGGATATGTTGAGTGAAGAGAAAATATTATTTGAGGATATGTTGAGTGAAGAGAAAAGAAATTATTGGAGGATATGTTGAGTGAAGGGGGGAAAAATATTGGAGTATATGTTGAGTGAAGAAAAAAAAATATTGGAAGATATGTTGAGTGAAGAGAAAAGAAATTATTGGAGGATATGTTGAGTGAAGAGAAAATAAATTTTTGGAGGATATGTTGAGTGAAGGGGAGAAAAATATTGGAAGATATGTTGAGTGAAGGGGAGAAAAATATTGGAAGATATGTTGAGTGAAGGGGGGAAAATATTGGAAGATATGTTGAGTGAAGAGAAAAGAAATTATTGGAAGATATGTTGAGTGAAGAGAAAAGAAATTATTGGAAGATATGTTGAGTGAAGAGAAAAGATATTATTGGAGGATATTTTGAGTGAAGAAAAAATAAATTATTGGAAGATATGTTGAGTGAAGAGGGGAAAAATATTGGAAGATATGTTGAGTGAAGAGGGGAAAAATATTGTAAGATATGTTGAGTGAAGAGAAAATATATTATTGGAGGATATGTTGAGTGAAGAAAAAAGAAATTATTGGAAGATATGTTGAGTGAAGAGGGGAAAAATATTGGAAGATATGTTGAGTGAAGAGAAAAATTTATTTGGTGTTGTAGAAACTTATTTTATTACACAATCCACGTTATAATATTTTGTGGGAATATTTAATAATAATAAGTTAGAATTCCTCTTCTCTCATTTTTTAAAAGAGAAACATACGTGTCCGTCAATGATCAGGAAAAAAAAGGTTTAAAAAAATCACTAAAAAATAGAGTGTAAAACATTTTTTTTTTATTTTGCTTTCAAAATTTTATCATTAATTTAGAGTTAATATGTATACACACAATTATTTACGATTACACTGTTGTATATTGTAAGGTTCCAATCAAAAAGAACGAGTTTAAAGAGACATGAGAAGTTTCATAGCAATAGAAAACTATAACTTTATTATTCTCTTCACCTAAATATATACATCGCGCTACTCGCGGACATGCAAATATATTCACCTATCATAAGAAACAACATGCAAAATATATAAAACAAAACAATACTATGCAAATATGTCGAGGTATGCGACAGACTCCCCCTCCATGACCTCTCATCACTCCTGTGATGAGACTCTTTTGAAGGTCTCTTATTTCGCTGAAGATCTGAAGGCCCAGAGGTATCGTCTGAAGGCTTAGAGGTATGTTCTGCAGGCCTAGAGGTATCGTCTGCAGGTCTAGAGGTATCGTTTGAAGACCTAGAGGTATCGTTTGCAGACCTAGAGGTATCGTTTGCAGACCTAGAGGTATCGTCTGCAGGTCTAGAGGTATCGTTTGCAGACCTAGAGGTATCGTCTGCAGGTCTAGAGGTATCGTTTGCAGGCCTAGAGGTACCGTCTGCAGGCCTAGAGGTATCGTCTGCAGGCCCAGAGGTATCGTCTGCAGGCCCAGAGGTATCGTCTGCCGATTTAGAACAGTCATAGGGTTGTATGTACTTGCTGGCCTGAGGAGTTTTCTTCAAGACAACTAGCCAGAGATATGGGACTCCCAACTCATCCAAGTCTTCAGTTTCCGAATGAGATCTTTGACTTTCTTCGGCGGTAATCTGCGTTGATGTCTCCTCAATGGATTCAGTATGCACTTCACAAGCAGAGTTAAATTCTCGTATTTCATTATGGGTCCAAATTAGCTGAGAAACATTCTGAGAAACATTCTCGTAAAAAAACATTCGGATTAGGATCATCATTCTCTACAAGTCGAGATATCTCAAAATCAGTCAACTTGGCAATGCAGTTGTTGGTTGGGATTTCATAATTCTCTCCTCCATATTCAGGATGAAAAAAGACAAAATGAGATAAATTCATATCATGCCAATCCAAATTATTCTTTTCACCATCTTCAATAATATTTGAAAAACATTTAGATCCCAAATCACGAACAATCCAAAAATCTTTAGGATAACAAAGATTGGCTTGAGCACTACCTTGTAAGGTTCTTAAAGCATCAAAAATATTTATTTCCTTTTTAAAAGCATCGCTTCGTTCGATTTCATCCCATCTACATTCATGACCATCAATAGTATCAGATGCAGGAAGAAGTTCATCATCTCGTATAATAATTTCTTCAGTTATATGGATTTTACCATTTTCTTTATCTCCGTCTTTAGAATTCACTTTATCAGGTTTCTGAAGAGGCTCCATAGTGTAAGGGATGCAATTGTCCCTTTTTGCTGCGTCATTGGAAAAGTCTACGCCATTGATATCGGGGCTATGTATCTCATTCAAATCCAAGTGTTTTAGCACTTCTCTAATCTGGTTACACCACATCATACCATGATCGTGCTTGAAAACATACTGGTAAAAAACAAAAGGTTTGCCTTCATTGCCAACGAATAACATGGGATTAGTCCACCTAGGAATCAGGTTATATAAATGTCCTATAGATGCTGGTCTACCTACGTCTTTAAGATATGCCAGCACAGGCTCGTCATATTCCTCAAATTCCCCAGCAGTAGACTGTCCCCATGAACGTCTTTTTAAATTCAATCGTCCAATTCTACAAATAGTTGAAAACTTGTCGCTTGATAAGACCTCTCCATAGCAAATACATTGGACACCTTTTCCTACATATTTCATTCTTTTTCCTTCGAAAATATCAGTGAAGGTTACAAAAGCATTATGTACGGATGCTGTTAGCAATTCCTCAAGTCCTTCAGCTTCTCTTCTGAATCCACTTTCAATCTCTGAAATTTGCATCATTCCAATGTCGTATTTATCAAGCATGCTTTTTTGCATTTGGCTGAATTCTTTAGCATAATTTCAAACTTTTTGGCAGCGTGTTAATTTCTTTAATATTAACAAACGACCTCTTGCGTGAATGCATTTATCGAAATCACCTACTCCATGGCAGATAATAGCATCACATATTCCTAATTTCATATTTCTTTTTTCACCGCTTGTTTGAAACGAATAAATTCCTTTTTTGAGAGTTTCCAATAGAGTATCGTAACAAGGTAGCTCTCTCAAAGCTCTTTTCAATAACTTCATGTCTTCGGTGATGGTGTTTCTGTTATTCCAGGTGGTGGAAAGGCTCAACTCCTTTGGAGGTGCTTCTTCGCCGGTACCAGGCTTTGGTTATTTTTTGCCAGTACCAGACTCCTTAGTAGGTTCTTTTTCGCCAGCTTGGGTGTCAGGGATATCAATAATGCAATCAGAAAGTTTTTCTGTATTCTCTGAATCTCTGTCAATTTCCCCAGATTGAGTGTTAGGAACATCAATAATGCAATCAGAAATTTCTTCTGTATTCCCTGTATTATTGTCAATATCCCCAGCTTGAGTGGTAGGAACATCAACAATGTAATCAGAAATTTCTTCTGTATTCTCTGAATCTTTGTCAATTTCCCCAGCTTGAGTGTTAGGAACATCAATAATGCAATCAGAAATTTCTTCTGTATTCTCTATATCTGTATCAATTTCCCCAGCTTGAGTGTTAGGAACATCAATAATGCAATCAGAAATTTCCTCTGTATTCCCTGTATTATTGTCAATATCCCCAGCTTGAGTGTAAGTGGCATCATCAAGATCACAAAGTCCTGCATTATCTGCATCAATACCAGCAATCACATCTACCTCTTTCGTAATAGGCTCTGCACTTTCAGTTCCTAAAACTGACCTTTTATCAACTTGAGCTTTTTCGCTTTCTTCAACTTCACCAGAATTTTTTTCAACTTCAGCCTTTTCACTTTCATCTGCTTCAACGGATTTTTTCTCAATTTCGGCTTTTTCACTTTCTTCCGTTTCTACAACTGAATTTTTCTCAACTTGAGATTTTTCACTTTCATCTGCTTCAACGGTTTTTTTCTCAACTTCAGCCTTATGACTTTCTTCCGTTTCTACAACTGAATTTTTCTCAACTTGAGATTTTTCACTTTCTTCAACTTCGATAAGTAAGTCCATTATCAAACGTTGCTGCTTCACCATCGTCCTGATTTCAGACTTTTCAAGACTTTTTAGAGACTCAATATTTGCCTCTTCTTCTTCGTCTACATCTTCAACAACTGAATATTTGAGATATTCCTTTTGTTCATAGTAATCCTCTTCGCTGAAATATTCTTTTTTCTTATTTCCACAAAGAATGCTCATCATTAAGCTTTGCTGATCAGCCATCGCCTTGATGAGGCTTTCCAGGGAAGGTCTTGAGGATCCTTCACTTCTTCGTCCTGTCGTCGGCTGCGCCATGTTGTAAGGTTCCAATCAAAAAGAACGAGTTTAAAGAGACATGAGAAGTTTCATAGCAATAGAAAACTATAACTTTATTATTCTCTTCACCTAAATATATACATCGCGCTACTCGCGGACATGCAAATATATTCACCTATCATAAGAAACAACATGTAAAATATATAAAACAAAACAATACTATGCAAATATGTCGAGGTATGCGACATATATAAATCTCTCTCTCTCTCTCTCTTTCATAGATAAAATAATAATAATGGTATTCATCTATAATATTGAATATTATTATTAGCTGTATATATATTGAATGTAATATTTAAATCAAAGATACAATTCTTTCTTTGGCCTTGTAGAACGAGAGTGGTGTACGCGTTCTCGCATGTTTTAATAAAAAAAACACAAACACCCTCGATAAAGAGAGGCGAGTTGCCCCTCGAAATATTGGAACAATAAAATAATTATAAATCCAATATATGCATCTTTTTTAAATATAATTTTAATTATATATATACTCGTATATATATATATATGTGTGTAAAAGCCGATACAAAAGACGTTACGTTGTTAAATTTTATTGTTATTAATTATAAATATATAATTAACTAGATGATGTTTAGAAGTAAAGAATTTGTTTTTTTTTTCTCTCTATCTATACTAAATAATAACATTTTACAAATTTTATAATTTGAAATTAAATAATCAAAATAATGAAGATAATTTTAATAAAATACTTAACTATAAAACTATACAACTATTTATTTTTATAACTAATTTAGATTTAGCTTGCTAATCTAACCAAATCTACTTGATATGATTTATCATTCTTATCATTTTGCTCATTAAGCTTTAAATGTAGAATCACTGTTATATTTTTATTATATAGTTTTTACACTATATATATATATATATACTAGCGGATGTACCCGGCTTCGCCCAGGTTTTTCTCGAGGGAATGTTTGTAGTCTAGTAATAAGAAAATATACTACACCTAAAAACTATCAGAGAAAAGAGAAACCACGGAAGGTGAACAGAAAAATGCTTACAATGGATGTTATGTTTACGATATCAAGTTAAATAAAAACAAAGATAAAATTTGCATATGTTGGTCACTATAAATTTGTATATTTGTTAGGCGAAATTAGAAACATGATAAAACAATTGGGTATTTAAAAACAAATGTAGAAATAAAAGTTGAAGTATAATAAACAATGTTAAAGATTAGTTTTAATTATTAATCAAGATTGTGTGTGAATATGTGAGAAAGATGTAATATCGTTGTTGTTTTCTTGGCCGACTGTTTTACATATGGTGTTATCTTAAAATTGCTTGTTTTGAATATTTTTTTAGATTGAGATTATTAGCTAGTATGTAAAAAAATTAACTCTGTTGAAATTTAATTTTGTATTTATATATAAATAAAATTAACTCTGTTGATTTTTTTTTTTTATTTAATCGATAACAGCGAAGTTACGCATGTTAATGTTAGGAAATATATTTTGATGTTAAGCAAAACCTGCTCCATCTCGTTTTACATAAATGTTGAAAATTTGGTTGAAATTGATGCATTGTAACGAAAGTTTTTAGTGATGTCCACTTATGAAATTTCCATTTTATTAATATAGATAAATATACAGTAGAACCTTCCTTTAGCGGACACCCCGCTAGCAGACACCTCTCTACAAAGGACAGTTTTTATTGTCAAAATTCCCATTTTTACTATTTTGCAACTCATTTTCATTTTCACAAGATGCAACCATTTACTCAATAGTCTACTTCTTCACTGTGTTCTATGCACGAAAAACGATGTATATAATATTTTGTACAAAGATATTTTTTCCTTCTCTTCTTTTTCTATTTAAAATCTCCATCAGCCCTTTTTTTTTCCTTTTTCTCTTTTCTGAGCGAGGTTTCAATTTCTTCACCTGCTTCTCATTTCTTTTTAGATTCATTTCTAACAGGAGAATCGTCTGTATAAGACGGAATGTCTTAAAAAGGCTTGTGTGGGTATTTACCAACTCTCCGGTAAGAGGACACCTCTCCCTAAAGAACACTTTGGCTCTCTAATTAGGTGTTGTCCTTTACAGGGAGGTAGTTCTACTGTATAAGCAATGAGAGAGAGCGAGCATAATATATGTGTGTGAAAAATAGTACAAATATGAATTTTGTACTGGGATCAGATGGATAAATTAAGAAAATGGCATTTTCTGATCGTGCAACTAAAAGTTACTGATGGCTTGCGCCATGTATCGGAATAAATATCAACTAATCGTTGATTTTTATTTTTTAATTTTCCAGAATTGACCATTTCTCGAATTATTTAAAAATCCAGCTTAATCTGGTCTAAATACCTGTTTTCAGGATGCCCCAAAGACCAGCTTTTTTTGGTCGTTAAGGTACAGCTTCCACTACGCTGATGAGGGCCAACAGCCCGAAACGCGTACGTGTTTAGCTTTTCTTATATCCCTTACTTTATTTATTAAGAAACCTTCTTGGTAGGTCGATGACAAAGGCCAACAGAACCTACTTATAGAATTTCTTGATTATTACCATCCTATTCTCCATTATGGCAAAATCTCATCTTTTTCTTGGGCGTTTCCTTCTTTCGCAATATGTAAATATGATTTAAACCTGTTTCCTATGCAAATCAAAACAAATAAATATTACATCTTTTCTGTTGTTTTTTTTTCTATAGAGGGTGTGAGATTTGAAAATTTCTATATATTTCAATATATATAAATGAACTTGAGGGAAAGAAAAAAAGAGGTAGGTTATAGAGTTGTGCTTTTTTTTTTTTTTTTCACTCTTCACTCTTGTTCGAGTGTCGACCAAAAAAGGCGGGTAGTTCCGGGTGGGCGAGACAAATTCCTTCAGGGCAAGGCTTCCCCGGCTTTCTCAGCCGTCTTAGACATGCCCTGAGGCATTCATGCCCTCTTTCTGGGGCATTGTGTCTCCCAAGATGATTAGAACGTAATTGATTTGGTGCCCTCCCCACCCACATTCTACTCCTTCCTTCTCCAAGCTTTTCTAAGTATGTACTAATCTTTGATCTTCTTTTCTAACACTATTCTTCTCTCTAACCTTTTGTTATTTGCTTCTACTAATAAGATAGTTCTCCTTTCTTTTATGTTACGCTTTTGCTTATGTTTCTATACAATCATTCCACTTTTGTTCTTAGCTTTTACCTGTTTTATAATGCAATTGTTTTTTATTCTTTTTATGTTACGCTTTTGCTTCTTTAAATAAAAATGCATATATTGGATCAAAATATCATTTATTTTATCAATATTTCAGTTGGCTGAACGCTAACCTTTATCAAGGTATTATAACATTTTAAAGTGCTTTTGCGTCAATACAATCATTCCACTTTTGTTCTTATCTTTACATGTTTTATAACTCAATTGTTTTTTTTATTCTTTTTCTTTTATGTTACGTTTTTGCTTATTCTTCTTTACAATCATTCCACTTTTGTTCTTAGCTTTACCTGTTTTATAACGCAATTATTTTTTTTTATTCTTTTTCTTTTATGTTACGTTTTTGCTTATTCTTCTTTACAATCATTCCACTTTTGTTCTTAGCTTTACCTGTTTTATAACGCAATTGTTTTTTATTCTTTTTATTTTATGTTACGTTTTTGCTTATTCTTCTTTACAATCATTCCACTTTTGTTCTTAGCTTTACCTGTTTTAAAACGCAATTGTTTTTTATTCTTTTTCTTTTATGTTACGTTTTTGCTTATTCTTCTTTACAATCATTCCACTTTTGTTCTTGGCTTTACCTGTTTTATAACGCAATTGTTTTTATTATTTTTCTTTTATGTTACGTTTTTGCTTATTCTTCTTTACAATCATTCCACTTTTGTTCTTGGCTTTACCTGTTTTATAACGCAATTGTTTTTTATTCTTTTTCTTTTATGTTACGTTTTTGCTTATTCTTCTTTACAATCATTCCATTTTTGTTCTTGGCTTTACCTATTTTTATAACGCAATTGTTTTTTTTTTATTCTTTTTCTTTTATGTTACGTTTTTGCTTATTCTTCTTTACAATCATTCCACTTTTGTTCTTGGCTTTACCTGTTTTATAACGCAATTGTTTTTTATTCTTTTTCTTTTATGTTACGTTTTTGCTTATTCTTCTTTACAATCATTCCACTTTTGTTCTTGGCTTTACCTGTTTTATAACGCAATTGTTTTTATTATTTTTCTTTTATGTTACGTTTTTGCTTATTCTTCTTTACAATCATTCCACTTTTGTTCTTAGCTTTACCTGTTTTTTTAACGCAATTGTTTTTTATTCTTTTTCTTTTATGTTACGTTTTTGCTTATTCTTCTTTACAATCATTCCACTTTTGTTCTTGGCTTTACCTGTTTTATAACGCAATTGTTTTTAATTCTTTTTCTTTTATGTTACGTTTTTGCTTATTCTTCTTTACAATCATTCCACTTTTGTTCTTGGCTTTACCTGTTTTATAACGCAATTGTTTTTATTATTTTTCTTTTATGTTACGTTTTTGCTTATTCTTCTTTACAATCATTCCACTTTTGTTCTTGGCTTTACCTGTTTTATAACGCAATTGTTTTTAATTCTTTTTCTTTTATGTTACGTTTTTGCTTATTCTTCTTTACAATCATTCCATTTTTGTTCTTGGCTTTACCTATTTTTATAACGCAATTGTTTTTTTTTATTCTTTTTCTTTTATGTTACGTTTTTGCTTATTCTTCTTTACAATCATTCCACTTTTGTTCTTGGCTTTACCTGTTTTATAACGCAATTGTTTTTTATTCTTTTTCTTTTATGTTACGTTTTTGCTTATTCTTCTTTACAATCATTCCACTTTTGTTCTTGGCTTTACCTGTTTTATAACGCAATTGTTTTTATTATTTTTCTTTTATGTTACGTTTTTGCTTATTCTTCTTTACAATCATTCCACTTTTGTTCTTAGCTTTACCTGTTTTTTTAACGCAATTGTTTTTTATTCTTTTTCTTTTATGTTACGTTTTTGCTTATTCTTCTTTACAATCATTCCACTTTTGTTCTTGGCTTTACCTGTTTTATAACGCAATTGTTTTTAATTCTTTTTCTTTTATGTTACGTTTTTGCTTATTCTTCTTTACAATCATTCCACTTTTGTTCTTGGCTTTACCTGTTTTATAACGCAATTGTTTTTATTATTTTTCTTTTATGTTACGTTTTTGCTTATTCTTCTTTACAATCATTCCACTTTTGTTCTTAGCTTTACCTGTTTTATAACGCAATTGTTTTTTATTATTTTTCTTTTATGTTACGTTTTTGCTTATTCTTCTTTACAATCATTCCACTTTTGTTCTTGGCTTTACCTGTTTTATAACGCAATTGTTTTTTATTATTTTTCTTTTATGTTACGTTTCTGCTTATTCTTCTTTACAATCATTCCATTTTTGTTCTTAGCTTTACCTGTTTTATAACGCAATTGTTTTTTATTATTTTTCTTTTATGTTACGTTTCTGCTTATTCTTCTTTACAATCATTCCACTTTTGTTCTTAGCTTTACCTGTTTTATAACGCAATTGTTTTTTTAATTATTTTTCTTTTATGTTACGTTTTTGCTTATTCTTCTTTACAATCATCCCACTTTTGTTCTTAGCTTTAACTGTTTTATCTGAAAATGTGAAAGTATTTATTGATGACGTCAGTACGACTAGTTGACAATTATCAACAACACTATCTACAGCTAGAGAATATTGAGTAAGCAAGCTAGGTAACATAAATGATGATTTTACAAATATAAAGTAATAAATCTGTTTTAAATATTTTCATTGTTTAATTAAATTAGATAATAAAATATAAATTACTAGCCGAATGACCCGGGCAACACCCGTGTTTTACCCGATTGAATGTTTTGATTCAAATACTATTTGTTACAATTATAAATTGTGGTTATGTGGCCTAGTGGTCATGGCATCTGCCCGGTAAGCGGAAGGTCGTGGGTTCGATTCCCATCCCTTGACACTTTTTTTTAAATATTTATCCATTCTGACCAAAATCTATCCGTGAACTTCACACAGTGAACTTCACACAGACAAAATAAGGCAATTATATAAGTAGATTTCTTTGCCACAATATTATTGTTTTTGTCTTCTAACTGTGCGTGTAGAAAGCGCGTATTTGTGTGGAATCACAGAAATACATTGCAATGTTGACCTCCCACTACATGGATGAAATAAATTTCTTATAACTTTTCACATATCACTAATTCGCGCATTCACACAAACATAAATGTGTATTAAAAATGAAAGGATTTATAAGCACGAATGTTTATTTTATACATAATACAAATTTCTACTGTCCTTACTGCGATGTAAAAATATATTGGGAGGGCTTGGCTCATCAATGGTGAACCCTCCCAGCGGTTTCGCCAATTTAATCCACCAGACCGCTTCTTAGAGCTCTAATACTGTATTGGATGATACAGCTAATATACGCACCACTGATGGGTAGAATCTCAGAAATGGTTTTCAAGAAAACTATGGACATAGAAAGGACAGTAGAATTATATATAAAACTGTATCTTTGAAGTTTATATGTTAATTTTGTAATTATTCTTATTTTTTAATTCATAGAAGCATTTTTTTCTGGCAGACATATTCAATTTTCTATCATCATCATTTTTGATTTTTTTCTTAGTTATCAAATCATTTGTAATTGTAGTTTCTTTTTTGTTTTGTTGTGTTCTTTTTCAAGCAATAAAATATATGTAGAACTAAGGTGTAATATTCATTAAAGAAAATGGAACCAACATCGATTCATTTTTAAAACAAAGCAAAATCATAAGCTTATACAACTTTCACTTTTTCATACACTGTGTATAAAAAAAACATTCGTGTTCTAATACTTTCAGTATACATACACCATACAGTTCACATACACCACATCGCTATATATTTCTTCTTTCTTGATCGCATTCTTTCTTTTGAAGTTATAAAAATAGCATGAGGTGTCATTCCCGTGTTCTTTGATCTATTTAATCGCAATAAGAAGGGAAATGTCTACTTCTATAAGGCATGCTGCAAAATTGTCCAGTTATACATGCGACTGTGAAAAACTATGCCATCTAAACAGAAAGGATAATCATTTTAAAAAGCATAGGTCGCCTCTCCAGTCAAAATAAATGTCAAAACTAAACGCCATCTATCTGTATCTGTACCGCAAACTAGCTGCCTCAGATCAGTAACAAAGCCACAACACCAGCTTTGGCAAACTGAGAAGTGTCCACCTAGAGACCATGATTTCAGGCTAATGGCCCTTGTCAGTCCAAAACCCACTTTATTCCAAGAGATGCACAAGGGATCAAAGGGAATCTTCACAATCTGCCAAAGAGGTGTTTAGCTGGCTAAGTGGCTGGGCCAAATCTATGGCTAAAATATAGATGTTGATTTTCCCGGGAGGATATTGACCTATAAAGACAAAGGTCGCCTCGTCCGTCAAAATAGACGTCAAAACTAGACGCCATTTTTTAATGGGAGAGGCGTTCTTTGCTTTTATCGATCACTTCATATTCAGGAAGAAAGAACCCGTGAGGGGTAGGTGTAGAAAGTCCGAGATCCAAAAAAGGTCAGTGTAATAGTAACGCAGAGATCTGACCTCTAACTATTCGAACCGGGGGATATTATACTCTTCCGTGTGGGTGGAAGAACTCCTGCAGGATTTCACGATCTTTGTGTGAGAAGGTAAGGTATTGCGTCAGACAACATGGTCTGATGAGACCTAGCTTCTATCTCCAAAACTTTTTATCTCTCTAAACTTCATCACATTTCATTCGGGCCACAGTTTCTGTGAGACTCTAAATACACTCATGGACAAAACTTAAGGAAGTTGTACCTTTTAGCATGTATATCGGGACAATAACTCTGAAAGATATTACAGTGATCTTTATTGAAGACACACGAGATAACTACACTCATGGACAAAACTTAAGGAAGTTGTACCTTTTAGCATGTATATCTGGACAATAACTCTGAAAGATATTACAGTGACCTTTATTGAAGACACACAAGATAACTACACTCATGGACAAAACTTAAGGAAGTTGTACCTTTTAGCATGTATATCAGGATTCAGACAATAACTCTGAAAGATATTACAGTGACTTTTATTGAAGACACACGAGATAACTACACTTATGGACAAAACTTAAGGAAGTTGTACCTTTTAGCATGTATATCGGGATTTAGACAATTACTCTGAAAGATATTACAATGACCTTTATTGAAGACACACGAGATAACTACACTCATGGACAAAACTTAAGGAAGTTGTACCTCTTAGCATGTATATCGGGATTTAGACAATAACTCTGAAAGATATTACAGTGACCTTTATTGAAGACACACGAGATAACTACACTCATAGACAAAACTTAAGGAAGTTGTACCTTTTAGCATGTATATCGGGATTCAGACAATAACTCTGAAAGATATTACAGTGACCTTTATTGAAAAAACACACGAGATATCCAAGTGTGATCAGCCTCTATCTCCTTAAAATAAAAACAGACAACTGGCGATAACAAATACTTTCCATTTCCTCAAGTTTTATCCATGAGTATATATTATGCGCATAAATAGAAAGAGAGAGATATATAATAATAAAAAACAATTATTTTTTCTTGAAAAGTTCGACAATAGTACACGGTAGTTGACAGAATAAAAAAGCTGATATAATTTGCTACCAATTTCCTTCTAATAATAATTCTAAACTGCAATTATGCTTTTTTATCGAACAAAATTAATTCTAACGTTTAAATACCCATTCTAAAGCTATATAAAAAAGTCTTTAAATGTATCCCAATAAACGATAATAGCCAACAAAACAATGCCAATCGCCTGGAGGATAGGAAACTGTCTGCCAATCAGACTGGTGCCCAGGTGGTGGTACAGATATGATGGTCATTAACTGACATTATCTAAAAAGACACCAGTCCTTAATCAACAGTCTCATCAACAGAATGTAGTGAACTAGCCTGTAGTTTAGCTATACTGTAATGTAGAAAACAAGTCTGTATATTGTTACACCAGGTTACGGTTTGGCAGACTCTTCAACCTTGATTCTATCCTGAGTCTTGCATCTTACCAGAGCGTGTTTCAACCATCCTACAAATTTATATAAGTGGAGATAACTCTACTTTAAGTAGCCTCCAGAATTATTTATTTCTCACATCAAAGAGAGCAGTAAAGTCACACCGTGTACCTAAATACAAATGGTGATTTTTATAATAAATAAATCTGTTTATAATATAATATATTTTACTATTTAATAAATAAAAAATATAAATTTTAATTCAAAATATATGAAAAATAATATTACAAATTAAATTAAAATAGGTGCATTAGCCATGATGCAACAATGTTAATACAAAGCAATAATTCACCATCTATATATAACAAATGAAAAGCTTATATCTATAGTTTACTTAAATACCATTTCTAGGATTCCAGCCTTCAGCGTAGCATATATAAGCAGAACTGTCCAATACAGTATTAGAGCTCTAAAGAAGCGGTCTGGTATATTAAAAATTGGCGAAACCGCTGGGAGGGTTCACCACTAATGAACCAAGCCCTCGCAATATTTTTTAAATCGCAGTAAGGACAGTAGAAGTTTGATTTATTTGTGAAAAGAATCATTCACGTCTTGATGTTTTTTTTTTTTGTTAAGTCTTTATATATCTGAAGATATGAAAGTATTTTATAATACAATATAATGCGGCTTATGATTGTCGAACGTCTTTATTGATGACGTCAGCAAGACTAATCGATAATTATCAACAAAAAAACTCTAAAGAGACAAGGGTCGCCTCTCCCGTCAAAATAGACGTCTAAAACCAGACGCCATCTTCGGCAGATTGTCAAGATTCCATTAGATCTCGTGTGGATCTCATGGAATAAAGTCCACCCTAGACTGACGAGGGCCATTAGCCCGAAACCATGGTCTCTAGGTGGACGCTTCCCAGTTTGCCAAAGCTGGTGTTGTGGCTTTGTCACCGACCCGAGGCCACTAGTTGCTGCGACGGTCAATAGATGGCGTCTGGTTTTAGACGTCTATTTTGACAGGAGAAGCGACCCTTGTCTCTTTAGATCAATGTCCTCCCGGCAAAATTTCCGTCTTTAACAAAAAAAAAAACTATATATAGAGATATTTATAACCCAGGGAGCACAGAACGCCAAATACTCGGGGAGTCCAGCTCACTACTATGGACTAGTGTTAAGCGCTTTTACTCGCGTCCTGTTTTGATTGCTCAGTTGAACCAGTTAACCAGGAAGTTCCATGTTGAGGTTGAGTCTGGAAGGCTGGCCATAATAAAAACTATATTCAGCTAAATAATTTTTAATAAATAAGCAATGATATGATGATTTCATAAATGCATAGTAATATTTGTTGAGTATTTTCTTATTGAATAAAAAATATTAAAATTGAATAGTAAAATATAGATTATTTCTTCGCCACAATACCTATACTCATGGACAAGACTTAAGTGGAATGTATTTGATGTAGCAGGTTGTCTATTTATTTTAAAGGAGACAATGACAATTTTGTTCAGAATTGGTTATCTCGTGTGTTCAATAAAGGTCGCTGTAATATCTTTTAGAGTTATTGTCTAATCCCGATATACATTCTGAAAAGTACAACTTACTTAAGTTTTGCCCATGAGTGTATATTGGTTATCTCGTATGTCTTCAATAAAGGTCACTGTAATATCTTTCAGAGTTATTGTCTGAATCCTGATATACATTCTAAAAGGTACAACTTCCTTAAGTTTTGTCCATGGGTGTACATTGGTTATCTCGTGTGTCTTCAATAAAGGTCACTGTAATATCTTTCAGAGTTATTGTCTGAATCCAGATATACATTTTAAAAGGTACAACTTCCTTAAGTTTTGTCCATGAGTGTATATTGGTTATATCGTGTCTTCAATAAAGGTTACTGTAATATCTTTCAGAGTTGTTGTCTGAATCCCGATATACATGCTGAAAAGTACAACATTCTTAAGTTTTGTCCATGAGTGTATTCAGAGTCATATACTCACAGAAACTGTACCCCTACTAAACTGTACATGCTAAAAAGTAAAATTTCCTTAAGTTTTGTCCATGAGTGTATATTGGTTATCTCGTGTGTCTTCAATAAAGGTCACTATAATATCTTTCAGAGTTATTGTCCGAATCCCGAATATACATGCTAAAAGGTAAAACTTCATTAAGTTTTGTCCATGAGTGTATAAAAAGCCATAAAATTCAATAATGATGACATAGGGTGAATATAAAAATGTGTTATCAATAGGAGAAAGACTTACCATCAAACAGCTACTTCTGATTCCATGTCAGAGTCGACAGAAAATGCCTCCATTCCCCATGTTAGGATTGACTTCTCTTGAGGTAAATATATATTCTGGAGAGAAAGAAGGCTGGTAATTACGAAGATCCTCTATTACTTAAAAGTGTATTTAATAAACAATAAGTATAAGAGATTAAAAAGAAATTAAACTAGATAAACTTATATACATACCAGCAGCTCTCGTCTATCTGCGGCCTGACCTATCCAAGAACCGCTAGCCAACTAAACAAAGCTGCGATATCTAACAAAGCTGCGATATCTAACACAGAGAACATTACAACAATATGCAAATTATAACAAGAGTATTTCATCGTAGAAATATTCTAGAATTTCCACTTTCAACAACCTTATATTGTTGAACCAAGCTGCGGTTTGGCAGTCTTGATTCTCTCCTCAGACGCGTCTTGCATCTCTCCAGAACGTGTCTCAACCATCCTACAAGGTTAAACCAGTCAATAATAAGACCTCTTCCAAATAACTTTATTAGGTGCCGTTCAAAAAGAGCAACCTAGATCATCATATTTACAATATACTGTGGGGGATGTACAGGGTTTGTTCATTTACAATTTATACTGATGTCGTTGGGTCCTTGGGTCCTTGGGAATATTGTTCTTGAGAAGGTTTTGTCTGGCTTGTTTGATATTCAAGGTGGGTTTATTTTTCCATTTTTTCCACTTTTCGTCATTCTGGCTTAATTGATTGAGAATTTGTCTAGGTTTTAAATTTCTTATTTTCCTTTTTCCGCATTTGTAGTTTGTGGCTTCCTTGAAGATGGGGTTTTCTAATTTTTTAGATTTTTCGTAGAATTTAAATGATTGTCTAATAATGTAGTCAATAATAAGACCACTATATTTTTAGGTAACACCTAGAATCTCTCTTTATTTATCACATCAAAGTTTATAGCAGGTGGTGTATTCAATGTATCAAAATACAAATGTGTTTTAGTACATAATATTTTATAGTAATAATCTGTTTTATAAAAATAAATAAATATAAAATTTAAATTTTAAATATATTAAAAATAATATTATAAATAATTTTAAAAAACAACGCGCATTTAGCATGATACAACAATGTAATGCTAAGTTTGAATGTCCCATTAGGTGCTTCGGGTACTTTGAATCAACACCAAATGTTGCCATTGTGAAGTCTTATCGATTTACACATTGAGATTAAAGAGACAAGTTTGAAAATACGTCAATCAACACATTTTTATTCCAATAAACAAAAATGTAAATTTCATTATATCAACCAAAAATTAGCTTCTTTTTTTACACTCATGGACTAAACTTAAGGAAGTAGAATGTCTTTAATGTCACCGGTTGTCTATTTTTTTTTAGAGAGACAGAGGCAATTTAGTTCACACTTGTTTATCTCGTGTTTCTTCAATAAAGGTCACTAGGTAATAAGACCAAATCCAAATAAATAAATAGTGTGTGATGTTTAAAATCTATAATCCAAATTGTGCTTTATCAATAAAGGTCACTGTAATATCTTTCAGAGTTATTGTCTGAATCCTGATATACATGCTAATAGGTACAACTTACTTAAGTTTTATCCATGAGTGTTCACACTTGGTTATCTCGTGTGTCTTCAATAAAGGTCACTGTAATATCTTTCAGAGTTATTGTCTGAATCCTGATATACATGCTAAAAGGTACAACTTCCTTAAGTTTTGTCCATGAGTGTCTTTCAGAATTATTGTCTGAGTCCCGATATACATGCTAAAAGGTACAACTTCCATAAGTTTTGTCCATGAGTGTCTTTCAAAGTTATTGTCTGAATCCCGATATACATGCTGAAAGGTACAACTTTCTTAAGTTTTGTCCATGATTGTATTCTAAAATCCGTCAATTTCGATATTTTCTTGCATCTTTCTTTCAAATGAGAATGCATTTCCAAAGAATCCTCGTTTCTATTTTCATTATCTTTTCAATAAACACAAAGATTATCAGATAAAATGTAAGTAAGGTACTTCACAAGATTCTTCTTCTAATCTTCAAATAAATTACCAGCTATGTGCAAAAAAAAAAAAAACCCACCATCACGCCACTTTGTCTTTTTTCCTTCCTTCTTCATCCATAAAAATCGACATTCGACCATAAAACAATCATACATTACCATTAAAAAAAGATAGAAATGCATTTATCCCATTCATCATGTCAAACAATAATATCAAAAGAATCTAGCTTCTTCTCTACTAAAAAAAAAGAATGAATAAGAAAATTAACAAATTGCAAAAGATTAAAGAATCTTTATTTATGGAGTAAAGTAATGCCATAAGGTGAATAATAGTGATAAGAAAGGGAGGACCAATTATACCATGACACCCCCATGTTCCTGTTCAGCCAATCAGCGACCAGAATGTCAGACGATAACGGGCCATCTGGTGGAATACCAATCAGACGAACGTCTGGGCGTCGAACTTTGACATCTGGGAGATTTGCCAAGATTCTCGAACAAAACGACGAGACACGGAGGGAAATGACTTGCAAATCCGGATGTAGAAATGTCGAAATAGACAGAAGATGATGTTGTTAGGTTGGATTTAGTTTTAATATTCCTGATATAGAGAGAGTTGTATACCGCTTGGTTTCTGGTGTTGGTTTGTACAAATAATTGACATTCAACTTTATTTTTTTTTATATGTGTTGGTATTGTGTTAGTATTGTTTGGTATTTAGTTAGCGCTAAGATTATGGTCTTAGACTCCAACCCATTTCTTAAAATACATTAATGGACAAAACTTAAGGAACTTGTACCTTTTAGCATGTATATCCGGATTGAGATAATAACTCTGAAAGATATTACAGTGAACTTTATTGAAGACACACGAGATAACTACACTCATGGACAAAACTTAAGGAAGTTGTACCTTTTAGAATGTATATCGGGATTGAGACAATAACTCTGAAAGATATTACAGTGAACTTTATTGAAGACACACGAGATAACTACACTCATGGACAAAACTTAAGGAAGTTGTACCTTTTAGCATGTATATCGGGATTGAGACAATAACTCTGAAAGATATTACAGTGACCTTTATTGAAGACACACGAGATAACTACATTCATGGACAAAACTTAAGGAAGTTGTACCTTTTTAGCATGTATATCGGGATTCAGACAATAATTCTGAAAGATATTACAGTGATCTTTATTGAAGACACACGAGATAACCAAGTGTGAAAAGAATTGCCTCTGTCATACAACCGTAAAAATAAAATACTTTCCAATTTCTTAAGTTTTGTCTATGAGTGTATACTTACAAATATGCCAGGGCCCCGTTTGGTTACTCGAACTCATCGGTGGGTTGGACTTTAGTAAGAAACAGGGATACATTGAAATCATTTTTTTTTTCTTCAATAAAAAGAGTTCATTGCGAGATTCGTTCCTAGGTCATGGCTGTCGAGAAGTCGACGGTCTATTCCACTCCTCCACATAGATGAATTAGCAAAGGAAGCCAGGAAGTTGAGCCAAAGGAAAGAACAAATGTCAATATTTGATGCTTAAGCACACAAAATCCAAGATAACCCAACAAAAGACAAGGAAATGTCAAATATGCGACATAAACGCTGAGAGAAGAATAACAAAACAATAACAAGACTCAGAACAAAACACTACAAAGGAATGACACAAGATAGTACAAGAACCTACAGGACATATAACAATTGTCCTGGTGTGGAACTAACACCTACCCACATATTCTCATGTCCAGCAATGGCCGCAGCCTTGCAGAAAATTGACATAGACCCACAACAGAAGATTTACACACCTAAGATAGAGGACATCACGACTGCTGTGATAGAGATGTACGAAAACATCTGAGGCTCTTCATTGGACACAACAACAGAAAATTGACATGGACTCAGAACAGTAGCTTCACACATCCAAGATAGAGAACGACTGCTGTGATAGAGATGTATAGAGACATCTAAGGCTCTTAATTGGACACGACAACAACCCACTACAAGTAGCATGACCTTCCTCATATTCCGAGAAGGTTCCAGAACGGACCACCGACCTCTGTGGATACCCCGCTATAATTATATCGCCTGTGTACGGCCGAAAAAAGAACCAAGACCACATTGATTGGTCCAAATCGTCGATCATGCCCTGACTCATGAATAAAGAGATATGGAGAAATAAGGCCATATGTCCCAACCCACTCCTCAAAACTGGACGTAAACACATCCTAAGTGGCCAATGTCATCCACCTCTCTTACACCAACATTATTTTTATCAAGGTTTCCTCAATAATTACCCAAATTGGTGCAAAAAATTCTTCCATATTTTAAAATTAAGGATGTTACGATTCATGATAGACGAATGATCTTTATATTAAATGAGTGCATATAGAATAAATACTCTTTTACATTCTAAATTCCTATGTATAATAGGTTAGTAAAATTTTATGTGGGATTGAGTGAAGAAGAGTATCTTTTATTTCGGTTGAGATGTTCACCAGTAGAGGAATAGAGATAACTCCACCTTTGCCGGTCCCAAGCCCGGATGAAAAAAGAGGATAGGGAGCAGTAGAAATCTCACTAAAAACAGGGCTAAGCTGGCCTGGCTGATAGTACCCTGTAAGGGCTCCTAATCCTGGGATACAGGATGAACAGCGTTTGTACTCCATGTTAGGAGCGGCTGCACATGGCGTCTGTTCCTCATGTCAGAGGCGGCCATTTCTTTTGGAGCTAAGTCAGCCTGCCACTGAGTAGTGCTCCCAGTCTTAATGACAAAGGCAGACGTATTCTACTTAACACAGTCATGATGGTTGTCAAACAAGCTTGATACCCTAATATGATATAGTGGAGAAAAGAAAGAAGAGAAGAGAATAGAGATGGCCGACAGCTTGTAAAAGCAAAACCCAAATAAACGAAATTCTTAATCTTTTAGTGATTCATAATCATATATATATTCTTCATATTAAATCTTACTTTTCCTTATTACTAATAATTGTATATAGTTGCGGAACTACTGGTTTCCTGTGCTGCTCTTTTCCTGTTATTGCACCTTGTGCGGAGAATCTGTATAAGACTAACGTCTTAATAAAGGCTTTGTGTGTGTATATATATTCTTCTTTTGAACTATACATTTTGGATTGTAAACATTCTAATGAATTGTATCAAATCCTCCAAAAAAACCTCTGGGAAAACCCCAGGACTATAATGTGGGATTGTATGACAATTGACAATTAAAAATAGTTTATTGACATCTAGTCAATGGTCAAGAGAGAGTTTGCAGAGTTTAAAATAGTAGAGAAAATATATACACCAGACGAGGCCCTCTCCGAAGGTACGTCTGGATCCTATCAGGAGCTTAGAATCGTCTTGAGTTCAGACAGGCCCTTGCGAGTTATGGAATCCGTGTGGGATTGTGTGTGTGATTTATAAGATAAAACTCATTTAAACAATGATAATTAATAGAATTTTATCAACATCTCGCCAATACATGCAAAAGTGCACAGTCCGCATTATTGCTTTGAATTGATAATTAGATATATAAAACGATACACAATGAATATGTATATGGCGCCTCTGCTGCAGAGTTTGGTGGAGAATCACCAGCGGGTCTCCAGCGACACCATGTATTTAGACTTCTACGAAGAAAACGTAGATTGTGTGCTTGGGTAGGTTTTGATCCCTTGACGCTATACTTCTCTATCTTGTATTCTTCATTTCTTTATAGTTGAACACATCCAGTTAATCACTCCAAGTATTCTACAGTTTCTCTGTTCTTTAGTAGACCCTGGTACCCGTGGAGCTATACTTCCATATAACGAATGAAGACATCAAGACGCGAAAGTTTCTTTTCACAAATAAATCAAATTTCTATTGTCCTTACTGCGATGAAAAAAAAAACGTATGCCCATAGTTTGATTTAATACCATTTCTAAGATTCCACTCTTCAGTGAAGCATATAAAAGCAGAATGATCCAATACAGTATTAGAGTTCTAAAGAAGCAGTCTGGTAGAATAAATTGGCGAACCCGATGGGAGGGCTCACTATTAATGAGCCAAGCCTTCCCAATATTTATTCATCGCAGTAAGGACAGTAGAAATTTGATTTATTTGTGAAAAGAAACATTCACGTCTTAATGTCTTCATTCGTTATATATACACGCCATGTGTAGATGGTGCATTATTGCTTTGTATACTTTCAATATCTTGAAATGTTCATTCCTTTATCGTTTTCCACCCAGCCCATCGCTCCAAGTCTTCTTCTTCCTATAGTTCTATTTCCATTCATTTTACCTTTTCAGGATGTTTTCACCAATACATTTATCTTATAATTTTATGTCCCAATTCCTCTGTTCTTTTCTGATGACCGCTTTATCTTAAAGAATTCTCCATTTCCAATCGTACTCATCCAACTTGTTATTTTTTTTTGCCTCCAGTCTTATTACTACCCCTTACACCCTTCTCTTTTTATTCATTAAAAAAACCAGAAATTTCGGGTGAAAACGGCGAAATCTTAAATTTAGAAAGGCTTGGAGTGGGATCGTTTAACACTCAAAAAGAGGAAGCACAACTATAATAGAAATAGAAAGACTCATCAGAATGGGTGCATTGATCCCTGAGTCCCAAGAATTGAGAGGACAATCTTTAACGACCTTTCTGTAAGAAGACGAAATGTTGCATCAGACAACATGGCCTGACGAGGCTTAGCTTCCTTCTATTCTGGACATACTCTCTTTTATATATCCTTTCTCACAGGCCATTTTCTTTTTTATTAAACTCTAGTCTAAAGTGCACTCATGAACAAAACTTAAGGAAGTTGTATCTTTTAGCATGTATATCGGAATTCAGAGGATAACTCTGAAAGATATTACAGTGACCTTTATTGAAGGCACACGAGATAACTACACTCATGAACAAAACTTAAGAAAGTTGTATCTTTTAGCATGTATATCGGAATTCAGACAATAACTCTGAAAGATATTACAGTGATCTTTATTGAAGACACATGAGATAACTACACTCATGGACAAAACTTAAGGAAGTTGTACCTTTTGGCATGTATATAGGGATTCAGACAATAACTCTGAAAGATATTACATGGACCTTTATTGAAGGCATACGAGATAACTACACGCATGGAAAAAAACTTAAGAAGTTGTACCCTTCAGTATCGGGATTCAGATAATAACTCTGAAAGATATTACAGTGATCTTTATTGAAGACACACGAGATAACTAAACCCATGGAAAAAAATTAAGAAGTTGTACCCTTCAGTATCGGGATTCAGACAATAACTCTGAAAGATATTACAGTGATCTTTATTGAAGACACACGAGATAACTACACTCATGGACAAAACTTAAGGAAGTTGTACCTTTCAGCATGTATATCGGGATTCAGACAATAACTCTGAAAGATATTACAGTGACCTTTATTGAAGACACACGAGATAACCAAGTGTGAACAAAATTGACTCTATCTCCTTAAAAAAAAAAAAAAAAGACTATCGGCGACATAAATATCGTTCCACTTCCTTAAGTTTTTTATACATGAGTACCAGGTCTATTAGTATGAAACGCGAAAATGTCTGCCAGAGGGCGCTGTGCAACTTTATTTGAGCCGACGGTGGCGCTGTTGAAGGCATTTTGTTTTTTGACTCACGTGGCATCAGCATGCGTGGAGTTTTAGAAAAATTCAAATCGTGGAAAATTTCTGGAGCCCGTGGAAAATGGTGATTTCCGAGCCAAAAAGTGCCCATTTGCGGGAAGTTTTGTTGTTCGCCTTCAACTGGAAGAAAAGTGCCACTGAAGCCCACCGAATGCTCGAGGAAGTTCACGGCGACCACGCTCTGAGCAAATCACAGTGTTACAGGTGGTTTAAAAAATTCCAAAGTGGCGATTTCGAACTTGATAATGAACCACGTGGAAAACCGCACCAAAAGTTCGAGGACGCTGAACTGCAAGCTTTGATGGATGACGACAGTACCCAAACGCAGGAGAAACTCGCGAAACAGCTCCAGGTGTCTCAAGGTTCTGTTTCCCTACGTTTAAACAGCCTCAGAATGACCCAAAAGCTTTCCAGATAGGTCCCCCAAGAGTTAAGCGAAAGGCAGCAAGAACGGCGTCTGGTAACCTGCGAAGGGCTGCTCGCCAGGCATGAAAAGAAGTCATTTTTGCACCGAATCGTAACTTCTGATGAGAAATCGATCCACTTTAGCAATCCTATGTGCCAAAAGTCGTGGGGCCTGCTCGGCCAATTTCCAAAACGGAAGCCTAGGCCCAATCGCTTAGGAAAAAAAGGCAATGCTTTGCGTATGATGGGACCAGACCGGCGTAGTATATTTCAAGCTCCTGAAACCTGGCGAAACTGTCAATACTAGTCGCTACGAACAACAAATGCACAGTTTGAGAGAGGCATTGAATGAAAAAAGACCGGAATTGCGTGAAAAGCACAACAAGCTGATACTGCAGCATGACAACGCTCCAGCCCACAATGCTCACAACGCTACAGTGGTCAAAAACACCATAAAAGACTTGGGCTGGGAACTCTTACCCCACCCGCCGTACTCACCAGACTTTGCGCCGTCGGACTACCACCTTTTCACATCTTTAGGACACGCCCTAAAAAACTAGGAATTTTCGAACTAAGACATACTCTGAAAATGGCTTGTTGACTGGTTCGACTCAAAAGGAATAGAATTTTTCAGACAAGGAATTCGAAAATTGCCTGAAAGGTGGTCCGAGTGTATAGCTAATCAGGGCAATTACTTTGAATAAAAAATCTTTTGTTGTATGGAATTGGTGAACTTTTGAATTCACTGAAAATTTTCGCGTTTCATACTAATAGACCTGGTATATATTAATTCCTAATACATTTCATATAAATAAACTCATATAAAGTTAAAACAACGGCCTTATTAAAGAATAATGCTCAATAACTTTCCATATTCAAACAAAAAATTAAAAAAAAAAAACCTTTACGTGGAAGTCTGAATGATTTTAAAGATATCGCTGACGCAAACCAGATACAAAGAACGTGTCAGATATTGCAAAAGAACGAATAGAAAAAACGAAGTTTCGAGAAATTTTAAAATTCCAAGAGAGATGAATACCAAAATATATTTCCTCATTGAGCTACTAGAATGACAAAGTAATAAAAAAACATCTCATCATTTTAGAACCGTCTAGCCAGTAACTAGACATACCATAGATATATTGTCTCTACTAATTGCTTCAAAGTTTTTTTTAGTTTTACAAAAATCATTAAAATTGTGACCTTCGTAACAAATTTGCATTTTATTTTTTTATTTAACAGTTGGGAGAGACACGCCATATCCACAATTTGGATAATTGCGTGTATATTTTAAATTATATACAATTAATACAATTGAACATTGGAAATCATTAAAATTAAACGTTCAATGTCAAATTTTACATATAGCAATTATAAAGCTTGAAATATGTACAGTCAACGCTTTCGCCTCAAAATATACATCCTGCAGAATCTATTAAACTTGATGTATTGGTCTTTATTGCAAGCAGCTTGTTTTGTATTAGTCAGGTAAAGTTGGTTTTCTTCCCTTAGATCAGAAGTTAGTGGACAGTCTATCAGAAGATGTTCAGGGGTTTGTTGTTCGTCTCCACAAGTGCATGCAGGTGAACCAATTTTGCCAATTCGAAACAAGTATGTGTTGAAGTCACCATGTCCAGTAAAAAATTGAACGTTATAGAAGTTGGGTTGAACATAGTTAGGAATTCTTGAAGTATCAAAGAATCCCTTGAAATTATCATTGGCACCTCCATAGTATTCCTCAAATTTCTGGTTTATAAAATTAGATATCATTTTTCTTTTAGTTGGATCTGATTTTTTGTATCCAATATTCATTTTTAGTAAATTTGTTTCAATAAAATCCGTGAGCTTTGGAGTTCTAGCAACAATATGAGTACAGTTTGAAGATGTTGAGTTATAAACCTGTGTACTGTGCTTCAAAATTTTGTACTGCAGAGAGTTTAATTTATCTTTGACTTTTTTGGGTATAAAGTTGTACCAGATCGTGGAACCATAAGTTAGTGAACTTCGAAACAGTGTCTTATAGAGTTCTATTCTTCTTTTACTGTCCAGTCCCCATGCTTTCCCGGTTAATCCAATTAGGTATCCACTAGCTCTATTTGTCTTAGTAATAATCTCATCAATATGGGGCACGAAATCCAATTTGTTTTTATTTCTATGATTTTTAAAAGTTATTCCCATAATCTTCAGTTTTTCTACCCGATTGGCAGTGATAGTGTTAGGAATTTTTGCAGCTATTTTGCTATTAAACAAGTATAAGATTTTCGTTTTCTCTTCAGATACGGTCAACTTATTGTTCCCACACCAGTCTAATATTCTCCCCATGACCTTTTCTGTTGTATTCCGAAGTTCTGTCAAGTTGTTTCCCCAACATATCACAGTTAAATCATCCGCATAAGCAATGATTTCACTGTTTGATTCTGAATAGTTATTCAATAAATCGTTTAGAATAATATTCCATATTGTAGGGGATATAGGCCCACCCTGTGGACATCCCTTGCTTAATTTTTTGTGGGTTTCATTTGATGAGTATCTAAATCTCACTCTTCTATTATTAAGAAAAGACTGCAGTAGTTTTATTATTGAAGCTTGAACGTTGTCCTCATCTAGTCTTTTCAGCACCATCGGCCACCATGCATTGTCGAACGCATTTTATGATCAAATTACCATTCTACGAAGGTTTATAAAAAAAAAAACAAAGGTTGTTCGCTTTTTTTAATGTAACGCGACACGTCTTTTTTATTTAAAAAAAAAAACCTTCATTATCTTTAAAGTAATGAAGTTTGAATTTTTATTCGCATTTAAAAAAATTATTTGTTGGAGTGGTGTGACAAGTGTCATCTGAATCGTTACTTGAAGCAAATAAGACTTGGATTCGAATCTACAGTCATGACCAAAACTTAAGGAAGTGGAAAGTCTTTGATGTGTCGCCAGTCATGTTTTTTAAAAAGAGGCAGAGTCAATTTTATTCACACTTGGTTATCTCGTGTGTCTTCAATAAAGGTCATTGTAATATCTTTCAGAGTTATTGTCTCAATCCCGATATAAATGTTAAAAGGAACAACTTCCTTAAGTTTTGTCCATGAGTGTAGTTATCTCGTGTGTCTTCAATAAAGGTCACTGTAATATTTTTCAGAGTTATTGTCTGAATCCTGATATACATGCTAAAAGATACAACTTCCTTAAGTTTTGTCCATGAGTGGGTATAAAACTCACACAGCATGATTATTCACCAAAGAAAATCCAAGATAAACATAAAAAGCGTAACAGCCATATAAAGGAAGTTCTGAGAGGACAGGAATACTGCCAGCCCCCAACCTATGGCTGGTTGTGAGGAAACAGAAATTAAAAATAAATACAAAGATACGCTAAAAAACTGAACTTTTTTAACACGTCACATTTCATCTTATTAAGTTAAGATTAAAGATACTTCTTCAACCTCTTTTTATATAAGGTTATTCCAAAAGTTCGTGTGTTTTTTTAACGTTGTTTTTCTTATTACTTGGCGAATAATATTATTACGGCGAATACATAATAATACAATTACTTTATACATAATACAAAGACATTATACATAATAGCGAATAATATAATGGCGAATAATATTGGTATTTCAATTTTTTACAAGTTTTTACGAACATTTGGAACAACCTTGTAAAAAATATATATGAAATACTTCACTCAAGCCTTCCACTACATTTAAACCTGCCTTTATCGCCCCCTCTTGGGACTTACCAAAATAGGGTGCTATAGAGAAGGGGTGCTATAGACAGGTAACTTTTAATGTAAATCGCATCGTACTACGTATTAAAAATCGGGCCCTATAGAGAGGGAGGCGCTATTTAGAGAGGGCGCTATAGACAGGTTTAACTGTATTTTGAAAAAAGGCGACAGCGGTTTGACGAAACGTCAAAAAGACAATAAACATTTATAAAAAGGAAAAAAACAGTACAAAAGTGAAATTGAACTGGAATCAGAGGTGGATAAATTAATAAAAAGGCATCTCCTGATCGTAAAACTAAAAGTTACTGATAGTTTGCACCATCTGTCGGAATAAATATCATCTAATCGTTGATTTTTAAATATTATTCTGACCAATTATATTTTTACAAATTGTTTTACTTTGGGTATGTTAATCTTCTCTGTATCGTTCCAATTTTAGTATATGTACCGCCGAACAAGCGTGTACAATTTTGGACTCGAAAGTCACACTTTTGTTAGTAGCCCGTTTAACCATATTTTATTACTTTGGTCCCTTATACCTGCTCTTGAAGAGTGAAGACCTACTGTGATATCTACTATGGCTTCTAGCAATAACAAGCAGAAGAAGGAACTTGCTCCTGCTTTTTATGTCGACCTGGAGGAGATCGCGGCTGAAGATGAAGAGCTGATCGCCAACCACTATGTGCAGTACATGAATAAACCTTCTCTCCGAAGACTGCAGCTCAATCTGGTCGGCTACATCGAGAAGAGGAGCCAGCTTATCAAGCGCATGACAATGCGAATCCTGGAAATCGACGAAACTATGGATGACTTCTATACTTTCCAGAATCTCCAGAGAGAGGTGAATACCCCCGATACGGCCGCCAAATATGCCCAAACAGAACCTGCCCCTGCTTTCCAAGAAACAGAGGTGCAGACTGAGCCCATCTTACCTACCACTACAGCCCCCGTTCCTATATTCATCTCTGTTCCCAGGAAGCCTGTTGCTGTCCCCACCAATAGGAAGCAACTAGAGGCAATCAACCCTCCTGCCAAAAGAACAAATGCTGCTGTTCCCCTCAGGCCTGCTCTCCACTGTACCACCAGCTAGTTGCCTCCAAACTGCACGTCGAGAAATCGTCGGAGCATGCTCTGGTTGTTGCAGATAACCTACAGGCCGATCCCCGAGACATCCTGAAGGCTGTCCGCGCTGTTCATCCTTTGCCCCAATGCGTCTTTGCGCAACAGAGGAAAGCTGGTGCTTCACGCCAGCAAACCTGATACCATCCATGCTGTTTGATCCTCCCTGACCCACAAGCTGGATGGCATGAAGGTCCGCTAGCAGAAGGAACTCTTGACACGAATCTGCCTTTTCAGGGTAGAAGAGAATATTACCAACTCCACTGAGGAGACCTTCCTGGGCACTCCAGCTGTCAGTCAACTTCCTGGCGACAAGGTGGTGCATCGGTCTGCCACAAGGAACGGGACCTGCACGGCCTCCATCGAGGTGGACAAGGTCAGAGCCCTGGGTGCTCGCGGAAGGATTGGTTAATGGTGGGATCTTCAACTTCGAAGAATCCGCCCGCGTCTTCTTCTGCTGTTGTGGCTTCGGTCACAACTCGGACCATTGCAGGGCCCCAAAGTGCGAAACAGAAGGTCACGAGAGTAGTGACTGTTCCTCTCTGGCGCATACTGCCAAATGTGCTAACTGCTGCACCAAGGGCCAACCTGACTCACACGAAGCCAGATCTGCCTCCTGTTCCATCCTGATATTTAAAAGCGTGAAGTTTTAGGCTTCTAGGACCCACCCCTGCCTACCCCTGATCTCCGCGGATTCCTCCCTGCCCCTTCTGATCCTACTCTACATCCTAAGCAATCCTGGCTGCACCTGGCGCTGATCCCTGGCCACCCATTCCTAGGTTCCCTCCAGAGGTAACTTCGGGTTTTCCCAACAGTGCTTTGCGACTTGTCTGCTTGCTACGGCCATTTGGTTCAAAAATAATATTCTTGGTTAGTAACCCTCAAAGCCGTATTAAAATTTACTTTGGTTTGGCTCAAAAAATTTTGTAATTATATAAATACTTACTAGTTTTTTTGTCATTTCTTCTTTGCGTCTTAAGTCAGGTAGCACACATTCTCAAATTATGCCTCTTCTATATTTTATGAGCACAATTAAAGCAAATTGTGATTATAAATATAATGTTTTTATTATATTTCCACGACTCTGTGTGTGCATTACAAATACCAAAGTACTCATGTATCCAAAAAAAATCTAATAATCTTGATCTGAAAATATTCAATATAACACACAGTAAACCGACAAATTTATCATAATAAATACAGTAGAACCTCCCTGTGACTAACACCTAATTTTAGAGCCAAAGTGCCCTTTAGAGAGAAGCGTTCTCTTACCGAAGGGTTGCTAAATAGTAGAAATGGTCATTTTGCAAATGAAAACTGTCCTTTGTAGAGAGGTGTCCTCTTACCGAAGAATTTCTAAATAGTAAAAATGGTCATTTTTCAAATGAAAACTGCCCTTTGTAGAGAGGTGTCCTCTTACCGGAGAGTTGCTAAATAGTAAAAATGGTCATTTTGCAAATGAAAACTGTCCTTTGTAGAGAGGTGTCCTCTTACCGAAGAGTTGCTAAATAGTAAAAATGGTCATTTTTCAAATGAAAACTGCCCTTTGTAGAGAGGTGTCCTCTTACCGGAAAGTTGCTAAATAGTAAAAAAATGGTCATTTTTACAAATGAAAACTGTCCTTTGCAGAGACGTGTCCTCTTACCGGAGAGTTGCTAAATAGTAAAAATGGTAATTTTGCAAATGAAAACTGTCCTTTGTAGAGAGGTGTCCTCTTACCGGAGAGTTGCTAAATAGTAAAAATGGTAATTTTTCAAATGAAAACAGTCCTTTGTAGAGAGATGTCCTCTTACCGAAGAGTTACTAAATAGTAAAAAAATGGTCATTTTTCAAATGAAAACTGTCCTTTATAGAGAGGTGTCCTCTTACCGGAGAGTTTCTAAATAGTAAAAATGGTAATTTTTCAAATGAAAACTGTCCTTTGTAGAGAGGTGTCCTCTTACCGGAGGGTTGCTAAATAGTAAAATTGGTAATTTTGCAAATGAAAACTGTCCTTTGTAGAGAGGTGTCCTCTTACCGGAGAGTTGCTAAATAGTAAAAATGGTCATTTTGCAAATGAAAACTGTCCTTTGTAGCGATATGTCCTCTTACCGGAGAGTTGCTAATTAGTAAAAATGGTAATTTTGCAAATGAAAACTGTCCTTTGTAGAGAGGTGTCCTCTTACCGGAGAGTTGCTAATTAGTAAAAATGGTAATTTTGCAAATGAAAACTGTCCTTTGTAGAGAGGTATCGTCTAGCGCAAGTGTCCTCTCATGGAGGTTCTACTGTATATAGATATAGAATCTTTTTACGATACCAAGATCATCCTTAATAGAGAACGTCACAAAAAGAAGTTTGGAAGGAAAAGAAAGGAAAAAAAAACATTCTTTAAAATGTTTCTAAGATCAACGAAGTCAATAGTAAAAAAAAACAAGAATCTTAAACAGATTTCACACCATCGCGATGAGATTAGAAAGGGAAAGATAAAAAAAAAACGAAATAATCGGCCTACGGGGTTCTCATATATGTCAACAGGGTGAAGGTCGTCGGGAGGGATCGTCGTCTGCATTCCCCTGCGGCCTCTCTTCTGATTTATTTCTTAATAATCTGCCGTCAGGGCGGCGCCACTTGCATTCTTGTTGCTAATGGTAAACATATGGTGTCTTGAACCCTGGCTCTTTTTGGTTGGCTAGTATCACCTTGGTTCTTATTTGTTTATTTATATCAATTTAAAGCGCTATGTCCTCCTAAAGACACTTGCACTGTCATACATGTATGCCTTTACATTTGTTTATATTAAGAAAAAAGGCATTTCCTGATCGTGCAACTGAAAGTTGCATATGGCTTACGCCATCTGTCGCAATAAATATCAACTAATCGTTAATTTTTTTAATTATTCCAGAATTGACCAAATACCGTTTATTGATTATCCAAGAAAAGCTGACAACGTATGCGTTTTGGGCTGTTGGCCCTCGTCAACATGGTGCAAGCTGTACCACAACGACCAAAAAGGCTGGTCTTTGGGGCATCTTGAAAAACCATGAAATTGTATATATATTGTCTATATATATATTTACAATAAGTTAAGGCCGTGAAGAATAGTCATATGATATTAACAAGGAGAAAGAGAGAAAAAACGAGAACAGAGAACTGTGTACAAAAGAAAGAAATGTCTGGTAAAATGTACAATCAACATATTTTACATTATCAGTTTCTTAAAATATATTTGTTGCTGTATAATTTATCTACAAAAGGTATTGAATTTAATATACATTTTTTTACTGGAAATGAAAATACTTGAATCTGTTACAATACTTGGTTTACTGGTTTGAATACCTGGTGTCTCTCTTCGGAGGTTGGAGATGTGAGAATGTTGGGAGAATTGTCATTAAATGTATTTTTAAAATTTACTTTCTTCTTTTTACGCGTTTTTTAGGTATTCATATACAGACTTATTTATTAGAGAATAAAAATATATATATTGGATTTTAAAAATATATTTATTTGCCAATATTTAGGTTGGCTGAACGCCAACCTTTATCAAGGCATTACATTTTTGTATAAACAAACTCAGCGCCGCATATTATATACAGTTGAAAAGATTTTAAAATGCAAAGTAGATAGAGGGTATTCTGTGCCTGTACAGATTTCTCCTATCTACTTTGTATTTTTAAAATTATTTCAACTGTGATATTATAACACTATGCGGCGCTGAGTTTGTTTATACAAAAATGTAATGCCTTGATAAAGGTTTGGCGTTCAGCCAACCAAAATATTGGCAAAATATATATATATATATATTTTAAAACCAATATATGCCTTTTTACTATCTAACGATTTAAATATGGATTGCTCTATTTTCAAAACACCTCTTTTTATGCTCCACTTCTATTATGAATATGGGAGAATTGTCATAAATGCATTTTTTATTCACTTTTCTTTTATACGAGTATTTTAGGTATTCATTTACATACCCTTAATACATTCTGTATTTCATTCATCTTTCTATGTTTTTTTTTTAAGATATGCTTTTTTTTTTTTTTTTTTTAAGATATCCTGTTCGCGGTCTGATTGGCTGTTCAGTATCACATGAACACAGTTAACCAATATTAGTTAAGTTGATTAGTAAATCTGCATGAAATATTTCTTTAGTTCATCGGGTGAAATCAACAACGAAATTCTTATATTTTTATAAGATAGTGGGTTCGATTTAAACTTATTTAATGAATCGCTTTTCAACTAAAACAGGTTTTTAGTTAAAACTCATCATGATCAATGATAATCACGGCATGATAATAAAGAAAACTTTCAACAAACATCAGTACAATTCCCGAACAAAGCGCTACGTTGACGGTCAGACGAGGCGGGAGCTGGCGACCTTGCTGAGGGAGTCCTCGGACAAGGATAGGTCCAGCCAGCCGTTCATCATAATTAGGCCGAAATTAGAATGCCGCGGCCTATACCGAGGTGAAGGATGCCTCTCACGTGAGAGCACAATCCCTTATCTCTCTTTTTACATATAACGGTAGACAAAGACAGTTTTAATTTGCCAAGGATTTTCCAGTAGAGACGGCATGTGTGATATGGCTTCTTTGGTAGAAGCAGTATATATATGATATGGCTTCTTTGGTAGAAGCAGTATATATATGATATGGCTTCTTTGGTAGAAGCAGTATATATATGATATGGCTTCTTTGGTAGAAGCAGTATATATATGATATGGCTTCTTTGGTAGAAGCAGTATATATATGATATGGCTTCTTTGGTAGAGCAGTATATATATGATATGGCTTCTTTGGTAGAAGCAGTATATATACGATATGGCTTCTTTGGTAGAAGCAGTATATATACGATATGGCTTCTTTGGTAGAAGCAGTATATATACGATATGGCTTCTCTGGTAGAAGCAGTATATATATACGATATGGCTTCTTTGGTAGAAGCAGTATATATATACGATATGGCTTCTTTGGTAGAAGCAGTATATATATGTAATGATGAGTTGAGTTACTGTAGCCTCTTGTGGAATCTTGTCGACTAAAAATGTGATGAGGTATCCAGTCGACTTAAACTATGGTGTGAGTCCCTGTCAACTCTCGCTATACTGTGTAGACCGAGAGGAACAGTCAGGATGGGGAGTTTTCCAATACCTCTCTGCACCTTGTAAGACCTTTAAAAGTTCTCACAGAGTACAGGCAGTCGTGGTCGAGGCAGAGTGGAAAGCTTGGGAATGTCCATACACAAAAAACGAAGACACAGTTGCACTAAGAAAGTTCCGTGAACAGATAAAAGTTTAGCTAGGAGCGAAAGATGGAGATAGAAAAGTTCTCACTGGTCTACATGGTGGATGAGGTGGACCTGGAGTACAACCTACGAGGGCTTGCCTGAGGGTGAACTAACTGTCAAGTGACTGTAAAGTGACTGTATTTATAGGTTAAGACGGGGGAGGCTTTTATATATCTCCTCCGAGAAAAGAAGTATTGCATTACAGCATATGCGACAGGGGCGCGGATCGTCTGGCGAAACTGGACACTGGCGCCAGCCTGACAGTTTCCAATCTATCTTTAGATGTTTTTGATCTTCTAAATCTATCTCGATTTTAGACGTTTTGACCTTTTGCGTTAGCTCAACTCTTAATCTATTACAGAGTTTTATTTATTTATCGTCAGTTTGTACAAAGTACATTACATATGATGATGTAATGACACATGTCAATCATGCGTATAATCATTTACAGATGTGTTTCTTTTATACAACATGAAAATCTTGTTATAAGTTATATACAATATGGGGTTGTTGGCTTAAATTACCATATATATGATATGGCTTCTTTGGTAGTAGCAGTATATATATGATATGGCTTCTTTGGTAGTAGCAGTATATATATGATATGGCTTCTTTGGTGGTGACAGTATATACGACATGGTTTCTTTGGTAGTAGCAGTATATATATGATATGGCTTCTTTAATAGTAGCAGTATATATATGATATGACTTCTTTGGTGGTGACAGTATATAAGACATGGTTTCTTTGGTAGTAGCAGTATATATATGATATGACTTCTTTGGTAGTAGCAGTATATATATGATATGGCTTCTTTGGTGGTGACAGTATATATATGATATGGCTTCTTTGGTGGTGACAGTATATACGACATGGTTTCTTTGGTGGTGACAGTATATACGACATGGTTTCTTTGGTGGTGACAGTATATACGACATGGTTTCTTTGGTAGAAGCAGTATATATATGATATGGCTTCTTTGGTAGTAGCAGTATATATATGATATGGCTTCTTTGGTGGTGACAGTATATATATGATATGGCTTCTTTGGTGGTGACAGTATATACGACATGGTTTCTTTGGTGGTGACAGTATATACGACATGGTTTCTTTGGTAGAAGCAGTATATATATGATATGGCTTCTTTGGTAGTAGCAGTATATATATGATATGGCTTCTTTGGTGGTGACAGTATATATATGATATGGCTTCTTTGGTGGTGACAGTATATACGACATGGTTTCTTTGGTGGTGACAGTATATACGACATGGTTTCTTTGGTAGAAGCAGTATATATATGATATGGCTTCTTTGGTAGTAGCAGTATATATATGATATGGCTTCTTTGGTGGTGACAGTATATATATGATATGGCTTCTTTGGTGGTGACAGTATATACGACATGGTTTCTTTGGTGGTGACAGTATATACGACATGGTTTCTTTGGTAGAAGCAGTATATATATGATATGGCTTCTTTGGTAGTAGCAGTATATATATGATATGGCTTCTTTGGTGGTGACAGTATATATATGATATGGCTTCTTTGGTGGTGACAGTATATACGACATGGTTTCTTTGGTGGTGACAGTATATACGACATGGTTTCTTTGGTAGTAGCAGTATATATATGATATGGCTTCTTTGGTAGTAGCAGTATATATATGATATGGCTTCTTTGGTGGTGACAGTATATACGACATGGTTTCTTTGGTAGAAGCAGTATATATATGATATGTGGCTTATCACTACTCAAGATTTAAAATAAAACAGTATAAGAGACTTCTTGATATCCGAACAATTTGTATCGTAGAGATGTCTATATGCAAATTTGGCTGAAAAGAATGCAACTTCTTGGAGTCCTTTCTCATTGTAGTTAGAGAAGGTTTGAAAATAGCTTTGAATTTTTTTTTTATTGAAGGGATTTATTTTGAGAGACTGGTACATAAGCTTTTCCTTTCTTTCTTAATAACACACAAATACACACAGATTTATTAAGACCACAGATCATCACCACCTAGGAAGCCTAGAGCTCCTATAATCCAAGCAGAATAGAACCCAACAACAGCTTCTAAGTCCGACGCATGTCCAGTAGCCACAGATTCCTTCGTGCATATGTCAAGGTTAACGTATAACTGAAAAGGCGATTGTGGAATTAGCCGTGTTCTAGTCATCTTTCTTTAATAACATGTTTAAGTGAATATATTTTTTTTTTATTACAATTTAAAGCGTTATGTCCCCCCAGGGACACTTGCGCTGTCATACATGTATACCTTTACATTTGTCTATACATATATATACAATAATGTTAGGCCGTGAATAGAATAGTCATATGATGTTAACAATGAGAAAAAGAGAGAGAAAAATAAACAATAAAAAAGAACTGTGAGCAAAGGAAAGAAATGTCTGCCAATATGTACAATAAGCATAATATAAATTATCAGTTTCTTAAAAGATATTTGCTATATCTTCTTTCTTATCTCCCCTCAAACATATTAGGGTATCAAGTTGTGACCCTTTATGATGTCTGTTTGACAACCATCATAATTAGATAAAGTAGAATGCGTCTGCCTTTGTCATTATGACTGGGAGCACTACTCAGTGGCAGGCTGACTTAGCTCCAAAATAAATGGCCGCCTCTGACATGAGGAACAGACGCCATGTGCAGTCGCTCCTAACATGGAGTACAAACGCTGCTCATTCTGTATCCCTGGATCAGGAATCCTTACAGGGTACTCTCATCCGGGAATGCTGAGCCCAGGTTTTTTAGTGAGCTTGTTACTGCTCCCCCTCCTCCTTTCTCATCCGGGCTTGGGACCGGCAAAGGCGGAGTTTATTTGCTATATAATATGCTTAAGTGAATATTGGAACTAAGTTTCTCATGGATTGAGCCATGTTGGACTATGAACACCATGTAACGGCACGATGACGACGTCCGTACATGCCGTCGCATGGCCAGGCGCCAGCCTTGAACCATGTAATTATTGATCGACGTAAACACTGGATTTTCCTTCTTTAATGGAACCCACGTGTTGACGAGGTACCAGACACGTGATGACTACAGTTGCAATTTGATTTTAAAAAAATTCTTGGCGATCATTTTAGGATAACATTTAGTTTTACTTTTATTTCTCAGGGTTGTTGTTATTGTCAGCCACGTGTTCGTTTTTAACTTGTTTTGTTTCCTCGAGTAAAAAAAAAGTATTTAATTTTATATTGATATTGTGTTTATATAGAAAATTCTTGTAACTTTGTTGAATAGGTATTTTTTAGGTGTTTTTCAGAAATATAAAAGTAGAATCGAATAATATTTTTGGCCAAATTCGACGATTTTATAACTCCCCAAGTAGGATATTATGAAATCGAAGCCGCCCCTGTACTGATGAGTGCTATTGCCCGAAACCATGGTATACACGCTGATTATTTTTTATGAATGTGCCAAATATATATCAGGCCTAAAAAATCAGGAGTAAAAATATTCCCCTCCAGGGAAAAGTATATTTTCAAAAACATTTTTATTCTCTAGCTTTCCGGCATGAACGTCCCTCTATAAGAGAAAACATTTCGGGCGTCCGTGCCCGAAAGCTAGAGAATAAAAATGCTTTTGAAAAGATACTTTTCCCTGGAAGCCTGATATATTTTACTTAATTGTTTAACATTTTATCGATTGATGGCAATTGAATTCATATAGATGATAATTTAAACCAACAACCTCATAATATAACAAGATTTTCATGTGTATAATAAACACTTCTGTAAATAATTATATGCATAATTGAGGTCTTACAAGATGCAAAGAGGTACTGGAAAATTCTCCACATCCTGACTGTTCCTTTTGGTTAACACAGTATAGCGACAGTATCTCACACCATAGATTGAGTCGACTCAATACCTCACCATAGCTTAATTCGACAGGATTCCACAACGACAGGATTCGACATACACCAATACCTCGCTTTGCGTCGTTTCGTTTTGCGTTTTTTTCGAAGTTGCGTCGCTGCTTAATTTTTACTGATTTTCACTGTGCGTCGTTAGATTTTCGAAGTTGCGTTGTTTTGGATTCGAGTCTTTATTTATTTTTTTCCCCTAAAATATGGCAACACCTTTGTTTTTGATTGCGCCTTCACATATTTTCACTTTGCGTCGTTTCAATTTGCGTCGTGTTTTTTTTTGGAACGTAACCCCGACGCAAAGCGAGGTATGGGTGTATATGTTATTATAAACCAAGAAAACGCCAAAATAATAACTGGTTGAAAATTTCACAATCTCTCCTAGTAAAAGTTAACAGCTTAAAACCAATTATATGCCTTATAAATGACAAGAGTATTGTCATACTACAGTCCTATGTGACATATGTCTCTCTGACGTAACAGTATTCTCTCCCAACAGAGTTTTGCCAAATTCCCTAGCAGCAGACACAGGTGAGGAAGGTCACGCCACCAGCTAATGACGCAGACGAACAAGGCCACTGTCAAGCAGACGCCAATTCGCATTAAAATCGTCTGGTATTCAATAATGATGCGTATAATTTCATCAGACGTTCATTTGTTCCATTTTCGTATGCTGCCAACATCATAAAACACTTTTTTTTTTAAATCTATTTTAAAAAAGTAGCCATAATAAAAGGCCATGGTTACCATATGTTAATTTCTATCTTTATACTAAATTAAAATATTGATTTGCATAACCTCCTCTTAGAATCTCTTTCTCCTAATTTGCATATATAAAAAGTTTGCATAATTGATATGAAAAATACGCCTTTATTTGACTTTCACGGCAGTGATTTTGATATCTTTGTTATAAAATTTTCACACAAATCTTCAGATTTGATAAACACAGAAAGATTACTGATAGACTATCCGTATTTGCATATAACCTTAAAAGTTGCATATAAAGGCTTTAAATGTATATCTACTTTATTAAAAGCTTGTCCCAAATATTCGTTATGATTTATATTTTTGCAACTGTTTACAAACATTTGGGACAACCTTGTAATTCTGAAACTAGGCCCACCTGCTGATTGGCCACCCTTGATATAGAAGATCAGAGATTAAATCATTCTTCTCTATAAGTATTCTGTTAGAATTTTACAAAAGGTTACCAATATTACCAAGGTTGTCTCAAAAGTTCGTAAACACTTGAAAAAAAATCATAATATGTTTACACGAACTTTTGGGATAACCTTATATCTATATTATTCAAAACTCCAAAAATAAAAAAAAAAATGTAACAACTATTTGGAAAGAAAAATATCTTTTAGATATGAAGCATAATTTAACATGTGGATATGAAGAGAATCTTTTACATATGTTCGGTATGGTCAGTTTCTATAGTAATGTAAAACATGGGCAATTTCTATAAAGACAAAGAGAAATTCCTTTGATATTTGAACATCAAGATTAATCCTTAAAATTGAGTGGACAAGCACACACACAAGCGTTAATAAAGACGTCAATCAAGTAAGATCAGCTAGCTTTTTGAAAGAGGGCTATATTGGAAATGAATATTTGCTTGTAATACACTCATGGACAACACTTAAGAAAGAGGAAATTATTTGACTTCACACATGGTTATCTTGTGTGTCTTCAATAAAGGTCACTGTAATATATTTCAGAGTTATTGTTTGAATCCCGATATACATGCTAACAGGTACAACTTCCTTAAGTTTTGTCCATGAGTGTAGTTATCTCGTATGTCTTCAATAAAGGTCACTGTAATATATTTCAGAGTTATTGTTTGAATCCCGATATACATGCTAACAGGTACAACTTCCTTAAGTTTTGTCCATGAGTGTGTCTTCAATAAAGGTCACTGTAATATCTTTCAGAATTATTGTCTGAATCCCGATATACATGCTGAAAGGTACAACTTCCTTAAGTTTTGTCCATGAGTGTATCTTCAGAAGACCATCGGGAAATTGACCATTTGACATATATAGAAGGATACAGTATGGAAATACAAGAAGATAGTACGATGATAGTGGTTAACCAAATTTGAAATATGAACTGAAGTCTGAAATATATTCAGAGTTGAAGAGAATTGAATAAGACGGATATTCCCCTTCACACTTGATCCATTCATGTATAAAACTGTATAAAAATCCATAGATGTCTGATAATTATGTTTAATACATTGTGATGTATATTCCTTTTTCACTTATACTAATCTAAATTTATGTCAATTCTACTAATTATTTTTTTTAAGAAAAGAAACTTCTTGTTCTCGATTGTTTGTACATGAGTTTATACCAAGTCCTTTCTTTCTTCTTTCTCCTCTATTTGATACATTGTAAATAACATTGCTGATTATTTTTACTATTACTGTTATTTCTATATATAAAACGACATTTGAAAATTATCCCGCATGTGTTTCTTTTGAACGAAAAATCGAAATTTATTTTAAGGAGAAATAACGATTTCCCATCCCTGGACACTTTTATTTTTCTGTTTATCATTACTCTTCACAATTCATCCTTTCATACTTAATCCCTAAGGTTAGCAATAATCGTTATTTCTCCTTAAAATAAGTTTCGATTATTCGTTCAAAAGAAACACATGCGGGATAATTTTAAAATTTCGTTCTACAATCATAAGCCGAATTATATTGTATTATAAATTTCTGTATATACCTTCTTATACTCGGAGAATCTGTATAAGACCAAAATATCTTAATAAAGCTTTTTTTGTTGTTGTTGTTGGATAAGACAGATTGGGTGTTGTACGATTATTGACGACTTAAGGAAGACATTACATTGTCATGTATTCAATATTTGCATAGTATTATTTTACCAAAAAATGACTATTGTCTTATTTATTTAAAAAATCAGAACTTACTTACTCAACTTAATCAGCATATTTATATTTAAATATAACTTAATAACACAATATTATTACTATTCTTATACAAACAGATATCTATTTTTTAATAACAAAAAAAAAATACTCCTTCCTTTTGTTTCTTTGTTTTTTTTTGTGATGATGATAAATTTTATATACAGTTAAACCTGTCTATAGCGCCCCCTCTAAATAGCGTCTTCCTTTTTATAGCGCCAGATTTTAAATACGTAGTACGATGCGATTTACATTAAAAGTGACCTGTCTATAGCACCCCCTCTCTATAGCACCATATTTTGGTGAGTCCCAAGAGGGGGCGCTATAGACAGGTTTAATTGTATTTATTTTTCCACTGATGAGACTCGTGACAATATAATTATTAATTCATCCATTTTTAGATTCATTTATTTGAAAAACTAGAAAGACGACTTTGATTTGCATATCTATTATATATATAAATCGTTCTGAAAATAGAGCAATCCATATTTAAATATTTAGATAGATAACAAAAAAGCATATATTGGATTGAATAAAAATACTAATAAAAAGTTTTCCCATATCTCGTATCTAAAAATATGTTACATTATAGGTTAAATATTTTTATAACTTCATTTTAAATTAAAAAATTAATATATGCATTAATTGTCTCACCTTTATTGCTTAAATTCTCTATGAAAACTGTTCAGAAAACCGTCAATCATTTAAATTCAAACTTTTCAATTGACAACTATAAAGATAAAAGTCACGTCTCACGTCAAAATGAACGTCAAAGCTAGATTCTATCTATTGACCGTCGCAAACTAGCACACTCAGATCGGTAACAAAGCCACAACACCAGCTTTGGAAAACCGAGAAGCGTCCATCTATATACCATTTTGACGGGAGAGAGATTGAGATTGAAACTACTTTATTTCAATGTTCATATAAGATTATATATGGTTAAATACAGAATAAATATAAATATGAATAAATAAGATTATATAATTATAAATATAGGAATAAATAGATAAAAATAATTGATAAATATACATATATATATATAAATATATACAAGGTCTTCATTGGTGGCGCCCACCGCGGGAAAGACTCCCCCTCCGATGGACTGCGAGACAGAGAGAGAGAGAGAGAAGAGAGATAACTTCTATCTTTATAGATATATATCATACCGGCAAAATTTCCATCTTCTCAATTGACGATATTTGAAAATTAAGAATATTGCCACGTGGAAAATTAGGGAAGACCAACTTCAGGATGATACAGCAATTTATTTAAGGCAAAAACAAACTATTTTTATTTTATTTTATTTTATCTCAATTTGCAGGTGTTACATTCGAGCACAGCTCGCGAGTCACCTTGTCCAGAAAAACAAACTATGAGTGATAAACAAAAGATAATCAAAAGAAGGAAGTGTACAGAGTATAGTAAAATATAAACATAAATATGATACTCTGCTAATAATATAATAAATACTTTGTCACAATATGTAAATAATTACTTATAGAATGGTAAATTGTTAGTTTACAAAATCACCGATGGTTGGCAATAATCAATCAAATAAATGAGGTAACTGTAAAAAGAAAAGAATGGGTACGTGGGAAAAAGACTTATGACAGAGAGAGAGAGTCCTATCAAAAACCATACTTCAAACACTTAATGTTTTCATAATCAACACTTCCACTTGTCACCGTGTTTGTTGTTTTTTGCTAAGCCTTGTTTTTTTCTTTCCCTCTTTTCCATAATTGTTCTATTTGGTTCCAGAGTGGCGCCGTCGTGTGATGAAATATGGCGTCAATATATCAACAACATTATTTTTCCATCTCTCTTCCTTAAATACTATGATTGGAATCAATATTATGATTATTTTATTTACATATCTTTCTTTCCTTTATGAATGTATTAATAATTATTATTGATAGAAGATCTTCTACGAAGTGTTTATAGTCAAATATGACCTTAATAAGGAAAATATTATATAATTTTCGTGTTTGTGTATGATTTTTTTTATCGTAACAATTTGGGATATTTACTAAAATGATTTTAAAATGTAATAAATAGTATTATTTTATACAGTTAAACCTGTCTATAGCTCCCCCTCTAAATAGCATCTTCCTCCCTATAGCGCCCGATTTTAAATACGTAGTACGATGCAATTTACATAAAAGTGACCTGTCTATAGCACCCCCTCTCTATAGCACCCAATTTTGGTGAGTCCCGAAAGGGGCGCTATAGACAGGTTTAACTGTATATTGTAGCATATATCAGTTAGATATTTAATCACTTTTGTAAATTAAAAACAAAATAGACATACCCTGACTGCTCACATGATCTTGTTTAAGACGACAGAGCTCAATCTAGTGGAAAAAAATCAACTAAATGTTGATTTAACTTGTTCCCTGATATTCGGCCAACCCATTTTCCTGATAAATCAAGTAAGCTCATGTGAAAGAAGTAGTAAAAGAGAGGAACTGAGTTAAAAGTTAGAAATACAAAAATACCAGAGAAGAGAGGAACTGAGTCAAAAGGTAGAAATACAAAAAGACCAGAGAAGAGAGGAACTGAGTCAAAAGGTAGAAATACAAAAAGACCAGAGAAGAGAGGAACTGAGTTAAAAGTTAGAAATACAAAAATACCAGAGAAGAGAGGAACTGAGTCAAAAGGTAGAAATACAAAAAGACCAGAGAAGAGAGGAACTGAATTAAAAGGTAGAAATACAAAAATACCAGAGAAGAGAGGAACTGAGTCAAAAGGTAGAAATACAAAAAGACCAGAGAAGAGAGGAACTGAATTAAAAGGTAGAAATACAAAAGACCAGAGAAGAGAGGAACTGAATTAAAAGGTAGAAATACAAAAATACCAGAGAAGAGAGGAACTGAGTCAAAAGGTAGAAATACAAAAAGACCAGAGAAGGGAGGAACTGAGTCAAAAGGTAGAAATACAAAAAGACCAGAGAAGAGAGGAACTGAGTCAAAAGGTAGAAATACAAAAATACCAGAGAAGAGAGGAACTGAGTCAAAAGGTAGAAATACAAAAATACCAGAGAAGAGAGGAACTGAGTCAAAAGGTAGAAATACAAAAATACCAGAGAAGAGAGGAACTGAGTCAAAAGGTAGAAATACAAAAATACCAGAGAAGAGAGGAACTGAGTCAAAAGGTAGAAATACAAAAATACCAGAGAAGAGAGGAACTGAGTCAAAAGGTAGAAATACAAAAAGACCAGAGAAGAGAGGAACTGAGTCAAAAGGTAGAAATACAAAAAGACCAGAGAAGAGAGAAACTGAGTCAAAAGGTAGAAATACAAAAAGACCAGAGAAGAGAGAAACTGAGTCAAAAGGTATAAATACAAAAGGATCAGAGAAAGGAGGAACTGAGTCAAAAGGTAGAAATACAAAAAGACCAGAGAAGGGAGGAACTGAGTCAAAAGGTATAAATACAAAAAGACCAGAGAAGGGAGGAACTGAGTCAAAAGGTAGAAATACAAAAAGACCAGAGAAGGGGAAAACTGAGTCAAAAGGTAGAAATACAAAAATGCCAGAGAAGAGAGGAACTGAGTCAAAAGATAGAAATACAAAAATACCAGAGAAGAGAGGAACAGAGTCAAAAGGTAGAAATACAAAAAGACCATAGAAGAGAGAAACTGAGTCAAAAGGTAGAAATACAAAAAGACCAGAGAAGAGAGAAACTGAGTCAAAAGGTAGAAATACAAAAAGACCAGAGAAGAGAGAAACTGAGTCAAAAGGTAGAAATACAAAAAGACCAGAGAAGAGAGAAACTGAATTAAAAGGTAGAAATACAAAAAGACCAGAGAAGAGAGGAACTGAGTCAAAAGGTAGAAATACAAAAAGACCAGAGAAGAGAGGAACTGAGTCAAAAGGTAGTAATACGAAAAGACCAGAGAAGAGAGAAACTGAGTCAAAAGGTAGAAATACAAAAAGACCATAGAAGAGAGAAACTGAGTCAAAAAGTAGAAATACAAAAAGACCAGAGAAGAGAGAAACTGAGTCAAAAGGTAGAAATACAAAAAGACCAGAGAAGAGAGAAACTGAATTAAAAGGTAGAAATACAAAAAGACCATAGAAGAGAGGAACTGAGTCAAAAGGTAGAAATACAAAAAGACCAGAGAAGAGAGGAACTGAGTCAAAAGGTAGAAATACAAAAAGACCAGAGAAGAGAGAAACTGAATTAAAAGGTAGAAATACAAAAAGACCAGAGAAGAGAGAAACTGAGTCAAAAGGTAGAAATACAAAAAGACCAGAGAAGAGAGAAACTGAGTCAAAAGGTAGATATACGAAAAGACCAGAGAAGGGAGGAACTGAGTCAAAAGGTAGAAATACAAAAAGACCAGAGAAGAGAGGAACTGAGTCAAAAGGTAGAAATACAAAAAGACCAGAGAAGAGAGGAACTGAGTCAAAAGGTAGAAATACAAAAAGACCAGAGAAGGGAGGAACTGAGTCAAAAGGTAGAAATACAAAAAGACCAGAGAAGGGGAAAACTGAGTCAAAAGGTAGAAATACAAAAATACCAGAGAAGAGAGGAACTGAGTCAAAAGGTAGAAATACAAAAAGACCAGAGAAGGGAGGAACTGAGTCAAAAGGTAGAAATACAAAAAGACCAGAGAAGGGAGGAACTGAGTCAAAAGGTAGAAATACAAAAAGACCAGAGAAGGGGAAAACTGAGTCAAAAGGTAGAAATACAAAAATGCCAGAGAAGAGAGGAACTGAGTCAAAAGATAGAAATACAAAAATACCAGAGAAGAGAGGAACTGAGTCAAAAGGTAGAAATACAAAAAGACCATAGAAGAGAGGAACTGAGTCAAAAGGTAGAAATACAAAAAGACCATAGAAGAGAGAAACTGAGTCAAAAGGTAGAAATACAAAAAGACCAAAAAAGAGAAGAACTGAGTCAAAAGATAGAAATGCAAAAAACCAGAGAAGTGAGGAACTGAGTCAAAAGGTAGAAATACAAAAAGACTAGAGAAGGGAGGAACTGAGTCAAAAGGTAAAAATACAAAAAGACCAGAGAAGGGAAGAACTGAGTCAAAAGGTAGGAATACGAAAAGACCTGAGAAAGGAGGAACTGAGTCAAAAGGTAGGAATAAAAATACCAGAAAAGTAGTAAAAGAGAAGAACTGAGTCAAATGGTAGAAATACAAAAAGACCAGAGAAGGGAGGAACTGAGTCAGAAGGTAGAAATACAAAAAGACCAGAGAAGGGAGGAACTGAGTCAAAAGGTAGGAATACGAAAAACCTGAGAAAGGAGGAACTGAGTCAAAAGGTAGGAATAAAAAATACCAGAAAAGTAGTAAAAGAGAAGAACTGAGTCAAAAGGTAGAAATACAAAAAGACCAGGAGAAGGGAGGAACTGAGTCAAAAGGTAGGAATACGAAAAGACCAGAGAAGGGAGGAACCGAGTCAAAAGGTAGGAATAAAAAAAAATACCAGAAAAGTAGTAAAAGAGAAGAACTGAGTCAAAAGATAGGAATACAAAAAGACCAGAGAAGGGAGAAACTGAGTCAAAAGGTAGGAATACGAAAAGACCAGAGAAGGGAGGAACTGAGTCAAAAGGTAGGAATACGAAAAGACCTGAGAAAGGAGGAACTGAGTCAAAAGGTACAAATACCAAAAGACCAGAGAAGGGAGGAACCGAGTCAAAAGGTAGAAATACAAAAAGATCAGAGAAGGGAGGAACTGAGTCAAAAGGTAGAGATACAAAAAGACCAGAGAAGGGAGGAAACGAGCCAAAAGGTATAAATACAAAAGGATCAGAGAAAGGAGGAACTGAGTCAAAAGGTAGAAATACAAAAAGACCAGAGAAGGGAAGAACTGAGTCAAAAGGTAGTAATACAAAAAGACCAGAGAAGGGAGGAACTGAGTCAAAAGGTAGAAATACAAAAAGACCAGAGAAGGGAAGAACTGAGTAAAATGGTAGAAATACAAAAAGACCAGAGAAGGGAGGAACTGAGTCAAAGGGTAGAAATACAAAAAGACCAGAGAAGGGAGGAACTGAGTCAAAAGGTAGAAATACAAAAAGACCAGAAAAGATAAGAACTGAGTCAAAAGGTAGAAATACAAAAAGACCAGAGAAGGGGAGAACTGAGTCAAAAGGTAGAAATACAAAAAGACCAGAGAAGATAAGAACTGAGTCAAAAGGTAGTAATACAAAAAGACCAGAGAAGGGAGGAACTGAGTCAAAAGGTAGAAATACAAAAATACCAGAGAAGAGAGGAACTGAGTCAAAAGGTAGAAATACAAAAAGACCATCGAAGGGAGGAACTGAGTCAAAAGGTAGAAATACAAAAAGACCAGAGAAGGGAGGAACTGAGTCAAAAGGTAGAAATACAAAAAGACCAGAAAAGATAAGAACTGAGTCAAAAGGTAGAAATACAAAAAGACCAGAGAAGGGAGAACTGAGTCAAAAGGTAGAAATACAAAAAGACCAGAGAAGATAAGAACTGAGTCAAAAGGTAGAAATACAAAAAGACCAGAGAAGGGAAGAACTGAGTCAAAAGGTAGAAATACAAAAAGACCAGAGAAGATAAGAACTGAGTCAAAAGGTAGAAATACAAAAAGACCAGAGAAGGGAAGAACTGAGTCAAAAGGTAGAAATACAAAAAGACCAGAGAAGGGAGGAGAGCTGGGACCAGTCCGGCGAGAACCGGCCCAAACCGGCGGAATGGCGCCTCCAATCTGGACACCGGTGTAAACAGCGCGGCCTTGCGGTCGCTCTTCATACCAACAACATGGTTACGTGGGGTAAAACTGGCATGAATACAATCACACTTTCCTCTATCCACTCTCATTAGTTTTCAAGATACAGTTCCTTCACAAAGATATCATATCAGGATGTTACGTCTAGAGTCTTCGCTTTTATTTTATCCATGATTATTATTACAATTTTTAACAATTATTTTTCAGAAATGTATTTCTTTTTACAATAAAATCATCAACTATTATATCTAAAGATCTTACTGCAATGATAAAAATTATTATATCAGAAATTTTGGCTTATAAGTAGCAAACCTTCTCAGAGGTGTCGCCCAAATTAATCTCCAGAACGCTCTCTACTATTGTGTTGGATTTCATTATCAGATTCAATCTTAATATTTATCTGTTTTTTATGTTTATCTTTATAGTATCATGTGAGAGATTGTGTGGCATGTAGAAATGAGTTCTGTCAAGAAAGAGTCGCTATTTTTTAAATAAAAATCAATATTATAGGAATAGCATCTTTATTGAATTGTGTGTGCATTAAATAATATGATCTCCCAACTCATTGGTGGAAACGTCGAATTTCCCCTTTAAGCTTATTCTTCTCCTTGAAGATAGAGGCTACCTGGCCCGACAATCATAGTTCTTTAACCCTTTAAGCACCAGGCAAGACGGTGTATCGGTATGATGTGACTTGATGCTCCTTTTCTCCTTTAAAAAAATCTAATGAAAATTAATTAATTGTATTTTAAAGCGTATATTCTGTTGCATTGTGTTTCATATGTTTGTATGAATCATAAAGGCGTTTATTTAAAAATATAATAATTTAAAGAATAGTTTGATGTCTTTTGAAAGCTAACAATAATCAGGAATGACCTTGAAAACGGCCGGCACCTAAAGGGTTAAAAAAAATACTTAGGGCAGAAATTTTTTTTTATTTTCTCAATGTTTCTACAAATATCTGCCCTCGTTAGGAAAAATAAAAATTAAAGAATTTGTCAAGGCGTTAAAAAAGATTCATTTAGAATGATTCAGAAACATTTTTAACGTCTTGCGCTTAAAAGTGTTTCACATTATCACGCCACCTGTATTTAGAAAGGGGAACTATCAATGTAAATACATTTGCATCTCCATTTTGGTCAGGTTTTATTAGTGTTTATTGATCTGTTCTCTTTTCTTTTTTAATATGATATGTTTTGGCTTTTTTCCTGTTTTCTGTTTTGTTGGCGTTCTTAATTCATTGTTATGTTTTCCGTGTGAAGTTTTTGATAGTCGTACAGTCTTCTTTTTCGGTTTCTCTAACCTTGAGCAGGTACTGGTCTCCAGTGACGTCATACTTCTCTATCTTGAGTTATTTATTTCTTCATAACTTCCCATCCAGTCCATTAATCCAATTTTTCAGTTTCTCTGTTCTTGTTTGAACGTGAGCATGAACGTATCCGAAGATACACACTCATAGACTTAAGGAAGTTGTACATTTTAGCATGTATATCGGGATTCAGACAATAACTATGAAAGATATTACAATGACCTATATTGAAGACACACAAGATAACCAAGTGTAAACAACCTCTGTCTCCTAAAAAAAGGACTACCGGCGACATCAAAGACTTTCCACGTCCTTAAGTTTTGGCCATGAGTGTATAATTAACTTATAGGCTATTCAGAAAGCCTATACAACTTATCCAAATAACAAACCAATTTGCATATGGAGTTATACAATTATTAAAGCATTATTAATATATTCCAATCCTTATAACTCTATTACTAGTAGTGTAATAATACTATAATATACAGTTAAACCTGTCTATAGCCCCCCCCTCTAAATAGCGCCTCCCTCTCTATAGCGTCCAATTTTATATACGTAGTACGATGCGATTTACATTAAAAGTGACCTGTCTATAGCACCCCCTCTCTATAGCACCCTATTTTAATGAGTCCCAAGAGGGGGGCGCTATAGACAGGTTTAACTGTATATATATATAATAATAATAATTAACATTTATTAAGACAATTATCGTTGGGCAAACATCCATTCGCGAAGAATCCGAACGAAATCAATCAGTGCTAATCAGTTAGTTGTAAATAATAAAAATGATTTTAAAAACGTCATTTTTCACAAAAAAAAACAATTTATACCAATTATATATTATCATTATTATCATTTCTATTATTATAGTAGCAGGAGGTTTATTTATAGGTAAGGAAGAAGGAAATCATTGACCTAAACAAATAAATAATGGCAACTTGAATTACCACGCCATCTGTAGGCGATCGGAAGTACTATTTCGGAGTAAAATTCGTATTTTTCAAACTCTATATACTTTTCAAAACATTGAACACAAAAAAGTTGCATATACTGTAATATCTTATTTAAAAAATTACAATATGCAAAAATGATAACATTAAGATGCAATTTTTTTTACACATCAATCAAACTTCTACTGTTCTCACTGCGATAATAAACTATTGGAGGGTTTGGTGCGTTATTGTAGCGAAGTATTTATTATATTTATTAACAGAGTATCATTTTTTATGTTTTTATTTTGATACTCTGTAAACTTCCCTCATTGTTCTTCTTTATCATTCATAGTTTGTTCTTGCCTCAAATAAATTTATTTATTACCAGTTGCAAACAAGACACGCTATATCCGATCTGGATAATTGTGCGTGAAACTATTTACAATAATTGTAGTAGAGTAGGTAACAGAATTATCAAAAAGAAAATAAACAATTAAGAAAAAGAGCATTGAATAAACATATACATTAAACAAATAAGCAACAACATAAGCAGATAGAAGAAACCACAAGGTAGTTATTTACAATATGTTAAGCAATGATGGAAATTGATTCAATGAAGTTATCTGTAATAATTAGTATCATGGTATCATCGTTGTATCATCCTGAAGTTTGTCTTTCCTAATTTTTCACGTGGCAATATTAATATGCAAAAATAAAATAAATATTGTGGAGAAGAAACAATTTATTATTTAATTTAATTTAATTATTCAATGAAAATATTTGGAAACAGATTTAATTTAATTAAACTATACAGTTATCAGCGTCATAATCAATTCTTTCTTAATCAATTCTGTCACCGTTTGCTTTTGTGAATGGAATAAATACCCAAATATGGCTATTTCTTATAACCATCGGTAGTTCAGTGGCGGCTCGGGTTCGATTCCCGGCCGATGCTTTTTTTTACAATTTTTAAAACTCATTTATATATTATACAAGAATGACATCCACGGCGCCAAATTATAATTGTAACGAATAGTATTTGAATAAAAGCATTTAATCGGGTAAAACCCGGGCGCTGCCCGGGCCATTCGGCTAGTTATTAAATATAAAATAATGATCGAAATATTTCTTTGCGTGCTTTCTCTATATTCTCTAGCTGTAGATAGTTTTGTTGAGTTGTTGATAATTGTCGACTAGTCGCCGTGACGTCATCAATAAATACGCTTATATCTTGAGATATACAAATACTTGATTTCTACGATACAATATATAGACGGTAGTAATGCCTTTCTTTATTTGCTAAAAGTACAAGCTTTCAGAACTTTATAATCTTTCCACAGGCTTAGCTATAAGTTGAAAGAATGAATGGAAAGAATATAAAGATCCGAAAACTTGCAATTTTCACGAATAAAGAAACACATTGCTACTGTTTATATTTTAATACTCTATAGCAATTTTCACTTTTAATATGCAAAAATGTTTGTTAAATTAGTATAATATTTTATGTATATATATATATATATATATATATATATATATATATATATATATATATATATATAAATCACAATAAATGTATGATATTTCTCGTTTTCTATTATTGAGTAAAAAATTCACTTTAATATGTAACTTGGTAACGTGGCTTTTTCTGTCTTTTTCGGTAGTTTCATAATATCTGTTGTAAAAAAAAACATTTTCAAATTTGGATTTCCTTCTATTTATTTATTCAATATATATATATATGGATTTTTGCTAAATACAGGGTGTACCAGGTAAATTGGGACTAACTTTGACAGTCCATAAAACAAAAACTACTTGAGATTAAAAACTTGTTTTTTTTTTTCATTACGTAGCCATATTCATGTAAAATGCAACAGTACATGTGTGCGCAGTGTAGTGATGAAGAGTAACCGAGAATTTGAAAATCGAGCTGCCATCATCGTTGCTCTGCGCGCCGGAAGGAGCCCCAAAGAGATAGTGGATTTTCTTAAGTTGCCCAAAACCACTATTTATCGTGTCAAGAAGCAGTTTGATGAGGCCGACAGTAACAAAGAGGGGATAGCTACAAGGAAAAAGCACTCGCGTCGATCGGACAGGGTAAGAGGCGAAGAATTTGTCAAAAATGTCAAGGAGAAGATTGATGGAAACCCTGGGAAGAGCATGAGGGCCATAGCCAAGGAAATGGACGTTGGCTCTATGACAATTGTCAGAACTATCCATGAGGACCTTGGTCTCAAGTCTTATGCCCTTCGGAAAGGTCAGTTGCTGACTGAGAATATGAAGAATAACAGAAAAGGAAAGGCTGCTGCCCTCCTCAACAACCTGAAACACGACTCTTTTGGCATGCTAAGGTTCTTCTCTGACGAAAAGAACTTTGACGTGGACCAAAAGGTAAATCCCAGGAATGATCGCTGGATCTGTAAAGACCCCTCAGAGATACCTGTCGTGATGCACACGAAATTTCCTGCCTCCGTAATGGTCCTTGGCGTTATCAGCAGTGAAGGTGATGTCATGCCTCCCCATTTCTTTGAGAAGGGCCTTAGGATGAACGCTGACACCTACATCAATGTTCTGGAGACCGTTGTGAAGCCTTGGATGGACATGGTGGCCGCAGGAAGGAAGTATGTCTTCCAACAGGACTCAGCTCCAGCCCATAAGGCAAAAAAGACACAATCGTGGCTGACACTTAACGTCCCTAGTCACTGGGGTCCTGATATTTGGCCCCCTAATTCTCCAGATTGCAATCCCCTCGACTACTATGTATGGGGCGTTGTTGAGAGAGATGTCAACAAAGCTCCTCATACCACCATCCAGTCTGTCAAGAAAGCAGTTCACACGGTGATGACCCAAATGGACAAGGTCATCGTCGCCAAGGCCTGTGCTTCATTCCGCACTCGCCTCGAGACTGTTGTAGCTAATAATGGAAACTACATTGAATAAATAAAAACTTTATCCTTTTATCTACTACTGTGTCAAATTTCATTCGGATATTTTAATTTTTACTTGCAAAAAATTTCAGTTAAAATACCATTGTTGAAATTCCCAATTTACCTGGTACACCCTGTATAATAAAATAAATAATACTTCCAGGGCTCTATAAGTTTCTTGTATGAACATACGGATTGCATGTTTCGACTGAATAGAAAAACAATCAGGATTGTGGATTTGATATATGAATTTGGTCTCCATAACCTTGTATAATAAAAGACTCAATTTGATATTTGCGGAAGAGCGATTGCTCGAAGCATATTATATATTTATAATTGTATGTAATTCTACTGTCCTCAAAGCTTATGTCTAAAGTTCATCTAAAATACCCATTCCTAGAGTCTAGTATCAGTATCACTATAAAAGGAAGTTTCAAAAATGCAATATAACAGCGGTATGGTAGATTAAACTGGTGAAACCGCTGGGAGGGTTCACCACTGATGAGCCAGGCCCTTCCATTAATTTTTCCATTGCAGTAAGGGCAGTAGAAATTGTTTAATTTCAAAAAGAATCTTACGCGTCTAAAATAGTTTCTAATTTTGATAACCTTGTATAGTTGTACAATGGGATAATAATTTAAAAAAAAAAACAGATTTTTGTCAACTCATGTTTCATATAGCCATGGTATTTCGCTTCAGAACATAATGTTGAAATAGGTGGTGGTGGTGTCTTGTTCTAACCCTCGGACACAGTAGCATGGATCGTTAATTTCTGATTTTGTTGCTTCATCGAAAGGGAGATGCCATTGCCCCGTTAGTCAGCCACATTTCAGAGTTCCCTGTTCACGGTTACCGTAGCGGCTCACGACACCGTACTACAGGGCAGTCCCTTACTTGTGCTGCTTCTCCCGCCCGCCACGTAGAAGAAGACTTCTGGGCGCGGTTTATTTATTTATTTATTTCAACACACAAAACACGATATCCCGGCTAGGGATAATTGCGTCGATTTACATTTTTAAAACAGAAACAGTTATAAACATATTATACAAGAAAAAGTAATCGAAATAAAAGGAGAAACAATAAGATATATTAGGAACATGAACCTTTCAGGTTAGAAAGATAATCATAAATATATTTACAAAAATAGTTAAACCTATGATAATTCTCTCTGCTATTTACAAATTGATATAGATCTACAACATTATTTATTGTCTGTTGTCTAGCGGTGAAGAAGAGTGGGCATTTCTGGGCGAGGTTCATAGATATCCCTGTAAATAGTAAAAAATGAAATCTAAGAGTAGATAAATATAAACAATGATATTATATATAATCCAGGAGGTATTTTCTGAAAACATTTTTCCCCTTCAGTTCACTTTCTCTCTCTCTATACTTCACAGGTTCTTTCTGAGCCTTGAGATGAGGGGAGAATATGACTTACTGTCTGGAGGAGGACTCTTGGTCTCTCTCTCTCTCTCTCGTTGTCTCCTGGACTTTACATAACTGTATATAGTTTACTCTTTTATCTTTCTCATATATCCCTCTTTTTATGATTATTTTATAATACCACCATTTATTTGTGTATGGTGTCAATAAAATAATTTAAAATCTCAAATCTTTCTCTCCACTTCTAGACCCGGGGAATTTTGACTCTGTTGCAAGCGTTGATGGCTTTCTGCTTGTCTGGTATCTTGCCATGGTGCACTACGAACTGTCTGCTTGGTGTGACCATTGTGTAGGATTATAAAACCATATTTATTTGTCAAACAAATGCCAAAGGTTTCTGGAGATGAGTTACTTCATCTTTATTAAACGTATTCTCGAGCTTTCAGGAATCTCTGTTCTTCTACAGGAGTATATAGAAATATATAAACGCATTTAAGATGATAACTGATTATATATACATTTGAATATTAGGATAGATTTTGCATATTACTTAATGTAAAAGACGAAAGATTAATGCGTGGCTGTAGGGCAGTCAGAGCGTTGCATTTCAGCCCTTGTCCCCCCCTTGTTCCAAAATCACTTTATTAGATACCGCTCAAAAGGAATAATCTAGTTTATGATATTTTCAAAAAGTGAAAAATATGTGAAGGTTATTCACATATTAAACAAAATGTTAACGCTGGATACAATCCCGATTCATGGCTGTCGGGAATCGAGGGTGTTACCAACTCGTTCCCCGACCTCTTTTCTTGTGTTTAATGTTGGATAATATATATACAAACATATTTTTATTATTCAGTTATTTTGTGTGTATATATATATATTTGCATATTACCAAATGTTTAATTTTAGGAATTTTATTATTTATTATTTTGAATTTATGTTTTATATAAGGTTTTAGAAATCTAATCTATTGGTATCATTAAAATTATGCACTTCTGTAGAAGGGCAGAGATGCTCCAAAGCTTGAGAACACGTTTAATAAAGATAAAGAAACTTACTTCCAGAAACCTGCATCATTCGTTTGATTAATATCCAGGAGATTTAATTCAATTAACACGTATTTGTTTAATTAGTCGGAAGATAGGAATGGAATAATCCAAGAGGGTCTCACACACAACGATGAAGAGTCTATCTCTTCAAAAGAAAAAAAATTGACTTATGGGACTCGAATCCAGGTTACCCATGGAGTAAGCAAGAGCTTAAAACATTACGCCAGGGAGAGCGTTCCATTATTCTTCTTCTTTCTTATCTCCACACTGGGTGAAGTAGAATGCATCTGTCTTTGTCATTAAGACTGGGAGCACTACTCAGTAGCAGGTTGACTTAGCTCTGAAAGAAATGGCCGCCTCTGACATGAGGAACAGATGCCATGTGCAGCCGCTCCTAACATGGAGTACAAACGCTGCTAATCCTGAATTCCTGGATTAGGAACACTTACAGGGTACTATCAGCCGGGCCAGCTGAGGCAAGGTTTTTTAGTGAGCTTATTACTGCTCCCCCTCCTCCTTTTTCATCTGGGCTTGGAACCGGTAAAGGCGGAGTTGCGTTCCAGCGTCAAACGTTCCATTATGATAGATTTATATTACAATATTAGCGCATAGTTTTTATTATTGTTTTGTCAGGTTGTGTTTAATGTTTCAATTTTATTTGTAATTACAATAGGAGGGATCGTTTGATAACATTTCTAAAAAGAGATACAAGCTAACGGTGACAAATATCTTTATTGAAAAGGTAAAACTTGGCGAACTTTTGGACATTAAAGTTCTGCAACAGGCTGTAATACGGTACAAGCTTGTAAACCTGTTAAAAAACGTTATTGTCTGAAAGCTTGCCAAGCTTATATCTTTTCAATAAACTTGTAACCGTTATTCAATGCAGACTAACCTCCCATGAGAGACCACCCTAAAAGCCCAATACTCTTGGTTTCTCCTGTAGTTGGCTTTTTATATTACACTCTCTTAAACTCACTTAAACTTCCTTTTCTGATTTAGCCTGTGGTCCATTTAAGAGTGTTAGGGACGTTCAAATGAGATCTATCCCTTATTGTCGTTCTAAGAAACGTGCTGCAGCAGAAACTTGAATATATTAAAGGGTTTTTTAAGTATTAATATCTCATATTGGATATACGCCATCAATATATCAACAAAATATCGCCATCTTAGAACATAGCAGAAGATTATGTGAAATTGTAGATGACTTTATAATCATGATAATACACTCATGGACAACACTTAAGGAAATTGTACATTTTATCATGCATATCGGGATTCAGACAATAACTCGGAAAGATATTACAGTGACCTTTATTGAAGACACATGAGATAACTACACTCATGGACAAAACTTAAGGAAGTTGTATCTTTTACCATGTATATCGGTATTCAGACAATAACTCGGAAAGATATTACAGTGACCTTTATTGAAGACACACGAGAAAACCAAGTCTGAACAAAATTGCTTGTTTCCTTCATAAAAGAAGAAGACAGGCGAGACATCAAATAATTTCCACTTCCTTAAGTTTTGTCTATGAGTGTAATAGTGGTTATTCCCTTAATACTATAGAATTTTAAATATCAAATCGGGAACTCATAGACCATTAATATGCCGTAGTTCATCCTTAAACATAGAATGGACTGAAGTATTAGGAAATATATTTAATTTTCAACCGATAGATATAGTTTTATTTTATTTCGACTAAAGGCGCTATGTCCCACTAGGGACACTTGCACTTTAGAGGTAAACTAAACATTGAAAGAAAAAAAAGATCATTTGAAATATGTACAAGAATTAGTATGCAACTTAGTTTGATGAAAAGAGAAAAATATCAACACAATATAAATATAATACAATATAATGCGGCTTATGATTGTAGATCGAAATTTGACAATTATACCGCATGTGTTTCTTTTGTATGAAAAATCAAAATTTATTCCAAGGAGAAATAACGATTATTTCCAACCCTAGGGATGAGGTATGAAAGGAAGAATTGTGAAGAGTAATGAAAAACGGAAAAATAAAAAGTGTCCAGGGATGGGAATCGAACTCACAATGTTCCGCTTACCGGGAGATGCCATGTCCACTAGGCTATCCTGGACATATTTTTCCGTTCGTAAATAGTACATAAAGTAATTTATAATACAATATAATATAATGCGAGTGTGATTGTAAAAATACATTTGAAAATCATCCCGCATGTGTTTCTTTTCAACGAAAAATCAAAATTTATTCCAACGAGAAATAACGATTATTTCCAAACCTAGGGATGAGGTATGATAGGATGAATTGTGAAGAGTAATGATAAACGGAAAAATAAAGTTTTTAGGGATGGGAAAAACTTTATTTTTCTGTTCATCATTACCCTTCACAATTCATCCTATCATACTTCATCCCTAAGGTTAGAAATAATCGTTATTTCTCTTTAAATTTCGATTTTTCGTTCAAAAGAAACATTTGCGGTATAGTTTTCAAATTTCGATCTACAATAGGAAATATGTACAAAGAGTTGGTTTCCAATTTAGTTAGATGAGAATAAAAAAAATATCAACATAATTGGAATGTAAAACGACATTTGAAAATCATCCCGCATGTGTTTCTTTTCAGCGAAAAATCAAAATTTATTCCAACGAGAAATAACGATTATTTCCAAACCTAGGGATGAGGTATGAAAGGATGAATTGTGAAGAGTAATGATAAACGGAAAAGGTTTTATTAATAAAATGTTTAGATAACGTTTTTATACATACTACATTCAAAATGTTCATAAAGAGAGAGAGATGAACGAAATAAGACGTCATTCTAACGGTGTATTGCATCATCAGTAGAGATTGCGTCATACTGAAGTGCTATCACCGTACGCATGTGTACCCACAGACTCCAGACTGATTTGCAAATATTTATCTGCACCCGATTGTGTCTTGGTATTTGTTCAGGTTAAACAGTGCGTCCAGCACATTCTGGCCCAGTCTCGACCTCCTGGGCTGTTTCTACCATGTTTTGATAGCTTGGAGCGTGTATGCTGTGTGTGTGGTGTTTGATATATATATATGTTATATATATTATAAATAAAAAAGGCATTTCTTCTGACCACGAGCACATGTGCTTTTTTTAGATGGCAGAGCGCCATCTAGTGGAGCAAAAATAAACTAAACGTTTATTTAACTTGCTCCGTGATATTTGGCCAACCCAATTTCTTGATAAATCAAGATAAGCCATCCACGAGCGCGTTTGGTCCCAGAGGCTTCTTGAAAAACCAAGAAATGGGTATTTAAGGTCGGATTTGCGTGAATACGCTCAACACATGAAAAAACAATAGAAAAATAAATGTTCTATTGTTTTTTTCATATATATATATATATGTTATATTAAAATATTATTTTATTTAGAATTATATTTCATAGATACAAATACTCTGTTAAATCGACCACCAGAGGTCACGCTTCCCCTATAAAACCTCATTGTTGTTGTTTCCCGATGGCCGGCTCAAACTTTTGTTATTATGTAAATAATATTTTGTTTTTCCTTGTTCTACTCGCCTTAAGACAGGCAGTACTTTAATCTAATTATGTTTATATATTTTTATAAGCTAAATTAAAGCAATAATGATCTGAACTATTTTTTTTGTATTTTTGCCACGACTGCAGAGTCACATGCTCATGGATTCCGGGATCAAGCAAATGATTAATAAATCTATATAAAATCCTTAAAATCAAGCTGAAAATCTTTTTATTTATAATATATATATACAGTTAAACCTGTCTATAGCACCCCCTCTTGGGACTCACCAAAATTGAGTGCTATAGACAGGTCACTTTTAATGTAAAATAGTTACATTTTAATGTTTAAAATCGGGCTCTATAGAGAGGAAGGTTCTATTTAGAGGGGGCGCTATAGACAGGTTTAACTGTATTATATATTTTTTTCTGATTTTAAATTATTATTGAGTATATAAGTGTTTTATAATATTTCTGAGATTGATAATATTAGCTTGCATTTGTGAATACATTAGTAGTAGTGTTGTATTAGAGTTGTGGTAATGATAATTAAAATAGCTTAGATCAGAATTTGCTTTAATTGGGCTGATAGACATAATTAAGGAAGAAATACCTAATTTGAGGCATAAAGAATAAAATAAAAAATGACCTATTTACACTTTATCCACATTATAAAAATTTCCATACGTCAATAGAAACAGAATGCTACCTAACCGATGATTTCCCTTTACCAGTCAAACGATGTATAGCTCAATCGAGAATACTATTTACAGTCTTTAAAAAAAAACCACGTTCTAACATTTGAGGCCAAAAACTTAATATGTACACTGTGTGACAAGGAAATTACTGAAGAACTCCCCCATTACCAGCTCAATTGTACAGCCCTTGATGCAGAGAGGAAGGCCCTATATCAACAAATTAAATGTACCAACATTTCACCCTACGTATTGCTTTCAAAAATATAAGCAAACAAATCTAAGGCAATAGCTTACTATAAATATTTTAGATCATCATTATGTAAGGACCAGTCAAAAAATTGAATGACTTGGATACGAAGAGTAAAGCCAGTTCAATTTCTATGTAAATAACACAAGATGATTATTACCTTACCCAATTGGGAGAATCTGTATGGGAAAAGTCCCTAATAAAGGCTTTTGTGTGTGTGTGATTACATATTTACATATGTACAAAATATTTGAGCCGGCCAACAGGAAAAAGAGAATATGTTTTTACGGGCTACTAACCAAAGTGTATAGATTTTTGAGCCCAAAAGCCAACAGGAAACAACAACAATAGGTTTATATAAGGAAAGTCGTGACATCTGGCGGTCAACTTATCAGAGTATTTTATTCTAGAAATTCTAATTTTAAAATGAAATAATATTTTATATAACATATATATACAATCATTATATTCGGGATCGAACGTTGTAGCCCGCTGTACGTGTTACATCCCTAACACAACGCCAGCCATCTCTGTTTGTTGTTTAGACAATCTTACAATGGGCTTTCATAGATAAAGGAATTCTATGGTGGAATTCCTCTGTGATGTTTAATATGGTAATTGTTAATTAAATGTTTGATTGGAATTGATGGAATTTTGGATGTCTTAATATTTGAATAGCTTTTTAAATTTCACTATTATGTGAGGGTAATGGATTCTTTCCGTAATATTGGTGGATTTCTTGGATATATTTTTATTGATGAAAATTTCGTGATGAAATCTTCAAATATTGGAAATGTTTTGAACAATTCTATCTTCAAATATTGGAAATGTTTGGACTATTTCTTTCTTTAAGTATTGGAATGTTTTGATCAATTCTTCCTTCAAATATTAGAAATGTTTTGATCAATTCTATCTTTAAATATTGGAAATGTATTGATCAATTCGATCTTTAAGTATTGGACTGTTTTGACCAATTCTTCCTTCAAATATTGGAAATGTTTTGACCAATTCTTCCTTCAAATATTGGAAATGTTTTGACCAATTCTTCCTTCAAATATTGGAAATGTTTTGACCAATTCTTCCTTCAAATATTGGAAATGTTTTGACCAATTCTTTCTTCAAATATTGGTAATGTTTTGACCAATTCTATCTTCAAATATTGGAAATGTTTTGATAAATTCTATATTCAAATATTGGAAATGTTTTGATCAATTCCATCTTCAAATATTGGAAATCTTTTGATAAATTCTATCTTCAAATATTGGAAATGTTTTGACCAATTCTATCTTCAAATATTGGAAATCTTTTGATAAATTCTATCTTCATATATTGGAAATGTTTTGACCAATTCTATCTTCAAATATTGGAAATATTTTGATAAATTCTATCTTCAAATATTGGAAATGTTTTTAACAATTCTATATTCAAATATTGTAAATGTTTTGACCAATTCTATATTCAAATATTGGAAATGTTTTGACCAATTCTATATTCAAATATTGGAAATGTTTTGATAACTTCTATCTTCAAATATTGGAAATGTTTTGATAACTTCTATCTTCAAATATTGGAAATGTTTTTAACAATTCTATATTCAAATATTGTAAATGTTTTGACCAATTCTATCTTCAAATATTGGAAATGTTTTGACCAATTCTATATTCAAATATTTGAAATGTTTAGACCAATTCTATCTTCAAATATTAGAAATGTTTAGATCAATTCTATATTCAAATATTTGAAATGTTTTGAACAATTCTATATTCAAATATTGGAAATGTTTTGATAACTTCTATCTTCAAATATTGGAAATGGTTCTACCAAATCTATATTCAAATATTGGAAATGTTTTTAACAATTCTATATTCAAATATTGTAAATGTTTTGACCAATTCTATATTCAAATATTGGAAATGTTTTGAACAATTCTATACTCAAATATTGGAAATGTTTTGATAAATTCTATCTTCAAATATTGGAAATGGTTCTACCAATTCTATATTCAAATATTGGAAATGTTTTGACCAATTCTATATTCAAATATTTGAAATGTTTTGAACAATTCTATATTCAAATATTGGAAATGTTTTGATAAATTCTATCTTCAAATATTGGAAATGGTTCTACCAATTCTATTATCAAATATTGGAAATGTTTTGATAACTTCTATCTTCAAATTTTGGAAATGGTTCTACCAATTCTATTATCAAATATTGGAAATGTTTTGATAAATTCTATCTTCAAATATTGGAAATGTTTTTAACAATTCTATATTCAAATATTGTAAATGTTTTGAACAATTCTATCTTCAAATATTGGAAATGGTTCTACCAATTCTATATTCAAATATTGGAAATGTTTTTAACAATTCTATATTCAAATATTGTAAATGTTTTGACCAATTCTATACTCAAATATTGGAAATGTTTTGATAAATTCTATCTTCAAATATTGGAAATGGTTCTACCAATTCTATATTCAAATATTTGAAATGTTTTGAACAATTCTATATTCAAATATTGGAAATCTTTTGATAAATTCTATCTTCAAATATTGGAAATGTCTTGACCAATTCTATCTTCAAATATTGGAAATATTTTGATAAATTCTATCTTCAAATATTGGAAATGTTTTTAACAATTCTATATTCAAATATTGTAAATGTTTTGACCAATTCTATATTCAAATATTGGAAATGTTTTGACCAATTCTATATTCAAATATTGGAAGTGTTTTGATAACTTCTATCTTCAAATATTGGAAATGTTTTTAACAATTCTATATTCAAATATTTGAAATGTTTAGACCAATTCTATCTTCAAATATTAGAAATGTTTAGATCAATTCTATATTCAAATATTTGAAATGTTTTGAACAATTCTATATTAAAATATTGGAAATGTTTTGATAACTTCTATCTTCAAATATTGGAAATGGTTCTACCAATTCTATATTCAAATATTGGAAATGTTTTAAACAATTCTATATTCAAATATTGTAAATGTTTTGACCAATTCTATATTCAAATATTGGAAATGTTTTGACCAATTCTATATTCAAATATTTGAAATGTTTAGACCAATTCTATCTTCAAATATTAGAAATGTTTAGATCAATTCTATATTCAAATATTTGAAATGTTTTGAACAATTCTATATTAAAATATTGGAAATGTTTTGATAACTTCTATCTTCAAATATTGGAAATGGTTCTACCAATTCTATATTCAAATATTGGAAATGTTTTTAACAATTCTATATTCAAATATTGTAAATGTTTTGACCAATTCTATATTCAAATATTGGAAATGTTTTGAACAATTCTATACTCAAATATTGGAAATGTTTTGATAAATTCTATCTTCAAATATTGGAAATGGTTCTACCAATTCTATATTCAAATATTGGAAATGTTTTGACCAATTCTATATTCAAATATTGGAAATGTTTTTAAAAATTCTATATTCAAATATTGTAAATGTTTTGACCAATTCTATATTCAAATATTGGAAATGTTTTGACCAATTCTATATTCAAATATTTGAAATGTTTAGACCAATTCTATCTTCAAATATTAGAAATGTTTAGATCAATTCTATATTCAAATATTTGAAATGTTTTGAACAATTCTATACTCAAATATTGGAAATGTTTTGATAAATTCTATCTTCAAATATTGGAAATGGTTCTACCAATTCTATAATCAAATATTGGAAATGTTTTTAACAATTCTATATTCAAATATTGTAAATGTTTTGACCAATTCTATATTCAAATATTGGAAATGTTTTGAACAATTCTATACTCAAATATTGGAAATGTTTTGATAAATTCTATCTTCAAATATTGGAAATGGTTCTACCAATTCTATATTCAAATATTGGAAATGTTTTGACCAATTCTATATTCAAATATTGGAAATGTTTTGATAACTTCTATCTTCAAATATTGGAAATGGTTCTACCAATTCTATTATCAAATATTGGAAATGTTTTGAACAATTCTATCTTCAAATTTTGGAAATGTTTTGACCAATTCTTCCCTAGATATTCAAAAGATTCTCACAGATCTTCTATATTCCTGGTAACCACCAATATATCACATTAACTCCACTTCCAGAACCGTCCCCAATCAAAATTGTTAAAATAAAACGGGGAAGAGAAATCGGTGCGGAATTCCTGGAAGAATGATGCGTACATTCGGTAATGTTATTTATGAGCACTCGAGTAGAACTTCATTATGTGAGAGAAAAACTTCAAAATACAATAAAATATTCCATGTCTCTTCTGGAAGTGGTCTCTTATTGTAGGTTGGATTGGATCACACACACATCACAAGTCATTTTTCTTAAAATTAAAGATACTTCGGCCAGAGTGTAAATATTTTTATTATCTCGACGTTTCGACAAAAAATATTTTGTTCTCGTCAGGAGCGAACACAAATTGATGCATTTGGCAAAGAGTTAAAAATTATTCTATAGAATATAAAAATTTACTGACCAAAGTATCTTTTTTTAAGAACTATGAATTCCGGCCAGGCAGCCTCTATCTTTAAGAAGTCATTTTCGATAATATAAAATTGGTTTTCCAGAGAGGTGGCCGCTGTAGTTGGAATGCTGGGTAGATGAAGAGAATATGTTCTACAGTTTGCTCTTCCTCTTGCCATTGTAGATGAAGTTGGATCAGGGACTTGTTGTATTCCGACCAATTTGGCTTGAACATATCCATGCCCTGATTGTAGGACCGTGGTTGATGTTCCTAAGTGAATTTTCCTGAGGTTCCTTTTAAGATGGCTGTGAGTAGGTGAGAATTTTCTCAGATATCAGGTTGTATGGTCAGAGATGAATATATCAGTATATAATATGTTGAAAATTTGCTTCTGTGTTTTTTCGTCAACTTCTTTGGGAGTTCTAGAATACATTTAAAAAATACATAGTGTTTAATATTATTTTTTTACTTTTCCTTTTATTAGTCTAAATTAGATAAGATCTTAGAGGTCGTGCTCATAAAGAAGTTCAAGAACTCTTCTTGGTTCTCTGTACAGGGATCCTTTGTCCTTTCCAATACAATTTAGTATATGTTGGGGAGTGGCCTCTTTGGTTTTGCACCTAGTGCACATGGGGAAGCGTTTGGCTCCCTCTTTTTTTTATATTAATAAAACTATTTTTTTAAAAAGAAGTAAGAGGCATCTCCTTATCGTGTGACGTAAAGTTGCTGATGGCTTGCACAATCTATCAGAATAAATATCAACTATTCATTGATTTTTAATTATATCAGAATTGACCAAATACTCATTCTTGAATAATCAAGAAAAGCTAACCATCTACGTGTTTAATTTATACATATTATCTCAATACAATATCACATTTTTACTATTTTTCAACAATAATAAAACTATCAAAAGTTGATAACGATTCATTCTTAAAGATAGTAAATCGGATTATTCAATGAACATTAATAAACCCAGTTTTACCGGGCGATATGTAAAATTTGGGACACGAAGGAATATTATGGGTATAAAAATAGTAATTGGTGGTTACTATTATTAATATTATGGATAACTCTTACTGAATGTGGCTTGGGAACAATGAATGATGATCCATCATAGCTCACCTGGCGTATTGGAATAATTATTGATGATGATAAGGTAACAGGATCTCACCCATAAACCCAATGAATAATAAAGTTTTAATTTTTGAACCATCTTTTGCCAACATCGTGAAGTAATTTCTCTTGTATTGAACAAATGTATGGATTGGGGTTGGCCGCTTTCTTCTCATTTTTGCTAAGTTTTTTGTTAACACTGAAGACGGATGATTCCAGATTTACATAGTCCACTAGAACGTATGAAAATCGAATTGTTTATATATATATATGTTATATTAAAATATTATTTTATTTAAAATTATATTTCATAGATTCAAATATTCTGCTAAATTGACCGCCAGAGGTCACGCTTTGCATATAAAAACTCATTGTTGTTGTTTCCCGATAGCCGGCTCAACCTTTTGTACATTATGTAAATAAGTATATCATTTTTTATTCTTACGCCTTAAGCCAGGCAGTACTTTTACCAAATTATGTTTATATATATATATATTCCTTAGCTCAAATAAAGAAATCTCTGATCTTCAATATTTTTATTATAGTTTTCAAGATTTTAACCACGACTGCAATTACCATAGCATAATTCTCAATATCTGATCAAATATCAACAGAAATCTTATCATTTTCATTTTTATAATATATTGTCGCGCGGGATCCCAACCAATCTCTGGGCACGACTGCTTCCTCCGCCGCGGAGTAGCTCCTCCTTGCTGGCACCCCGATTTGCTCTCCTGAGTTCCACTGCTCGAGTGGAAACTCCCTTCCTCTGGCAGTATCTCTCGGCCTTACCACTGGTGGGGGGAAACGAGAGACTTACCAGAAGAGTAGTAGCAGCAGCAGTAGCCCGGTGACGATGGCAGTGGCGGTAGTAACGACAGGAGGCGGCACGGAGACTTGAAGCACTTCTTTATTGTCATATATTACTAAACATTACATATAACTTGAATAATAAACAACGGGTATTTACATTACGCCACCTCCTGGGGCCAATATAAAAAGGTATTTACAGTCAGGAGAGGTGGCCTCCGCAGGAAACGGGATCACAGCAGTCGGCGACTCCCGTATCAGTTGCAGATGCAAAACAGGCGAACGCGCCATCTACTGGCGGAGGTTGCAAGTGCTCTTCTCGTAACAATATATATATATATGAAAAAACAATAGAAAAAAATAAAAGATAAGTGGGTCAGGTGTTGATATTAAAAATAAATAAGGCATCTCCTGACCACGAGCACATGTGCTTTTTAGATGGCAGAGCGCCATCTAGTGGAGCAGAAATAAACTAAACGTTTATTTAGCTTACTCCGTGATATTTGGCCAACCCAATTTCTTGATAAATCAAGAAAAGCCATCCACGAACGCGTTTCGCGCTGTTGGCGCTCGTCAGCGTGGAGAAGGCTGTAACCACTGCGACCAAAAAGATTTTTTGGTCCCAATGGCTTCCCGAAAAATCAAGAAATGGGTATTTAAGGCCAAATTGTGCTCGTGGTCAGGAGATGCCTTATTTATTTTTAATATCAACACCTGACCCACTTATCTTTTATTTTTTTCTATTGTTTTTTCATATATATATATATATATATATTAAAAATAAAGAAGGCATCTCCTGACCACGAGCACATGTGCTTTTGTATATATATATATATATATATTTGCACTAGACAACAGACAATAAACAATGTTGTAGATCTATATCAATTTGTAAATAGCAGAGATAATTATCATAGATTTAACTATTTTTGTAAATATATTTATGATTATCTTTCAAACCTGAAAGGATCATGTTTCTAATATATATTATTGTTTCTCTTTTTTATTTATTTTTCTTGTATAATATGTTTATAACTGTTTCTGTTTAAAAATGTAAATTGACGCAATTATCTCTAGCCGGGATATCGCGTTTTGTGTGTTGAAATAAAATAAAAAGAATTTGAAATATTTTAAAAAAATCTTTTCAAAAATGCAATTTTCATTTTAATAAAATCTATAGATTAGTAAATTAAATTTAATTGCCATCTATCGTTAAAATTTACTGGCAATGCGTTCAATAACTCATATCATTGCAGTAAGGTCTGTAGAGATAATATTTGATGATATTTAAAAGAAACGCATTGCCAGTAAATTTATTTGTGTAAAATTTTAACGATAGATGGCAATTAAATTTAATTTACTAATATATATTGGTTATGAAAACATATTTTGCGGAAGAGCTTTGCTCGATGCAATACCTTGAAATTATATGTATGTACCTCTACAGACCTATAAGCTTATGTCTATAGTTCACTAAACACCCCTAAGCTGCCTTCCATAGTAAATACAGGGTATATAAGAAAACTAATCCAATACAATAGTAGAGCGGTCTAGAGATTAATTTGGCGAAACCGCTGAGAGGGTTCACTACTGATGAGCCAAGCCCTCTCATTCAATAACTCATATCATTGCAGTAAGGTCTGTAGAGATAATATTTGATGATATTTAAAAGAAACGCATTGCCAGTAAATTTATTTGTGTAAAATTTTAAAATCTCTATAGAGTTTGAAATAATAAACAGAAACTTGCTGTGTTTGATCGCTATTCTTGATTCATTGCATCGGTTTTACTGAAATTTTATTTTTAACGGTTTATTTTAATATTTTTATTTATGATAGTCACACGACCTATATTTGAATCCCATAATGGGTGTTTTTAATCTGAGGAAAAATTATCCTTTTTAAATCAGAGGAATCTGTTGCTTTTATCTACGAGACGAATCTGGCCAGAATGCACAGTATATAGCGTGAAAAATCCTTTTGAAATGCGTCGGTGAATCAACAAAAGGGCTGTATGTAGACCAAAAGGCAGATCATTGAATCGAAACTTCGATAGGAAAAGTGAAATACACAGTTGATACACAGAATCTAGTAAAAAATAGCCTCAAGATATCAATCTTCGATAATTTTTCGTCTGTTTCAATTGATTGATCAACTGATTCTATGCTGGCTAGAATGATAGCTAGCGACAGATTATACGTTTTTGTCACATCTACTGATCTGTGCAAATGGCTTAATGCTCTTGGACATAAATTTCCTTTGGATAAAAGTGATAAAAATGAAATATTTCTTGTACAGGCATTCACAATGGCATGGTACGATAGGGTAAAAGAAAACAAACGTGTTATAATTTACGATAAAACTGGGGAAAACCTATTAAAATTGATGTTAACACATGTATTTTACATATTTTAACCGATTTTTGATGTAGGTTTAAATATTATTGTCTGTTTTTATGTGTTAAAAATATACCACTACTTCTGTGAATAATATATATAAATCAATTTAAATCTATCTATAGTCGACAAGAAGTACATAGTTATGGACTATAAACACTCATAGACAAAACTTAAGGAAGTTGTATCTTTTAGCATGTATATCGGGATTCAGACAATAACTCTGAAATATATTACAGTGACCTTTATTGAAGATACACTCATGGACAAAACTTAAGGAAGTTGTACCTTTTAGCATGTATATCGGGATTCAGACAATAACTATGAATGATATTACAGTGATCTTTATTGGAGACACACGTGATAACCAAGTGTGAACAAAATTGCCTCTGTCTCCTTCAAAAACACAGAAGATAGTCGAAATCAAAGACTTTCTATTTCCTTAAGTCCATGAGGGTATTTTTGGAAATAATTTGTTAGGTTTGGATATATTTATCTCCATATGAATCCAAATATTTCACAGATAATTATAGTAAGTCCTATAAAACTAGGCAAAATGTGAATAGTCCTTATTACACATCTAAAAAGAAGGAAAATGGACAGGGTAATTTTTCATACGAAAATTATCCAGTAGAAAGGAATATTAAGGAAAAGATTTACCAAACGAAAATTGCAGGGATTCTTTGCACGATCTTAAAAAGAAAAAAAAAAACATTTTTAGAATTCGAAATTAACCAAATGGGAAAACCATTAGAAAAATCTCCCCCTACAATTATTAATCATAGATAAATCGTCTCAATGAAAATTAGAAAAGATAACCATTTGACTTTTGACCTGCTACACCAAATAATTTAACAAAAATATCCGGTAAATCACTTTAAACAATAGAATGACCTTTATGACCTACTAAAAAACTCTTGAAAGGGTCAATGGGTTCGAAATAAGGAACCTGAGGGGGTAGTAGCATCTTTTGGTATTCTTAGCGTCAGCGCCATTTTGCTCGTTGAGTCGTCTGCTCGCGGTATTAGGAAGCCATTAATATTTAAATGAAGGATGATTAATTGTGAGGGCCTCCCATGGAAATATGGAAATGTGGATTGTGAGCTTGATGAATGGGACAGACGATTTGTGGCCTAGTTTCGTTACACCGGTAGCTCATTGTTCGTCTGCTTCTCTTTGGAATGTAGGGTGGGGAACGTATGTAACGTATTTGCATATTCAGTGTCGGTACTTTATTGAAAATTTTACCACAGACCTATTGGACCCTGTATTATATTCTTGTTTATAATATAATACTTTCGGTATTTCGTCGGTCGGTATCTTTGGAACGTAGGGTGGGGAACGTATGCAACGTATTTGAATATTCAGTGTCGGAACTTTATTGAAAATTTTACCACAGACCTATTGGACCCTGTACTATATTCTTGTTTATAATATAATACTTTCGGTATGTATCTTTCGTCGGTCGGTATCTTTGGAATGTAGGGTGGGGAACGTATGTAACGTATTTGCATATTCAGTGTCGGTACTTTATTGAAAATTTTACCACAGACCTATTGGATCCTGTATTATATTCTTGTTTATAATATAATACTTTCGGTATTTCGTCGGTCGGTATCTTTGGAACGTAGGGTGGGGAACGTATGCAACGTATTTGAATATTCAGTGTCGGAACTTTATTGAAAATTTTACCACAGACCTATTGGATCCTGTATTATATTCTTGTTTATAATATAATACTTTCGGTATTTCGTCGGTCGGTATCTTTGGAACGTAGGGTGGGGAACGTATGCAACGTATTTGAATATTCAGTGTCGGAACTTTATTGAAAATTTTACCACAGACCTATTGGACCCTGTACTATATTCTTGTTTATAATATAATACTTTCGGTATGTATCTTTCGTCGGTCGGTATCTTTGGAATGTAGGGTGGGGAACGTATGTAACGTATTTGCATATTCAGTGTCGGTACTTTATTGAAAATTTTACCACAGACCTATTGGATCCTGTATTATATTCTTGTTTATAATATAATACTTTCTATAAAATTATAAATAAAAGACAATTTTCTGAGGGAAGATATTATTTTTTATTTATTTTATTTCCTGATTATTACTTTATACAATGATTGATCAATTCAATTAAATAAATCCCTTGTTACAATTTTAAGGTGAAAACAACAGACTTCCAAGGATATAAGTTTCTTTTGAAAAATTTAAAATCTCCTATCGGAGATTTATTATTGTAAAACGACATTTAAAAATATCCCGCAAATGTTTCTTTTGAACGAAAAACCGAAATTAATTCTGAGGAGAAATAACGATTATTTCTAACCTTAGGGATGAAGTATGAAAGGATGAATTGTGAAGAGTAATGATAAACGGAAAAATAAAAGTATCCAGGGATGGGAATCGAACCCACAGTGTTCCTCTTATCAGGCAGATGCCATGTCCACTAGGCTACCCTGGACATATTATATTATTATTGTGTTCCCCCTGAAGAAGAGCCATCACACCCGAAAGTTAGAGATTTAAATTTTATTTTAAAAAAGAAGCTCATCTCCCTGGAGAAAGTCAATATATAAGTTTGTCCCAAAAGTTCGTGCTTTTATTAAAACGTTGTTTTCTTTTTTCTTGGCGAATAATATTATGTGAAAAAATTGTATAAATATGAAATTTTACTGGAAAACGGTCGATAAATTAAGAAAAAGGCATCTCCTTATCGGGAAACTGAAAGTTGCATATAACATATATAAATATCAATGAATAGTTGATATTTATTCCGATAGAAGACGCCAGTCATCAGCAACTTTCAGTTGCACGATAAAGAGATGCCTTTTTCTTAATTAATAATATTATTAAGTCGCGAATACATAATAATACAACTACTTTATACATAATACAAAGACATTATACATAACGGCGAATAATATTATTACGTCGAATACATAATAATACAATTACTTTATACATAATACAAAGACATTATACATAACGGCGAATAATATTGATATTTCAATTTTTTTTTGCAAAGTGTTTACGAAATTTTAACACAACCTTATAATAAAGCGCCGATAGAGAGAAAGAGAAGAGGAAATAAGTTAGGAGTAAAAAAAAAGCCATAACTCATTTCCTATTAGCGATATATCATATTATGTGAAAAAAATAGTACAAATGTGATATTGTACTTGGATAAGGTTCATAAATTATGAAAAAGACATTTCCTTATCATGCAACTGAAAGTTTCTGATGGTTTGCGCCATCTATCGGAATAAATATCAACTGTTCTCGTTGATTTTCAATTATTCCAGGATTGGCCAATTACCCATTCAATTCTTCAAATACCCATTCTGCAAGGCTGCGGCCATTGCTGGGCATGAGAATATATGAGTAGGTGTTAGTTCCACACCAGGACAGTTGTTGCATGCTTTATAAGTTCTTGTGCCATCTGGATGTATTTTCCTTCCTTTATAAGTGTTTTGTTCTGAGTCTTGTTATAGTTTTTGTCAGTTTTCTCTCAGAGTTTATTTCACATATTTGATCTTTCCTTATTTTTTGTTGAAAAATCTTGTATTTTGCCAAAGCATCAGCATCAAATACCGACTAAATCTGATCTTTAATATAGTTTTAATAATAAAATAAACACTCTCTTTTAGAAAACACTTTAGGAAAAAAAGAAATTAAGAATTTCTTAACTAATAAGTATTATTTCTTAATTATTGGTGTTTTCTCATCTCCATTTTTGAGATTCATATCAGCTCCAGCTTCAATTAGAAACTGTATGATGGTTGGGTTTAATTCATAAGCAGTATATTTAGTGGAGGGTAACTCCGAATTTATTTTTAAAATTTATTTTAGCGCCAGCTCGAATTAATTACAATTACAGTGGTACCTCGACATACGAGCGCCCCAACATACGAGTTTTTCGAGATACGAGCCGACGAGCAAGTGATTTTTTGCTTTGAGTTACGAGCGAAATTCGAGATACGAGTTCGGTTCGGTAGTGTTGAAGATATTAATCTGTGATTTTAAATGGGAATTTTGTATGGGGAAATTTGCTTCGAGATACGAGTAATTCAAGATACGAGCAAGGTTGCGGAACGAATTAAACTCGTATGTCGAGGTACCACTGTACAATTATTTTATTTCCAAAGCGCTATATCCCGCAAGGGATACTTGCGCCAAACAAGGAGAAAAGTTTATTTACATAAGTTATTTACATTATTCAAAGCATGAAAACATTAGAGATCCAGATTTTGTAGAAAGTTTAGAATGTATTTACAAAATGAATTGAACTTTAAATATGATTTTTTTATCGGGGAAATCAAATCGTTGAGTTCACAAACAACTAATTCATTCTTCATTCTATATTCTTGAAATGCTGGGCAATCGATCAGTAGATGTCTTGAGGTTTGTTCCTCAATACCACAAAAGCAACTTGAATCCTCCACTGCCTTTATTCTATTTAAAAAAATTTTGAAATTTCCATGGTTTGTAACAAATTTAGTATTATAAAAATTTGGACGAAAGTATTTAGGGATTTATTGAGGAAAAAAGCTTAAGAAAGTATTATTTGCTTCGTTTTTCAGAACATTCATTCTTGATTTGAGAAAGGTATCTATAATTCCTGGAATAAATGGGTCATAAATTTGTTGATCATCTGTGGATACTTTTGTTATTTCCATCACTCTCATTAAACATTACAGCCGCTAAAGGGATGTTACCATTTTTACATTTTTGATTGATATTTGTTCCTAGTTTAATCAGGAATGCAATGACCTCTAAAGACTCTTTAAAGCATGCATATTCAAATAATGATACTTGAATCTCATTTTGAATATTGTTGCGAAGAAATAATTTATTATTTAATTTAATTATTCAATGAAAATATTCACAAATTATATAAATATATATTACTCTGTTTATGTAAAATAATGATCAAAATATTTCTTTGCGTTTTTCTCAAGATTCTCTAGCTGTAGATAGTTTTGTTGAGTTGTTAATAATTGTCGACTTGTCGTGGTCACGTCATCAATAAATACTTTCACATCCCCAGATATAAAAAGACTTGATTTTCTACGCTACAATTTTGATATCAGCTCCGGAATCATATTTTGAAATTTTGAAAATTTACTCCAAGTGAATAATTGATTATAAATAGCTCGAGGGGATAATCGCCTGGCGCCATGATAAACAAAATGGCGACGTTGATTATCCAAGCAGACGAGAAAAGATAAATGGTGCAGAATTTTACGTTGAATGTGGAAAAAGTTTAGCTTGGAGGTCAACGTCGACAAATGGTCCTTTGTATATATACTGTAGGCCTTAAGGAACTCTAATATTGAGGCCGCCATGAGGTGTAATTGCTCATTTGATATTCATGAAGCTTTATCCTTGCTAATTACCCTAATTGGATTTTTTTTCTAGCGCCTTTGTTTATACCTCCGATATATATATATAGAATGTAAATAACATTCTGCTAATTGGGTGCAATAAAAACTTCAAATTCATAATTTCTTTTTTACTTGTTTAATAAATATAGTATAATATATTTTGGTAATATAAAGATATATAACGAATAAATACATTAAGACGCGAATGTTTCTTTTCATAAATAAATCAAAATTGGCATTCAGTCAACCGAAATATTGGGAAATAAATCATTTTATTCAAACCAATATAGTTATATTTTTATTACAAATCAATAACACGCCATCTATATATAACGAATCAAGACATCAAGACGCGAATGTTTCTTTTAACAAATAAATCAAATTTCTACTGTCCTTACTGCGATGAAAAAATATTAGGAGGGCTTGGGTCATCAGTGGTGAACCCTCCCAGCGTTTTCGCCAATTTACTCCACCAGACCGCTTCTTTAGAGCTCTAATACTGTATTGGATCATTCTGCTTATATATGCTGCACTGATAGGATCTCTATCTGTTTCCTTCCTGAGGTGAATCTGTATAAGATCGGTGGTCTTAATAAAGTTGTGTGTGTTAAATAAACGTGATATAGTTTAAGTACACTAATCTTTGTATCTTTAGCTGATTTTGAAAACTACAAAATGAAGGGCCTCATACAGTATTGAAAATTGTATCAATGAGGTTAAATCAATTTTACGAAAATTCCTGAGTTAATAGAAAAAAATGGAGGTCATTTTCATAATCAGCACACCACACAAAAAACACTTACTCTAACTAACTTGAATTCTTTTAATCGCAATTTGTATAATTATTCCGATAGATGGTGCAAGGCATCATCAACTTGAAATTTCCATATACATAACCTTAGGAACAATAAAGCTACGGGACTAGATAACATACCAAATGAGGCAATAAAAAGTTACCAAAAGAATATATTGAACATTTAACAACAAATTAAAAATTATCAACATTGAGTTTTGTCACCATTTTACAAAGTTTCTATAATTGGATCTTGGAAATAGTCAATTTCCACAGCTCGTATAAAGCTCGTTTAGCTGTACGATCAGGAAATGCCTTTTCTTTATTTTATCTCTTTTTCCCAAGAAATCTGTTTTAAGAATTAAGATTCTAAACTGAGGATATGTGAATTGGAAACATTTAATTTCCACAGCTCGTATAAAACCCGTTTAGCTGTACAACCAGGAGATGTCCTTTTTCTTTTTTTCTTCTCTGTTTCTCAAGAAAGTCGTTTTAAGAATAAAAATTCTAAACAGAGAATCTGAATTGGAAACATTTAATTTCCACAGCTCGTATAAAACTCGTTTAGCTGTACAACCAGGAGATGTCTTTTTTCTTCATTTCTTCTGTTTCTCAAGAAAGGCGTTTAAGAAACAAAATTCTTAGAAGACGAGATCTAAATTGGAAACATTTCCACAGCGTCTATAAAGTTCTTTCAGCTGCACGGTCAGGAGATGTCTTCATTTCTTCTCTGTTCCTCAAGAAATATGTTTAAAGAATCAAGATTCTAAACAGAGGATTTGAATTGAAAACATTCAATTTCCAGAACGCGTATAATGCGCGTTTAGTTATACGATCAGGAGATGTCTTCATTTCTTCTCTGTTCCTCAAGAAATATGTTTAAAGAATCAAGATTCTAAACAGAGGATTTGAATTGTAAACATTCAATTTCCAGAACGCGTATAATGCGCGTTTAGTTATACGATCAGGAGATGTCTTCATTTCTTCTCTGTTCCTCAAGAAATATGTTTAAAGAATCAAGATTCTGAACAGAGGATTTAAATTGAAAACATTCAATTTCCAGAACGCGTATAATGCGCGTTTAGTTATACGATCAGGAGATGTCTTCATTTCTTCTCTGTTCCTCAAGAAAGTCGTTTTAAGAATCAGGATTCTTAGCAGACGAGATCTAAATTGGAAATAGTCAATTTCCACAGCTCGTATAAAGCTCGTTTAGCTGTACAACCAGGAGATGTCCTTTTTCTTCATTTCTTCTCTGTTTCTTAGAAAAGCCATTTAAGAAACAAGATTCTCAGAAGACGATTGGAAACATTCCCACAGCGTGTATAAAGCTATTTTAGTTGCACAATCAGAGATGCCTTTTCTTTATTTAGTCTCTGTTTCTCAAGAAGGAAATCCTTTTAGGAATTAAGATTCTAAACAGAGGATCTAAATTAGAAATATTTAGTTTCCACAGCGCGTAAAGAGCTTGTTTAGCTGTACAACCAGGAGATGTCTTCATTTCTTCTCTCTGTTTCTCAAAAAAGTCGTTTTAAGAATCAAATTTCTAAATAGAGGATCTAAATTAGAAACATTTAATTTTCACAGCGTGTATAAAGCTCGTTCAGATGTACAACAAGGAGAAGTCCATTTTTTTCATTTCTTCTCTGTTTCTCAAGAAAGGAAGCCGTTTAAGAAAGAATATTCTTAGAAGACAATCTAAATTAGAAACATATAATTTCTACCGCGCGTAAAGAGCTTGTTTAGCTGTACAACCAGGAGATGTCTTCATTTCTTCTCTTTTTCTCAAGAAAGTCGTTTAAAGAATTAAAATTCTTAACAGACGAGATCTAAATTGTAAATAGTCAATTTCCACAGTTCGTATAAAGCTCGTTTAGTTGCACGATCAGGAGATGTCTTCATTTCTTCTGTTTCTCAAGAAAGCCTTTTATAGGAATTAAGATTCTTAGAAGACGAGATCTAAATTGGAAAGATTCCCACAGCACGAATAAAGAAAGCTAAGCTATATCCCTTCCACTTTTAATTCATTATCCTCTCACCAATCAGGTCATTCATTCTATCTATAGCAGCTTTTTAATAGAAGCCAACGCTGTACGTGTCAAACGCTTTTCAACCCCTAATTTTGTCTGTAAGCCACGTTGAATGGGGGGGACCACACGGGTGTGGTTGGTTGAACGGTGATTATATAACGGGATTGTTTCTCTCCCCTCAAACTATAGTCGTCTTCGTTTATAGAAAAAATTACATTAATTTATATATAAAAATATAGTACGTAAAGGGATCTATGAAAGAGTAAAATTGTTTTCTCTCAAAATATTTCGAGGGTGAGTTATTTCGTATGTCTTCAATAAAGTTCATTGTAATATCTTTCAGAGTTATTTTCTGAATCCCGATATACATGCGAAAAGGTACAACTTCCTTAAGTTTTGTCCATGAGTGTCTTTCAAAGTTATTGTCTGAATCCTGATATACATGCTAAAAGGTACAACTTCCTTAAGTTTTGTCCATGAGTGTTTACATTTGGTTATCTCGTGTGTCTTCAATAAAGGTCACTGTAATATATTTCAGAGTTATTGTCTGAATACCTATATACGTGGTAAAAGGTACAACTTCCTAAAGTTTTGTCCATGAGTGTCTTTCAGAGTTACTGTCTGAATCCCGATATACATGCTAGAAGATACAACTCCCTTAAGTTTTGTCTATAAGTGTATATTGGTTATCTCGTGTGCTTTCAATAAAACCACTGTAATAGAATTAAGAATTATTGTCTGAATCCCGATATACATGCTAAAAGGTACAACTTCCTTAAGTTTTGTCCATGAGTGTAGTTATCTCGTATGTCTTCGAAAAAGGTCACTGTAATATCTTTCAGAGTTATTGTCTGAATCCCGATATACATGCTAAAAGGTACAACTTCCTTTAGTTTTGTCCATGAGTGTAGTTATCTCGTGTGTCTTCAATAAAAGTCACTGTAATATCTATCAGAGTTATTGTCTGAATCCCGATATAAATGCTAAAAGGTACAACTTCCTTAAATTTTGTTCTTGAGTGTAGTTATCTTGTGTGTCTTCAATAAAGGTCACAGTAATATCTTTCAGAGTTATTGTCTGAATCCCGATATACATGCTAAAAGGTACAACCTCCTTAAGTGTTGTCAATAAGTGTATATGTTCGTATACACTTCGAAGATAATACAAGGCCTAACTTTAAAAATATATAGAAACAATGTGTTTTTTATCACCCTAATACCTGGGAGAGTTCACCACTGATAAGCCAAGTCCTCTCAATCTTTTTTTCATCGCAGTAAGGACAGTAGAAGTTTGATTTATTTGTGAAAAGAAACATTCGCTTCTTAATGTCTTCATTTGTTATATATAGATGATGCGTTATTACTTTGTATTAATAACAATTAGGTATATTTGGTGTTTGATATAATTGAGAACTAAGCTAGATGAAATGTCCGGTACCTTACACACACACGGTAGCTGAAGGAGACACTGGGGACACAGAGCGGGTTTATAGGTTAAGTGGATCTAAAGGATGTGACAAATTGACAGCCCTTTGACCCCATGGTGACAGACTGTTACGTCATATCTGATGATCCTTACATCATCCTATCGATTAGCTATGGATTATTGATTGATTTGGTGTTCAACACGCCTATAGAACGGCTTGATTGATTGATGGGAACTGTGGTGAAATTTTATTATCATTTGATAGACTAGACACAGGTATTGTGTGCACCGCGATATTTCTGTTTGTTAAGATGAGAATGTCCTTATTGTTTCCAGAAGAGAATTTTTCAATGCAAAATTTATATGTAATTCTACTGTCCTAAAGGATTATATCCATAGTTTACTTAAATACCATTTCTAAGATTCAACCCTTCAGTGTAACATATATAAGCAGAATGATCTAATTCATTTACAGGGTAAAGTTTCTTTTCAAAATCTTCCATCTCTAGTTTATACATCAGGCGTCTGCAGTTATGCATCAGGCGGTGTTTTATTCTTTATATATGTTCTCTTGTAGACAATTGACAATTAAAATAAATTTTCACAAAGCAATAACGCGCCATCTATACATATAAAATTAAAGAATTTAAAAGCACGAATGTTTCTTTTATATATAATACAAACTTCTTCTGCCCTTACTGCGATGAAAAAATATAATGGAAGGGTTTGGCTCATCAGAGGCGAACCCTCCCAGCGGTTTCCCCAATTTAATCCACCAGACCGCTTCTCAGAGCTCTAATACTGTATTGGACGATTCTGCTTATATACGCAGCACTGAAGGGTGGAATCTCAGAAATGGTTTTCAAGTAAACTATGGACATATGCTTAAAGGACAGTAGAATTACATTCAACATAATAATTACAAATAATATATATTGACATATTGTCAATAAATACAAAATTGCACAGTCTTCACTATTTTAAAAAGATAATTCTATATACAGTTACGAGCGTCATCATCTCTGTCACCGTTTGCTTTTTTTTTTTTGGAATGGCGCTCTCCTATTGGTTCGCTACGATGGCGCCGGCACTGCGCGAGACACTTTGTTTTTGACTTTGCCCCCACTCGCTTTTTGGTTTTTGTAACTATTGTGTTGGAGCGGGTCGCTCCTTAAATAAATGCATATATTATTTAATAACTGAATGGAATCCTCTCTTTCTTTTTCCCAGTAAGAGACGCCTACGGAAGCCAACAGTACATAGACAGATAAAGCACATAGGCTTTAGTATTAACTAATATATGCATTTATTTAAGGCGTCAATTTATAATTGTAACAAATAGTATTTGAATCAAAACATTCAATCGGGTAAAACATGGGCGTTGCCCGGGTCATTCGGCTAGTAATATATATATGTGATACTATGTACAATAAATATGGCGCCTCTGCCAGCGCTGCTGTTTGTTCTCCCGTTGAAGGGAAGAGATACCTGAAAGCTTAAGACGGTTTAAATAAAAAGTAACTCATCTTCAAAAAACCTTTTTAATCATTTAATTAATGTTCAGGAGAATTAAAACCATTAATTATTCAATGTTGTAAATATCATAAGCTAGGTTACTCTTTTTGAGCGGTACCTTTTTTTTTATTCAACACACAAAACACAATATCCCGGCTAAGGAATAATTTCGTCGATTTACATTTTTTAAAACAGAAACAGTTATATACAAGAAAATAATCATAAATTAGACAAGATCTAGGAGGTCGTGTTCATAAAGAAGTTCAAGAACTCTTCTTGGTTCTCTGTACAAGGATCCTTTGTCATTTCCAATACAATTTAGTATATGTTGGGGAGTGGCCTCTTTGGTTTTGCACCTAGTGCACATGGGGAAGATTTTGGCTTTCATTGCATTCATTATAAATATTGTAAAAAGGTATTTATTGATTTTATTATTTTTATTAACAGAGTGGTCATTTTTATGTTTATATTTTGCTATACTCTGTAAATTTCCCTCGTGGCTTATCTTTTGTTTACCATTCATAGTTTGTTCTTGCCTGAAATATATTGTTGTCTTATCTCGAAGTTGGTCTTCCCTAATTTTCCACGTGACAATATCATAAGCTAGGTTGCTCTTTTTGAGCGGTATTTGGTGTAAATATATTTTGGAACCAGTAATATGCAAGGGTAAAAACACTTCATCATTTTCTTCATCAAAATCTTCAAAGAGAATGGATGATATGAAACCAAGACAACCAAGTCATCAGACTCTATGGACTGATCATCTTGGAGAAGCTTGTTTGAAGAAGTACAAGTCTTAGGACTTGAATCGACTTAAGCAATTTATCTAAATGGTCAGCGTTTGTACTCCATATTAGGAGCGGCTGCACATGACGTCTGTTCCTCATGTCAGAGGCGGCCATTTCTTTTGGAACTAAGTCAGCCTGCCACTGAGTAGTGCTCCCAGTCTTAATGACAAAGGCAGACACATTATACTTCACCCAGTCATGATGGTTGTCAACATTACAAACTTGATACCGTAATATGATTGAGTGGAGATAAGAAAGAAGATCTAAATAGTTTAGGCTTGTCTTACATTTTAAAAAGGGAAGCTCTTTTGGAAACATAAAATTCGAATAAGTTGTAAAAAAACAAGACTGAAATAATCATGAAAATTTATAAATAAAATGTCCAATACCCATCACATGTCTAGATAACGCAGAAGATAATGTTAAAAATAGCAGAAGAACACTTTTATGAGCTTACAGAACATTGCATATTCAAACCAAAAGATGAAATTTAAAACTTCCTTTGCCACGTTCGTGCTGTACGACTCTTTGATATTTTTATTACATTAGGAAAAAAACATAAAACATATCTTAAACAAGCTAAGATATATATAAAATAATTACCTTTTTTTATCCGGGTTTATTGTTAATATTTTTGTACTTATTTACATAGTGCGCTTCTTGAAAAAATAAATATTAATGTCGCTCTTATCTTTAAAAATGTAGAAAAGAGAAAATTAAAATAGCAAATAGCTTCCTTGGTTTTAAATCTGGCAATACCTTTTTTTCCCGCCAAAAAAAAAAGTATCGTTTGGTACTATCGTCTGAATGGATTTTGTCGATCGTTTCAGTATCGTTTATATGCAAATTTTCGTATTTTAAAATAAGATTCTTGTATTGCAGTATGCAAATTGTGTTTTTCCTGTTATAGGGTGGAGGAAATTGGTAAATATCTCTTATTTTATATCAGACGATATTTTTGTTCTTCCCACGCAGACGACTATAGAAAAGTATTTTCATTATCATTGAATCAACCGAACTTGTAAAATAGTGCTCGGCAACATTGTTTTCAAATATATTTATTTTAAAAGATGTACGTGTATGTTTTGGTATATAATTTATACAATATTTATTTTTTTAATCAAGAAAATATATAACAACTGTGTGTAAGCCTTATATTTTTTATTTTATTTTATTAAACAACCAGGCGCGATATTGAAATATTTGCGTCAATACAGAATAAACAAACAAAACAGCAAACAAAATAGAACTTAGAATTAAATATTTACAAATTTACATGTATATTATTCGACATTTAATATCTATCAATACTTTTATATTTCTATATCTACTTTTTGATGAATAAAAATAGAAAATTATTTTAAATTCAATGATCTTAAAATTTATTTTTAAAATTTCGTTTGGTCACGAATATTTTTTCCCGCCTTTTCTAAAAATAGGTCGCTAAGCAGACGATTTTGATGAAAAAATACTCTGCGCGTATTTTTTATGTGTGATGGATAACTTATTTTGATTATAATAACTTTATTATAGAGTTTTTCATCCTTCCAAAAATAAAAAAACGTGTAATTGAATAACCCGGTCATAGAGAGCTCTATTACCCCATATGGTAATTGCATGTAATTATGATGAGTTATAAAAAAAAATCTTTGTATGCGAAAAAAGAAGGGTGGCCATTTTTTTTCTCGGAAAAAATCAATTATACGACTAATACAAAAACGTATTATGTTTGTAAACACGTTGATGTTGTAATTTTGTTGTAATAACTATTATTAAAGGTGTAGTATTTATGTTCTTAAGAAGTGTTTTGTTGTTTTTATAGCGACTAAAGATGAACAAATGTTAAATTGAGTGGTAATCTTCATATTTGAGAATTTTTCAATGTGAGAAAATTTATTATTTTTTTTATAGATTTTTTGGTAGCATGTAGAATTAGGTCTGGAAGAAATCGGTTCTAGTGTAGCATATGCAAATTAGTTTGATAATGAGTTAATTTGCATATTCTGTTTGTTACACACATGTCTCCACGATATTCGAATTACCCTGATCTTGTTAACAACTTAAGGAAAAACTGAGCTGAATCTCTAACCATATTCAAATCTTCACTTATTATTGATTGCACAAACATTGTACGATATTTCTAATTGTCTGCTCAACCCCCTGATTGTCATTCTGGGGTTTTATCACAAAAGTATTTTGATCTGTTCGATATTTATCTGATTTCTGATGATACACGGTCGACCAGGTTGAACTTCATAAAATAAATTTGTTCTTCCATTTTTTTAAATTTGACGCACCAATTGAAAACTTTCTTTGCTCTAAGACTCATCTCCATACACCTCTTTAATCAAAACATTTGTTTCTGAAGCTGTTTATATAAAATTTCAAACATAAAAATAAATAGCGATTCGTTTCTTCATAAAACTATCCATTTTTTAAAGAAACTTTTTAAAAGAACTTTCTGGCAACGTTCACTTTATAAAATAAATTCGAATCATATGCGATCAGGACATGGTTAAATTATTTAAAAGCTTATTCTGTGAAGATTAATAATTCAATGCCATGGTCAAAATTATTTAAAAGCTTATTCAATGAAGATTAATAATACAAAGTGATATTGACTTATTTTCGCTATTTTTTTAAAATACAGCTGTGTCGCTATACTTAATGATCACATCTTGTAAATTAGTAGGATGGTGTGGATAAAATAAGTCGGTGGGCAAGTAGGTAAAACCCTCGATTCCCAACAGTCATGAACCGGGATCGAATCCCGCGTTAACATTTTGTTTAATATGTGAATAACTTTCATATATTATTCATTGTTACAAATAATATAAACTAGGTTGTTCTTGTTGATCGGTACCTAATTAAGTGATTTTGGAACAAGCAACAAGGGTGGTGTGCAACTTGGCGAAACTGCTAAGAAGGATCAACACTGATGAGCTAACCCCTTTTATCTAATTTTTTTTTATCAACGCAGGAAGGTTTTTTTAAAAGTAGTTTTTTTTTATTCTAAATGAAGCACATTGATATAAAAAAAAGTAGAATTCGAGAGATACAAGTTAGTTTGTCTGTTGAATCACACACACACACACACAGTTTTAAACCGCGGTAAATCTGCAGTCAATTCCCAATAATTTGCTTTATTTTATACAAATCGAATAATATATTATAGGGAGAAAACATTTGTTGAATCGTTGTATTTAGTATTCTAACTGGTTTTTATGGAAAACAAAAATTTAAAATAATTTTAGATCGTTTAAACTCATGGAAAAAACAAGAAAGTGGTAAGTCATTGATATCGCCGGTCGTCTGTTTTTTAAAAGGAGAGTAGTAACATATAAGTAACCCAAGCTCTTGGAGCGTATCCATAGATCGCCAACTACCCAGAACAGAAGCAATTTTATTCACTCTTGGTTATCTCGTATGTCTTCAATAAAGGTCACTGTAATATCTTTCAGAGTTATTGTCTGAATCCCGATAAACATGGTAAAAGGTACAACTTCCTTAAGTTTTGTCAATGAATGTAGTTATCTCGTGTGTCTTTAATAAATGTCACTGTAATATCTTTCAGAGGTATTGTCTGAATCCAGATATACATGGTAAAAGGTACAACTTCCCTAAGTTTTGTCTATGAGTGTAGTTATCTCGTGTGTCTTCAATAAATATCACTGTAATATTTTTCAGAGTTATTGTCTGAATCCCGATATTCATGGTAAAAGGTACAACTTCCTTAAGTTTTGTACATGAGTGTCTTTCAGAGATATTGTCTTAATCCCGATATACATGCTAAAAGGTACAACTTCCTTAAGTTTTGTCCATGAGTGTCTTTCAGAGTTACTGTCTGAATCCCGATATACATGCTAAAAGGTATAACTTCCCTAAGTTTTGTCTATGAGTGTAGTTATCTCGTGTGTCTTCAATAAATATCACTGTAATATTTTTCAGAGTTATTGTCTGAATCCCGATATTCATGGTAAAAGGTACAACTTCCTTAAGTTTTGTACATGAGTGTCTTTCAGAGATATTGTCTGAATCCCGATATACATGCTAAAAGATACAACTTCCTTAAGTTTTGTCCATGAATGTATCTTCCAGAGTTACTGTCTGAATCCCGATATACATGCTAAAAGGTATAACTTCCCTAAGTTTTGTCTATGAGTGTAGTTATCTCGTGTGTCTTCAATAAATATCACTGTAATATTTTTCAGAGTTATTGTCTGAATCCCGATATTCATGGTAAAAGGTACAACTTCCTTAAGTTTTGTACATGAGTGTCTTTCAGAGATATTGTCTGAATCCCGATATACATGCTAAAAGGTACAACTTCCTTAAGTTTTGTCCATGAGTGTCTTTCAGAGTTATTGTCAGAATCCCGATATACAAGGTGTGTTCAAAAAGTATCGCGGGTTACGTATATTCGAATTTCGATCTTTTTGTGGCTTTATGTTGGTACTCATGTCTCTCACTTATGCCGACAAGCTCGGTCATTTTGAATGTTCACTTAATTGTTGACAGCTGCTTTGCTTGCAGGTGCTTTGGATCGTCTTCGATTTTTACCTATTAAAAAAAATGGATCAAAGAACCTGTATCAAATTTTGTGTGAAAAACGAAATTAAGTGCGCGGATGCATTCCGAATGTTGACTGTGGCATACGGAGAAGCTACCTTGGACCGAAGCAACGTTTATCGGTGGTACAAAATGTTCTCAGAAGGCCGAGAAGATGTGAACGACGAAGAGCGTGCCGGACGCCCGAGCACTTCAACAACAGACGAAAAAAATAATGAAGTGGAGAAAATGATATTGGCCAATCGTCGAATCACCGTTAGAGAAGTTGCTGAGGACCTAAACATATCGATTGGCTCGTGCCATTCGATTGTTATTAATGATTTGGGCATGAGACGGGTCGCAGCGAAATTCGTACCAAAATTGCTCATTTGCGACCAAAAACAGCATCGCATGAACATTGCTAATGAGATGTTGGACTCTGTCCGCGACGACCCAAATTTGCTCCAGAGGGTCATAACTGGTGACGAAGCGTGGGTTTATGGTTATGACGTGGAAACCAAAGCTCAATCATCTCAATGGAAGCTGCCGCACGAACCAAGACCGAAAAAAGCGCGCCAAGTTCGGTCGAATGTGAAGGTTTAGCTGACAGTTTTCTTCGATTGCAGGGGCGTGGTGCATCATGAGTTCTTGCCACAGGGTAGAACGGTCAAAAGGGAATATTACCTGCAAGTTATGCGCAATTTGCGCGAAGCAATCCGCCAGAAACGCCCGGATTTGTGAAAGAACAAAAATTGGCTTTTGCACCACGATAACGCCCTTGCTCACACATCGTTGCTTGTGCGCGACTTTTTGGGCAAAAACAACACACTAATGATGCCGCAGCCACCGTATTCCCCAGATCTGGCCCCCTGTGACTTTTTCTTGTTCCCTAAACTGAAGAGGCCCATTAAAGGACGACGTTACGCTACGCTTGACGAGATAAAGACGGAATCGAAGGAGGAGCTGAAAAAGATTTTTTTTTTATGATTTTTTGAAGTGCTTCGAAGATTGGAAAACCCGTTGGCACAAGTGTATAATATCTCATGGGGATTACTTTGAAGGGGACAAAATAGGTACTCATGAATAAATAAATAATTTTTGAAAAACACAAAGGTCGCGATACTTTTTGAACACACCTCGTACATGCTAAAACGTACAACTTCCTTAAGTTTTGTCCATGAGTGTCTTTCAGTGTTATTGTCTGAATCCCGATATACATGGTAAAAGGTACAACTTCCTTAAGATTTTGTCCATGAGTGTGTCTTCCAGAGTTATTGTCAGAATCCCGATATACATGTTAAAAGGTACAACTTCCTTAAGTTTTGTCCATGAGTATCTTTCAGAGTTATTGTCTGAATGCCAATATAAATGCTAAAAGTTACAACTTCCTTAAGTTTTGTCCATGAGTGTAATTATACCTCACACTACACCATGCACCACGTTAGCCTGTAGAAGGAAGTTGTAACCATATTTCCCTGGTTTTTACTTTCAACCCGAGAATAAAAAACAACAACTTGCGGTAAGGAAAAGGTTATAGGGCCAAAATTGATTAACCACCACCTTCCTGATGGAGCTATGTCTAGATTTTGACCTTAATTACATATTGGTCATTATATTTACCGCCATCTATTGATGCAAATTGGAAACATTGAATATTATAAAGAATTTTCTATTGATATATTCACATATAGGATTTGTTTAATGCTCGATGTTTTCTTTTTTTTTTTAAATAATGAAACGAATTTACAGCTGTGGATCACAGATCTCATATGGTAGGAGCTCTGTACCGATGTATTTGCCACATAAAAAAAAAAAAATATATATATATATATATATGATAATTTAAACCAATAACCCTATATTATGTAATACGTATAACAAGCTTGTCATGTTGTATATAGAACTAATTATAAACTAACTAATTATACGCATAATTGACATGTCTCCTTGCACCACCATATGTAATGTACTGAGGATGAATAAATAAAATATAATAGATTAAAAGCCAAGTTAAAAGCAAGATTGAGAGATCCCAAAGTAACTTCTAAAGATAGATTGTTAGCCGACAGGTAGGCGCCAGACTCGAATATCATCGACACGTGCATGACCCAATTCTCTTAGTCAGAGCGGTCGTATAAAAAGGCCGCGTAGCAACAGCCAGTTCAGTCCAGTTCCCCATCTGCGCGTCGCCGGTTGTCTCCAAGTTCACCCTCATTCACCATGTAAAACAGTAAGGAATCTTCTATCTCCATCTTTGCTCTTGGCTCAACTTTTTATCTATTCAAGGAACCTTCTTTCAACTGTGTCGCTTCGTTTTGTGTGTGTGGACATCCCCAGTTTTCCACTCTGCTTCGACCACGACTGCCTGTACTTTGTGAGAACTGTTAAAGGTCCTACAAGGTGCAGAGAGGCTACTGGAAAACTCTCCACCCCTGACTGTCCCTCGCGGTTACTACAGGTTTGACCCTCGGTTGCCACAACTTATAGTGAGAGTCGACGAGGTTCTACAACAGGCTTACCAAACCCCAACGTATTATTACAGAGAGTCGTCAGGATCTCAACACAATATTACAGCTAGTCGACAGGATCCCTAATCACAGACAGGATCTCAACACATTATTACAGCTAGTCGACAGGATCCCTAATCACAGATAAGGATCTCAACACAATATTACAGAGAGTCGACAGGATTACCACAACGAAGGAGACCACAACGAAGAAGGTAAAGACTGTCCAGATAGATAGAAGAGCCAAGAAGCAAGATGGAGGAACAAGCACGCCATTCCAACAAAACGACCAAGCAATCTTCCCCCCAACGACACAGCCGAACATCCCGCAAAATAAGCCGGTGAGAAGTTACCCACCTTCGACCTTAATACGCAACCATCCAGACGACATGCCACCATCGCCAAACAGAAGTCACAAGCTTCTACAAGCTCTACAAGACGCCTTCCACGTCATCAGGACAACAACCAAAGACCAAGTCTCCTGACTGAACAAACATAAAAACTGTGAGTTTTTAAAAAATCTACGTAACTCTTTCTACATGCTAACAACTTGATTTTCCATAAATATAATGTTTATTTTTACTGTAATTATTTTTAAAGCAAATTTTACCATTTTTATAGCATTTCAATTCAAATTTTAAATATTGTACACCCTCATTTATCATTTTTACTTTATTTTAAGCAACTTATAAATTTTAATTCATTACTTGCAATCTTACAGTTTTAAAAAATCATATTATATTTAAATTACTCGAATCATAATTCTAAACTTATTTGTGTGTTTCTCTTAATACCTTATTTTTATACCAAAAACACCAATGTCTTAATTAAATATACAAAACTTTGCAAAAAATCATTGTTATGTTCACTATTTTATGTACACGCCCCATTCAAATTATAAGTCACTATCATGCCATTGCCCTTTTACAAGTATAATTTTCGCACTACCATAAGCAACAATTTAAAAAAATATATTCAAATTTTAATAAACATAGGTGAAACGCATTTTTTAAAAATACAAAAATCGAAAGATACAATATCTTCAAAAGCACAACTAGAAATGTAACTGTCCTTCCCCAAAACAAGTTAAAAATTCCAACATATCTACACTTCCTCGTCCTTTTCTTTTTACATGCATAATTATTAATAATTCACACATCTCTCGGAACGAACTTCAACACACTCCCCCATCACTTTCTCCAATTGGCCACATCTATTAACGCGCGATTTAACAACATCCAATTTCGAGGCACACGAGCTCCATATTGTCGCGAACAAAAGAATTCGCAATAAACATGCCACCTCTATAACAATCTGAAAATTCTCGATGTGTTTCGTACAACAACCACCCATGACTAATAAATTTGTTATTCATTCGGAAATTAGTTAGATGCTGTACCGAAAACGAAGATTTCACGTGACACCTTTCCCTACAATTCACCTAGTGTCACACAGCGCAACACAACAATTTTTCTCACTTAATAGGCCACAAAGACGCCTTCATGCCTGTGACACTTCACACCCCAAAGCGTGTCTACATTGAAGTCGCACTTTTACGCACATCTAAACCTGACATCATTGAATAACATTTTTTATTAAGTCCGCAACATCGTCGAGACACAACGCTTGCGAACACCGAGAAAACTATATTTTCAAATAGACAAGTACCACTGTGCTGAGAGATTTTTTTTCCAGCCAGCAGGGTGACTCACAACGCTCGCCTACATCAATAAACAGTTGCAGCGGCGTCAGGTTACCTGACACCTCCAATTGCAGTAGGCCTGTATCTTTGGCCCAGCAGAATGCTAGATTGTCGTGTCCACCAAATAACCTGTCAATTATCAACTGATTGAATTACCAATCATTACCCAATTCACTTATTAATTTGAATTTTAATATTGAAAAAAATATCATTAAACTTTATATCTTTAATTATCATTGTGTGTTTTACAACTTTTACATTGTTTTCACGACCAGTATGGAATATTTTTTCTAAACTAGAACGCCAGCTTTTATAATGTTAACCCTTTATTGTTATATATTACAATCATCTTCGTCAATACCATCCAATTTTAAGAATCAAGATCGCTCCCCGTCTGGTCTCACATAATAGAATCGAGAAGATCTGGCATAGACCAACTTCTCAGACCGGACCAAAGCGACATAGGACCACATTGCCTCCCCGTAGGCCGAACTAAAGACATTAATAATATTGCACCTACACATAGACATTGTGTGTAAGTATGTTCTTTTTTTCAGGAACGAATATTTTTTGTTTTCTTTTAACTTTTCTTCAAAAGAGACATTTTTTGCTCCATTTGTTACTACTTAACATTTATATAATCATTAATAACCTTTAATTATATTATATTTTTTTTTTGTATAAAATCTTGAATAATTATTTTTATTTTTTTTTTACTTTTCAATTATAATCAAATTTTTAATTCCAACATTATTTTAACAACTTTATTGTAACAATTTTATTCTTCATGATATTATTTTAGTATGGCAAAACATTTAATTCTTTCAATAATCGTTTTTAATTCATTATTATATCTTTTATATTTTACTAATTCATTATTATATCTTTTATATTTTGCTAATTCATTGTTATGTCTTTTTTACATTACATGTTCGATTTTATCCCCTTATACTGTTGTTATCCGCAATCATATTTCTATCTTTTTATTCACTATATTTTTGTTTAAATAACTTTATTATATGACAATGTTTATCATCAACTATCGGGCATCTACAACAATCGTTTTTCAATAATCCTACTTACTAACTAATTCCCTATACTTTCTCACTACCTATTTCAGCCATTGCTTCGAACGATAGTAGAAACGACAGCACTGCTTGACAATTTTTCTTTTGATTTCGTAATTCAACAAACTCTTTGAAAACACCGTTCCCCAGAAGTACAAGTCTCGACTTTTTGGTCTGAACACGTTTCAAAAGTTTATTTCAATCATCCGCAGAGCACATCACCAACGCATGCACAAAGCGTTCACATTTTTCAATTTTCAATTTTTTTCAGCTCTAGCGGACCACAATCAACCTTTGATTTCAAGTCAAGTCAGACCCTACTGTCGCTACAACAATTCTACTTATCGCATGGCTCTACCACCCCTTTCAAGCATATTAATCCTTTTCTTCAACATCTTTTCAACCAATAACCCTACAATTGTGACAAAGCACTGTAACCTTATACAGGATCACAGGTGAAACATTGCCTAGGAAGACGCACAAGTCTATATCCTCGCTTTGCACCTGGACCTAAGTATTTGATTGTCTGTGCAACACTTACAATTGCATATTCTACAACCCCTAACCCTTTCCAACGCCCGCCAACAATCTCTTAGAACATCATCATTATTTTTTAGCAAACAAAGGTTTTATCTACAGTTCTCTTTTATAATGAATATCATAACTTTTAAATTAAACATAAGTTTTATTTTTATAATTTTCAGATATAGCCAAATAAACATCTTGTATAGCCCTTTACCCTCACAGTTTTAATTAATTAAAAGAAATTTTAATTACTTACCTGTGTTAGAGAGGCTTTACCCGCTTAAACCCGGATAAACCCTTTCACTCCCGGGGCCCATCTATGATAATTTAAACCAATAACCCTATATTATGTAATACGTATAACAAGCTTGTCATGTTGTATATAGAACTAATTATAAACTAACTAATTATACGCATAATTGACATGTCTCCTTGCACCACCATATGTAATGTACTGAGGATGAATAAATAAAATATAATAGATTAAAAGCCAAGTTAAAAGCAAGATTGAGAGATCCCAAAGTAACTTCTAAAGATAGATTGTTAGCCGACAGGTAGGCGCCAGACTCGAATATCATCGACACGTGCATGACCCAATTCTCTTAGTCAGAGCGGTCGTATAAAAAGGCCGCGTAGCAACAGCCAGTTCAGTCCAGTTCCCCATCTGCGCGTCGCCGGTTGTCTCCAAGTTCACCCTCATTCACCATGTAAAACAGTAAGGAATCTTCTATCTCCATCTTTGCTCTTGGCTCAACTTTTTATCTATTCAAGGAACCTTCTTTCAACTGTGTCGCTTCGTTTTGTGTGTGTGGACATCCCCAGTTTTCCACTCTGCTTCGACCACGACTGCCTGTACTTTGTGAGAACTGTTAAAGGTCCTACAAGGTGCAGAGAGGCTACTGGAAAACTCTCCACCCCTGACTGTCCCTCGCGGTTACTACAGGTTTGACCCTCGGTTGCCACAACTTATAGTGAGAGTCGACGAGGTTCTACAACAGGCTTACCAAACCCCAACGTATTATTACAGAGAGTCGTCAGGATCTCAACACAATATTACAGCTAGTCGACAGGATCCCTAATCACAGACAGGATCTCAACACATTATTACAGCTAGTCGACAGGATCCCTAATCACAGATAAGGATCTCAACACAATATTACATATATATATATATATATATATATATATATATATATATATATATATATATATATATATATATATATATCGTGATAGGTAAATAAGGAGTATGTGAATTTTGTCCATTATAAAAGAATAGGCAAATTTGTAACATCGTTCTTTTTATGATTGAGTTATTTTTGGTATTTATTCGGAGATACAATAAAGCTTTTGTTCTCCAAGACTTTGAATTACCTATCATTTCCTACTCTATAATATTTAAATATTGATTTATCAGAGAGGTGAACCGCGGTTTCGACAGTTATTTCAACAAATTTGACTAATATCTAATTTGACTAATACCCTCATGGACAAAACTTAAGGAAGTGGAAAGTCTTTTATGTCGCCAGTCTTTTTTTTTTTACAGGAGTCAGACAATTTTGTTCACACTTATTTATCTCGTGTGTCTTCAATACAGGTGACTGTAATATATTTCAGAGTTATTGTCTGAATCCCGATATACATGCTAAGAGGTACAACTTCCTTAAGTTTTGTCCATGAGTGTAGTTATCTCGTGTGTCTTCAATAAAGGTGACTGTAATATATTTCAGAGGTATTGTCTATATTCCGATATACATGCTAAGAGGTACAACTTCCTTAAGTTTTGTCCATGAGTGTAGTTATCTCGTGTGTCTTCAATAAAGGTGACTGTAATATATTTCAGAGTTATTGTCTATATTCCGATATACATGCTAAGAGGTACAACTTCCTTAAGTTTTGTCCATGAGTGTAGTTATCTCGTGTGTCTTCAATAAAAGTCACTGTAATATCTTTCAGATTTATTGTCTGAATCCCGATGTACACGCTGAAAGGTACAACTTTTAAGTTTTGTCCATGAGTGTATATTATACATGACTGTTTATGGTGTAGAATTTATATACAGATTAACCTGGCAATGTAGATAGAACCTACAAACTGGGACAAGATTGGTAGTTAATTTAGGATTGATAGAAATTAGCAATAATTTACTTTTAATTCTTGGGATACCATTCAGCTTGTCTGAAGACTCTAAGGTACCTCTGAATATTGAAGAATGAAAAAACAAATCACAAATAGACTAGAAGTTTTGGTGGTGGTGGTGTCTTGTCTATAAAAATGTGTTGTCCCATGGAAAGGGAAGGTACCATTGCCCCGTTAGTCAGCCACATTTCAGAGTTCCCTGTTCACAGTTACCGTAGCGGCTCACGACACCGTACTACAGGGCAGTCCTTTACTTGTGCTGCTTCTCCCGCCCACCATGTAGAGGAGGACTTCTGGGCAGATCTAGAAGTTTTAACAAGAAGATGTGATTTAAAAATACGAACTGATAAAAACTTTACTCACCAAGAGAAATACTTAGAACAATAATTGGCGAAGAAAAAAATTATAATTATGAATAATTTGTATCAATCCATTTATAATGCTAATTATACAATCCGCACTATTTTTCCAAGCGGAATTCCTACACAGTTCCATCCAAATTTTATAGTCACTCAATTTGTCACATCACACGGTCCAGAAATACTTACATAAAAGAGGTCTATCAGAAACACCAAATTGTTCCTGCGGAGAAACTGAGCAAACTGCTCTTCACCTTTTCTATGACTGTCTGAACTTTACAGAAGTGAGACATCGATTGTTCCCTGATCTAAATGATCTAACTCTTTAACCTTAGCCACTTTGTCTATATACATTTTATGTACTCTGTCGAATAATACATATATATATCACACATAAAGGTTTATTAAGACCAGCCGTCTTATGCAGATTCACCACAGGAAGGAAGCATAGATGGAGCTTCTATACTCCAGGCAGCACAGAACCCAACGACCTCCAGGTCCGACACATGTCCAGTGGCCACAGAATCCGTGCAAAGGTTAGCGTATTTTTCTTTTTTATTATTGATAATCGACGTATATTTATTCCTTTTTTTAACATATTCTAAACGGTCTCTTAACTTCGAATAAAATATTGTTGCACCAGGCTGCGGTTTGGCAGATTCTTCAGTCTTGATTCTCTCCTCAGACGTGTCTTGCATCTTTCCAGAACGTGTCTCTACCATCCTACAGGTTAAACCAGTCAATAATAAGACAACTATATATTTAGGTAGCACCTAGAATATCTCTTTATTTATCACATCAAAGTTTAAAACAGGTGGTGTATTCATTGTATCAAAATACAAATTATTTTATAGTACATAATATTTCATAATAATATTCTGTTTTATAAAAATAAATAAATATAAAATTTAGATTTGAAATATATGGAATATAATATTATAAATAATATTTTAAAATATGCGCATTAATTATGATACAACAATATTGTAACAGAGTATTTATTCAGTTTATTATTTTTATTAACAGAGTAGTTATTTTTTTATGTTTATATTATGCTACTCTTTAAATTTCCCTCGTGGCTTATCTTTTGTTTACCATTCATAGTTTGCCCTTCCTGAAGTTTGTCTTCCCTAATTTACCACGTGGCAATATGTGAATTTTCAAATATTTAATTCTAACACAAAGCAATAACGCGCCATCTATATATATATACAAATACAAAGGATTTAAAAGCACGAATGTTTCTTTTATACATAATACAAACTTCTACTGCCCTTACTGCAATGAAAAAATATGTATTGGGAGGGCTTGGCTCATCAGTGGTGAACCCTCCCAGCGGTTTCGCTAATTTAATCCACCAGACCGCTTCTCAGAGCTCTAATACTGTATTGAACGATTCTACTGTCCTATAAGCTTATGTCCATAGTTTTATTGAAAACCCTTTCTGAGATTCCACCCTTCAGTGCTGCCTATATAAGCAGAATCGTTTGTATTATGTATAAAAGAAACATTCGTGCTTTTAAATTCTTTCATTTTATATTTAATTCTAAGTTCTAATTTGTTTGTTGTTTTGTTTATTTCCTCTGTAATAGACGTAAATATTTCAATATCGTACCTGGTTGATTGATTAATAAATATATAAAGATGTGCTTCTATATATTCAATCAGATCCTTGTCCTCAAAAAGGATATATAAGTAGTAAATGTCCAATACTTACAGCACAAAACACATTTTCCATTTTCAACAAAAACATGCGGTTTTTCGATCTAAAAATGCTATTATTCCTACACCATTTCTGTCCTTTTTTTTACCATATTTTATTTTAAAAAACAAAGAAAATTAAGATTATATAAAAGGACGTACCTGGATCTGTAAAGAAAAAAAAAACAATTTTTTCTCAAAATATTTCGAGATATTGCTCCCTCTTTATCAATTTAAAAGAAAATTGAAAACAAACAAAGGTATTTTGAAAGAAAAAGATAAAAATAACAAAAAAAGAGAGAAAAATACCCATCGTAAATGTAAGGTTATAATTTTCTATTTTTATAACCTTACATTTATGAGGGGTATTCAATGTTTTCATTCAATTTTCTTTATTTTTTAATAAAATATGGTCAAAAAAGAGGAGAAAAATGGTGTGTGAATAATCGTACTTTTTGTTCGAAAAACCGCTTTTTTTTTGTTGAAAATGGAAAATATGTTATGTGCCGTAAGTATGGGACATTTACTACTTATATATTCAATGTGTGAAATAAAGGAGATACACTTCGGGACGTCGGCCAGACAACGGCTCGGGTGACAGCAAACAAACAAGCCCCAGCGGCGCCAGCCGGCAACAAAAGAAGAGATCACAGCCTGGTCTGCTGACCAGTTGGGTGTTTTCCTCTGTCCTCTTAACATGTTAGAAGGAGACTTTTACCCTCTCCTTTCTGCTATTTAGTGATCTGATTTAAATCCTTGCAACAGCCCACAAAAGAATCATCATTGCGAATTCTTCTACCGAATTTCGCATCAGTGTTTTGTGAAACGTTTAACAGACATTTCTACACACGATGTTTAAAATATTCCATTAAAACGCATTTAACTATTTAAAGTATTTCATATAATCACAGAATAATTATTGTAAATACTCTGTTGTCAAATTTATCATCATAAATATTTATCTACGTCACTACTCATTTACCATTCTTGTAGATTATCACTTTAAAAATTAACACCGCCTTTGCCGGTCCCAAGCCCGGATGAAAAAGGAGGAGGGGGAGCAGTAACAAGCTCACTAAAAAACCTGGTTCAGCTGGCCCGGCTGATAGTACCCTGTAAGGGCTCCTAATCCAGGGATACAGGATGAGTTTGTACTCCATGTTAGGAGCGGCTGCCCATGGCGTCTGTTCCTCATGTCAGAGGCGGTCATTTCATATTGAAGCTAAGTCGGCTTGCCACTGAGTAGTGCTCCCAGTCTTAATGACAAAGGCAGTTGCATTCTACTTCACACAGTCATGAGGTTGTCAAACAGACATAATCAAGGGTCACAACTTGATATACTAATATGATTGAGTGGAGATAAGAAAGAAGAAGACTTGTAAATTATTATCACGTTTTTGGTTTCTATAGATCTTGTTATTAATAAATAATTTAAACTTAAACTTTTGGAATACTTGTCTTCTTTACCGTTATATTTGGTAATATGATGGGTAGTTTAGGTAAAACAAACTGAATTTTACCGAGAATTTTCAGAGACTGGCTTTAAGTATGCCAATATTTTACTTAGAAAAAATGCTTTAAAGAATGTAGGTGAATGGTGCTTATATTTTGGACGTTTTACATAATATTAATGGTCAAAATATAATAAATGGTGTCGCAGATGAACGATGTTGCTTTCGCCAAAAATATTTTTGGGAAAAAAATTGGGGCAGACTAATCCATTCACTGAGTGCCGTGTTGCTAAATCTTTTTCTTCAAAAATATTTTCGCAATTTTTCACTGATGTTTTATTTTAAATATTCTTTGAATTTTATTTGGAGATATAGAGCAAAAAATATATAAATACAAAAATTTCTAATGGTAAAAAAATAAACTCATAGAGACAATATTTAAGGAAGTGGAAAGGCTTCGATATCACCCCTCGTCTTTTTTGAAGGAAACAGAGGCAATTTTGTTCACACTTGGTTATCTCGTGTGTTTCCAATATGTTGCCAATGTTGTTAATAAATTTTTATTGTTGTAGATAAAGTTTCATTGTTGTGGATAGGGTATTTATTGTTGTCAATAAAGTTTCATTGTTGTGGATAGGGTATTTATTGTTGTCAATAAAGTTTCATTGTTGTGGATAGGGTATCTATTGTTGTCAATAAAGTTTCATTGTTGTGGATATGGTATCTATTGTTGTCAATAAAGTTTCATTGTTGTGGATAGGGTATTCATTGTTGGGAATAAAGTTTCATTGTTGTAGATAAAGTTTCAATTTGTTGTAGATAAATTTCATTTTTGCGGATAGGATATCCATTGTTGTGTATAAAGTTTCATTGTTGTCAATAAAGTTCCATTGTTGTGGATAGGGTATCTATTATCGTGAATAAAGTTTCATTGTTGCGGATAGGGTAGCCATTGTTGTCAATAAAGTATCATTGTTGCGGATAAGTATACATTGTTGTGTATAAAGTTTCATTGTTGGGAATAAAGTTTCAATGTTGTGAATAGGGTATACATTGTTGTGCATAAAGTTTGGATTTGTTGTAGATAAAGCTCCATTGTTGCGGATAGGGCAGCTATTGTTGTGAATAAAGTTTCATTGTTGTAGGTAAAGTTTCATTGTTGCGGATAGAGTATCCATTGTTGTGTATAAAGTTTCATTGTTATGAATAAAGTTTCATTGTTGCGGATAAAGTATCCATTGTTGTGTATAAAGTTTCACTGTTGTCAATAAAGTTTCATTGTTTGGGATAGAGTATCCATTGTTGTGCATAAAGTTTCATGGTGTTGTAGATAAATTTCCATTGTTGCGGATAGAGTATCCATTGTTGTGTAAAAGTTTCATTGTGTTGTAGATAAAGTTCCATTGTTGAGGATAGAGTATCCATTGTTGTGTATAAAGTTTCATTGTTATGAATAAAGTTTCATTGTTGCGGATAGAGTATCCATTGTTGTGTATAAAGTTTATTGTGTTGTGGATAAAGTTCCATTGTTGCGGATAGAGTATCATTGTTGTAGATAAAGTAGCATTGTTGAGGATAGAGTAGTAATTGTTAAGGATAAAGTAACATTGTGGATAAAACGAAATTTGATAGAGTAACATTGTTTTCAAGAAACGAATTTCCAAAAAAATCATTGTTACACATTTTATTGTTTTTTAATAATCCCTATACAGATCATAAAGGTGGTTATAAAGCAGGTTCCATAATAACACCTCTGGCAAAATTTCAGACATAAGAAAGCATATATACTATAGTCAATGGCTATGAACCTCATCGGAACAAAGGCGATTCCATAACATATAATGGGAAGAGAATAGACCAAATTGGCGTAAATATGAGACCGTGTGCACTATAGGTCCTATCAATGACTAAACCCTACGCTGGCTCTATCAGAAAGGACCGTACGTCGAAAGAAAGTGTGACACATTACGCAGTTCCCCGCACGAGCCATTTTAGAGTTCAAGGCCAGCCGCTTATCTTGTTGTTCAAGGTTCGCTCCCAGCTCTAACCCATTTTTTTTTCTCTCTCTCTCTAATACGAATTAGAGCGTAACGACTCGAGACCACTTATCTGAGCGCTGACTGAAGATTTCTCTCATCCAAACATATCTTTTTGTGGGAGTCTCACGTGGAAATCTACCGCTTTGGCTTAGCAACTTCTTTGTACCTTGTTGGACTTGTTCTTTGTAACTTGTTGGACTTGTTCTTTGTACCTTGTTGGACTTGTTCTTTGTACCTTGTTGGACTTGTTCTTTGTACCTTGTTGGACTTGTTCTTTGTACCTTGTTGGATTAGTTCTTTGTTCCTTGTTGGACTTGTTCTTTGTACCTTGTTGGACTTGTTCTTTGTACCTTGTTGGACTTGTTCTTTGTACCTTGTTGGACTTGTTCTTTGTACCTTGTTGGTCTTGTTCTTTGTACCTTTTGGACTTGTTCTTTGTATCTTGTTGGTCTTCTTCTTTGTACCTTGTTGGACTTGTTCTTTGTACCTTGTTGGACTTGTTCTTTGTACCTTGTTGGACTTGTTCTTTGTACCTTGTTGAACTTGTTCTTTGTACCTTGTTGGACTTGTTCTTTGTACCTTGTTGGACTTGTTCTTTGTACCTTTTGGACTTGTTATTTGTACCTTGTTGGACTTGTTCTTTGTACCATTTTGGACTTGTTCTATGTACCTTGTTGGTCTTGTTCTTTGTACCTTGTTGGACTTGTTCTTTGTACCTTGTTGGTCTTGTTCTTTGTACCATGTTGGACTTGTTCTTTGTACCTTGTTGGACTTGTTCTTTGTACCTTGTTGGACTAGTTCTTTGTACCTTGTTGGACTTGTTTTTGTACCTTGTTGATCTTGTTCTTTGTACCATGTTGGACTTGCTTTTTATACCTTGTTGGGCTTGTTCTTTGTACCTTGTTGGGCTTGTTCTTTGTACCTTGTTGGACTTGTTCTTTTTACCTTGTTGGGCTTGTTCTTTGTACCTTGTTGGGCTTGTTCTTTGTACCTTGTTGGACTTGTTCTTTGTACCTTGTTGGACTTGTTCTTGGTACCTTGTTGGACTTGTTCTTTGTACTTTGTTGGACTTGTTCTTTGTACCTTGTTGGACTGGTTCTTTGTACCTTGTTGGACTTGTTCTTTGTACCTTGTTGGACTTGTTCTTTGTACCTTGTTGGACTTGCTCTTTGTACCTTGTTGGACTTGTTCTATGTACCTTGTTGGATTTGTTCTTTGTACCTTGTTGGACTAGTTCTTTGTACCTTGTTGGACTTGTTCTTTGTACCTTGTTGGACTTGCTCTTTGTACCTTGTTGGACTAGTTCTTTGTACCTTGTTGGACTTGTTCTTTGTACCTTGTTGGACTTGCTCTTTGTACCTTGTTGGACTTGTTCTATGTACCTTGTTGGATTTGTTCTTTGTACCTTGTTGGACTAGTTCTTTGTACCTTGTTGGACTAGTTCTTTGTACCTTGTTGGACTTGTTCTTTGTACCTTGTTGGACTTGCTCTTTGTACCTTGTTGGACTTGTTCTATGTACCTTGTTGGATTTGTTCTTTGTACCTTGTTGGATTTGTTCTTTGTACCTTGTTGGACTTGTTCTTTGTACCTTGTTGGACTAGTTCTTTGTACCTTGTTGGATTAGTTCTTTGTTCCTTGTTGGACTTGTTCTTTGTACCTTGTTGGACTAGTTCTTTGTACCTTGTTGGATTAGTTCTTTGTACCTTGTTGGACTTGTTCTTTGTACCTTGTTGGACTAGTTCTTTGTACCTTGTTGGATTAGTTCTTTGTTCCTTGTTGGACTTGTTCTTTGTACCTTGTTGGACTTGTTTTTGTACCTTGTTGGTATTGTTCTTTGTACCATGTTGGACTTGCTTTTTATACCTTGTTGGGCTTGTTCTTTGTACCTTGTTGGGCTTGTTCTTTGTACCTTGTTGGACTTGTTCTTTGTACCTTGTTGGACTTGTTCTTTGTACCTTGTTGGACTAGTTCTTTGTACCTTGTTGGACTTGTTTTTGTACCTTGTTGGTCTTGTTCTTTGTACCATGTTGGACTTGCTTTTTATACCTTGTTGGGCTTGTTCTTTGTACCTTGTTGGGCTTGCTTTTTATACCTTGTTGGGCTTGTTCTTTGTACCTTGTTGGGCTTGTTCTTTGTACCTTGTTGGACTTGTTCTTTGTACCTTGTTGGACTTGCTCTTTGTACCTTGTTAGACTTGTTCTATTTACCTTGTTGGATTTGTTCTTTGTACCTTGTTGGATTTGTTCTTTGTACCTTGTTGGACTAGTTCTTTGTACCTTGTTGGACTAGTTCTTTGTACCTTGTTGGACTTGTTCTTTGTACCTTGTTGGACTAGTTCTTTGTACCTTGTTGGACTTGTTCTTTGTACCTTGTTGGACTAGTTCTTTGTACCTTGTTGGACTAGTTCTTTGTACCTTGTTGGACTTGTTCTTTGTACCTTGTTGGACTAGTTCTTTGTACCTTGTTGGACTAGTTCTTTGTACCTTGTTGGACTTGTTCTTTGTACCTTGTTGGACTAGTTCTTTGTACCTTGTTGGACTTGTTCTTTGTACCTTGTTGGACTAGTTCTTTGTACCTTGTTGGACTAGTTCTTTGTACCTTGTTGGACTTGTTCTTTGTACCTTGTTGGACTAGTTCTTTGTACCTTGTTGGACTAGTTCTTTGTACCTTGTTGGACTTGTTCTTTGTACCTTGTTTGACTAGTTCTTTGTACCTTGTTGGACTTGTTTTTGTACCTTGTTGGTCTTGTTCTTTGTACCATGTTGGACTTGCTTTTTATACCTTGTTGGGCTTGTTCTTTGTACCTTGTTGGGCTTGTTCTTTGTACCTTGTTGGACTTGTTCTTTGTACCTTGTTGGGCTTGTTCTTTGTACCTTGTTGGACTTGTTCTTTGTACCTTGTTGGACTTGCTCTTTGTACCTTGTTGGGCTTGTTCTTTGTACCTTGTTGGACTTGTTCTTTGTACCTTGTTGGACTTGTTCTTTGTACCTTGTTGGACTAGTTCTTTGTACCTTGTTGGACTTGTTTTTGTACCTTGTTGGTCTTGTTCTTTGTACCATGTTGGACTTGCTTTTTATACCTTGTTGGGCTTGTTCTTTGTACCTTGTTGGGCTTGCTTTTTATACCTTGTTGGGCTTGTTCTTTGTACCTTGTTGGGCTTGTTCTTTGTACCTTGTTGGACTTGTTCTTTGTACCTTGTTGGACTAGTTCTTTGTACCTTGTTGGACTTGTTTTTGTACCTTGTTGGTCTTGTTCTTTGTACCATGTTGGACTTGCTTTTTATACCTTGTTGGTATTGTTCTTTGTACCATGTTGGACTTGCTTTTTATACCTTGTTGGGCTTGTTCTTTGTACCTTGTTGGGCTTGTTCTTTGTACCTTGTTGGACTTGTTCTTTGTACCTTGTTGGACTTGTTCTTTGTACCTTGTTGGACTAGTTCTTTGTACCTTGTTGGACTTGTTTTTGTACCTTGTTGGTCTTGTTCTTTGTACCATGTTGGACTTGCTTTTTATACCTTGTTGGGCTTGTTCTTTGTACCTTGTTGGGCTTGCTTTTTATACCTTGTTGGGCTTGTTCTTTGTACCTTGTTGGGCTTGTTCTTTGTACCTTGTTGGACTTGTTCTTTGTACCTTGTTGGACTTGCTCTTTGTACCTTGTTAGACTTGTTCTATTTACCTTGTTGGATTTGTTCTTTGTACCTTGTTGGATTTGTTCTTTGTACCTTGTTGGACTAGTTCTTTGTACCTTGTTGGACTAGTTCTTTGTACCTTGTTGGACTTGTTCTTTGTACCTTGTTGGACTAGTTCTTTGTACCTTGTTGGACTTGTTCTTTGTACCTTGTTGGACTAGTTCTTTGTACCTTGTTGGACTAGTTCTTTGTACCTTGTTGGACTTGTTCTTTGTACCTTGTTGGACTAGTTCTTTGTACCTTGTTGGACTAGTTCTTTGTACCTTGTTGGACTTGTTCTTTGTACCTTGTTGGACTAGTTCTTTGTACCTTGTTGGACTTGTTCTTTGTACCTTGTTGGACTAGTTCTTTGTACCTTGTTGGACTAGTTCTTTGTACCTTGTTGGACTTGTTCTTTGTACCTTGTTGGACTAGTTCTTTGTACCTTGTTGGACTAGTTCTTTGTACCTTGTTGGACTTGTTCTTTGTACCTTGTTTGACTAGTTCTTTGTACCTTGTTGGACTTGTTTTTGTACCTTGTTGGTCTTGTTCTTTGTACCATGTTGGACTTGCTTTTTATACCTTGTTGGGCTTGTTCTTTGTACCTTGTTGGGCTTGTTCTTTGTACCTTGTTGGACTTGTTCTTTGTACCTTGTTGGGCTTGTTCTTTGTACCTTGTTGGACTTGTTCTTTTTACCTTGTTGGGCTTGTTCTTTGTACCTTGTTGGGCTTGTTCTTTGTACCTTGTTGGACTTGTTCTTTGTACCTTGTTGGACTTGTTCTTGGTACCTTGTTGGACTTGTTCTTTGTACTTTGTTGGACTTGTTCTTTGTACCTTGTTGGACTTGTTCTTTGTACCTTGTTGGACTTGTTCTTTGTACCTTGTTGGACTTGTTCTTTGTACCTTGTTGGTCTTGTTCTTTGTACCTTGTTTGACCTGTTCTTTGTACCTTGTTGGACTTGTTCTTTGTACCTTGTTGGACTTGTTCTTTGTACCTTGTTGGACTTGTTCTTTGTACCTTGTTGGACTTGTTCTTTGTACCTTGTTGGACTTGTTCTTTGTACCTTGTTGGTCTTGTTCTTTGTACCTTGTTGGACCTGTTCTTTGTACCTTGTTGGTCTTGTTCTTTGTACCTTGTTGGATTTGTTCTTTGTACCTTGTTGGATTTGTTCTTTGTACCTTGTTGGACTTGTTCTTTGTACCTTGTTGGATTTGTTCTTTGTACCTTGTTGGACTTGTTCTTTGTACCTTGTTGGACTTGTTCTTTGTACCTTGTTGGATTTGTTCGTTCTACCTTGTTGGATTTGTTCTTTGTACCTTGTTGGATTTGTTCTTTGTACCTTGTTGGGTTTGTTCTTTGTACCTTGTTGGACTTGTTCTTTGTACCTTGTTGGATTTGTTCTTTGTACCTTGTTGGATTTGTTCTTTGTACCTTGTTGTATTTGTTCTTTGTACCTTGTTGTATTCGTTCTTTGTACATTGTTGGACTTGTTCTTTGTACCTTGTTGGACTTGTTCTTTGTACCTTGTTCTACTTGTTCTTTGTACCTTGTTGTATTTGTTCTTTGTACCTTGTTGGATTCGTTCTTTGTACATTGTTTACTTGTTCTTTGTACCTTGTTGGACTTGTTCTCTGTACCTTGTTGGACTAGTTATTTGTACCTTGTTGGACTTGCTCTTTGTACCTTGTTGGACTTGTTCTATGTACCTTGTTGGATTTGTTCTTTGTACCTTGTTGGACTAGTTCTTTGTACCTTGTTGGACTAGTTCTTTGTACCTTGTTGGACTTGTTCTTTGTACCTTGTTGGACTTGCTCTTTGTACCTTGTTGGACTTGTTCTATGTACCTTGTTGGATTTGTTCTTTGTACCTTGTTGGATTTGTTCTTTGTACCTTGTTGGACTAGTTCTTTGTACCTTGTTGGACTTGTTCTTTGTACCTTGTTGGACTAGTTCTTTGTACCTTGTTGGACTTGTTTTTGTACCTTGTTGGTCTTGTTCTTTGTACCATGTTGGACTTGCTTTTTATACCTTGTTGGGCTTGTTCTTTGTACCTTGTTGGGCTTGTTCTTTGTACCTTGTTGGACTTGTTCTTTGTACCTTGTTGGACTTGTTCTTTGTACCTTGTTGGACTAGTTCTTTGTACCTTGTTGGACTTGTTTTTGTACCTTGTTGGTCTTGTTCTTTGTACCATGTTGGACTTGCTTTTTATACCTTGTTGGGCTTGTTCTTTGTACCTTGTTGGGCTTGCTTTTTATACCTTGTTGGGCTTGTTCTTTGTACCTTGTTGGGCTTGTTCTTTGTACCTTGTTGGACTTGTTCTTTGTACCTTGTTGGACTTGCTCTTTGTACCTTGTTAGACTTGTTCTATTTACCTTGTTGGATTTGTTCTTTGTACCTTGTTGGATTTGTTCTTTGTACCTTGTTGGACTAGTTCTTTGTACCTTGTTGGACTAGTTCTTTGTACCTTGTTGGACTTGTTCTTTGTACCTTGTTGGACTAGTTCTTTGTACCTTGTTGGACTTGTTCTTTGTACCTTGTTGGACTAGTTCTTTGTACCTTGTTGGACTAGTTCTTTGTACCTTGTTGGACTTGTTCTTTGTACCTTGTTGGACTAGTTCTTTGTACCTTGTTGGACTAGTTCTTTGTACCTTGTTGGACTTGTTCTTTGTACCTTGTTGGACTAGTTCTTTGTACCTTGTTGGACTTGTTCTTTGTACCTTGTTGGACTAGTTCTTTGTACCTTGTTGGACTAGTTCTTTGTACCTTGTTGGACTTGTTCTTTGTACCTTGTTGGACTAGTTCTTTGTACCTTGTTGGACTAGTTCTTTGTACCTTGTTGGACTTGTTCTTTGTACCTTGTTTGACTAGTTCTTTGTACCTTGTTGGACTTGTTTTTGTACCTTGTTGGTCTTGTTCTTTGTACCATGTTGGACTTGCTTTTTATACCTTGTTGGGCTTGTTCTTTGTACCTTGTTGGGCTTGTTCTTTGTACCTTGTTGGACTTGTTCTTTGTACCTTGTTGGGCTTGTTCTTTGTACCTTGTTGGACTTGTTCTTTTTACCTTGTTGGGCTTGTTCTTTGTACCTTGTTGGGCTTGTTCTTTGTACCTTGTTGGACTTGTTCTTTGTACCTTGTTGGACTTGTTCTTGGTACCTTGTTGGACTTGTTCTTTGTACTTTGTTGGACTTGTTCTTTGTACCTTGTTGGACTTGTTCTTTGTACCTTGTTGGACTTGTTCTTTGTACCTTGTTGGACTTGTTCTTTGTACCTTGTTGGTCTTGTTCTTTGTACCTTGTTTGACCTGTTCTTTGTACCTTGTTGGACTTGTTCTTTGTACCTTGTTGGACTTGTTCTTTGTACCTTGTTGGACTTGTTCTTTGTACCTTGTTGGACTTGTTCTTTGTACCTTGTTGGACTTGTTCTTTGTACCTTGTTGGTCTTGTTCTTTGTACCTTGTTGGACCTGTTCTTTGTACCTTGTTGGTCTTGTTCTTTGTACCTTGTTGGATTTGTTCTTTGTACCTTGTTGGATTTGTTCTTTGTACCTTGTTGGACTTGTTCTTTGTACCTTGTTGGATTTGTTCTTTGTACCTTGTTGGACTTGTTCTTTGTACCTTGTTGGACTTGTTCTTTGTACCTTGTTGGATTTGTTCGTTCTACCTTGTTGGATTTGTTCTTTGTACCTTGTTGGATTTGTTCTTTGTACCTTGTTGGGTTTGTTCTTTGTACCTTGTTGGACTTGTTCTTTGTACCTTGTTGGATTTGTTCTTTGTACCTTGTTGGATTTGTTCTTTGTACCTTGTTGTATTTGTTCTTTGTACCTTGTTGTATTCGTTCTTTGTACATTGTTGGACTTGTTCTTTGTACCTTGTTGGACTTGTTCTTTGTACCTTGTTCTACTTGTTCTTTGTACCTTGTTGTATTTGTTCTTTGTACCTTGTTGGATTCGTTCTTTGTACATTGTTTACTTGTTCTTTGTACCTTGTTGGACTTGTTCTCTGTACCTTGTTGGACTAGTTATTTGTACCTTGTTGGACTTGCTCTTTGTACCTTGTTGGACTTGTTCTATGTACCTTGTTGGATTTGTTCTTTGTACCTTGTTGGACTAGTTCTTTGTACCTTGTTGGACTAGTTCTTTGTACCTTGTTGGACTTGTTCTTTGTACCTTGTTGGACTTGCTCTTTGTACCTTGTTGGACTTGTTCTATGTACCTTGTTGGATTTGTTCTTTGTACCTTGTTGGATTTGTTCTTTGTACCTTGTTGGACTAGTTCTTTGTACCTTGTTGGACTTGTTCTTTGTACCTTGTTGGACTAGTTCTTTGTACCTTGTTGGACTTGTTTTTGTACCTTGTTGGTCTTGTTCTTTGTACCATGTTGGACTTGCTTTTTATACCTTGTTGGGCTTGTTCTTTGTACCTTGTTGGGCTTGTTCTTTGTACCTTGTTGGACTTGTTCTTTGTACCTTGTTGGACTTGTTCTTTGTACCTTGTTGGACTAGTTCTTTGTACCTTGTTGGACTTGTTTTTGTACCTTGTTGGTCTTGTTCTTTGTACCATGTTGGACTTGCTTTTTATACCTTGTTGGGCTTGTTCTTTGTACCTTGTTGGGCTTGCTTTTTATACCTTGTTGGGCTTGTTCTTTGTACCTTGTTGGGCTTGTTCTTTGTACCTTGTTGGACTTGTTCTTTGTACCTTGTTGGACTTGCTCTTTGTACCTTGTTAGACTTGTTCTATTTACCTTGTTGGATTTGTTCTTTGTACCTTGTTGGATTTGTTCTTTGTACCTTGTTGGACTAGTTCTTTGTACCTTGTTGGACTAGTTCTTTGTACCTTGTTGGACTTGTTCTTTGTACCTTGTTGGACTAGTTCTTTGTACCTTGTTGGACTTGTTCTTTGTACCTTGTTGGACTAGTTCTTTGTACCTTGTTGGACTAGTTCTTTGTACCTTGTTGGACTTGTTCTTTGTACCTTGTTGGACTAGTTCTTTGTACCTTGTTGGACTAGTTCTTTGTACCTTGTTGGACTTGTTCTTTGTACCTTGTTGGACTAGTTCTTTGTACCTTGTTGGACTTGTTCTTTGTACCTTGTTGGACTAGTTCTTTGTACCTTGTTGGACTAGTTCTTTGTACCTTGTTGGACTTGTTCTTTGTACCTTGTTGGACTAGTTCTTTGTACCTTGTTGGACTAGTTCTTTGTACCTTGTTGGACTTGTTCTTTGTACCTTGTTTGACTAGTTCTTTGTACCTTGTTGGACTTGTTTTTGTACCTTGTTGGTCTTGTTCTTTGTACCATGTTGGACTTGCTTTTTATACCTTGTTGGGCTTGTTCTTTGTACCTTGTTGGGCTTGTTCTTTGTACCTTGTTGGACTTGTTCTTTGTACCTTGTTGGGCTTGTTCTTTGTACCTTGTTGGACTTGTTCTTTTTACCTTGTTGGGCTTGTTCTTTGTACCTTGTTGGGCTTGTTCTTTGTACCTTGTTGGACTTGTTCTTTGTACCTTGTTGGACTTGTTCTTGGTACCTTGTTGGACTTGTTCTTTGTACTTTGTTGGACTTGTTCTTTGTACCTTGTTGGACTTGTTCTTTGTATCTTGTTGGACTTGTTCTTTGTACCTTGTTGGACTTGTTCTTTGTACCTTGTTGGTCTTGTTCTTTGTACCTTGTTTGACCTGTTCTTTGTACCTTGTTGGACTTGTTCTTTGTACCTTGTTGGACTTGTTCTTTGTACCTTGTTGGACTTGTTCTTTGTACCTTGTTGGACTTGTTCTTTGTACCTTGTTGGACTTGTTCTTTGTACCTTGTTGGTCTTGTTCTTTGTACCTTGTTGGACCTGTTCTTTGTACCTTGTTGGTCTTGTTCTTTGTACCTTGTTGGATTTGTTCTTTGTACCTTGTTGGATTTGTTCTTTGTACCTTGTTGGACTTGTTCTTTGTACCTTGTTGGATTTGTTCTTTGTACCTTGTTGGACTTGTTCTTTGTACCTTGTTGGACTTGTTCTTTGTACCTTGTTGGATTTGTTCGTTCTACCTTGTTGGATTTGTTCTTTGTACCTTGTTGGATTTGTTCTTTGTACCTTGTTGGGTTTGTTCTTTGTACCTTGTTGGACTTGTTCTTTGTACCTTGTTGGATTTGTTCTTTGTACCTTGTTGGATTTGTTCTTTGTACCTTGTTGTATTTGTTCTTTGTACCTTGTTGTATTCGTTCTTTGTACATTGTTGGACTTGTTCTTTGTACCTTGTTGGACTTGTTCTTTGTACCTTGTTGGACTTGTTCTTTGTACCTTGTTCTACTTGTTCTTTGTACCTTGTTGTATTTGTTCTTTGTACCTTGTTGGATTCGTTCTTTGTACATTGTTTACTTGTTCTTTGTACCTTGTTGGACTTGTTCTCTGTACCTTGTTGGACTAGTTATTTGTACCTTGTTGGATTTGTTCTTTGTACCTTGTTGGATTTGTTCTTTGTACCTTGTTGGACTTGTTCTTTGTACCTTGTTGGATTTGTTCTTTGTACCTTGTTGGATTTGTTCTTTGTACCTTGTTGGATTTGTTCTTTGTACCTTGTTGGACTTGTTCTTTGTACATTGTTGGATTTGTTCTTTGTCTTAGTAACTATTCTTACTTGTTCTCGGGGCTATTTTATATTGGAGGCTATGCATCAAGCTACCGTCGTACATGTGATATACGAGGTATTCCAAGACAATAAATAAATCTAAATAACTGTGCCGCGATGTAATGAAACATTGAGGGGATTAAACCAATAAGGATAGTAAGTGTCAAAGCCCTCTATAATACACATCATACTAAATACCTAATATGAAGAGTGATTCATAGATCCAATTCTGAAATAAAATTTCTTTTTTTTTTCTAAAGTACAGATAAAATAACAAAAGTATTAAAATATTTCAAGGTGATTGATAAAATGAGGGAAGAAGTGATCAACTCCACAGACAACGGCTGATTGCTCCCCCTCCCCTCTAAATTGATTTTCCTCCTCACTCATGTACATATATAACCTTTTAGGGGAATCCCCTTGTAAGACAATAGTGTCTTAATAAAGGTTTTTGTTGTTGTTGAATAACAAAAGTAAAAATATATTTATATTTTGAGTTAAAATGTGATCTATTGAATATGTGTGTGTGTGTGTGTGTGTGTGTGTGACAATTGACAATTAAAAAATATTTATTGTCATCTTAGACAATATTATACATTTTCAATCATAAGGAGAGAAAAAGAAAAAAGAAGATGAGAAGAGAAGAGAAAATATATACATATATGAAACATATTTTACAAGATGGTGATGGGAGATGGAGGAAGAAAACCTCGGCGCTGGAGGGTCCTGGACCAGGCGATGAGCGGGTCTTCCACTGCTTCTCCGAGCCCAACCTGTACAAAGTAGCGATAAATTCGCAACTTTGCCGACGCCAAGATGGAAAGGGCGTCGTCCTCAAGGCCGGACCCGCCGAAGATCCAAGCCTGCAGGTCAGGGGGCCGCCCTATGATGTTGAAGGCCTCTCTGATGAGAGGCCTGATGGAACGGCAGCACCAGTAACGGTGGCCGAGGGAGCGGTCGATGGACCCGCAGGCAGGACAGGAGGGGCCGACCGAGGCAGGATGGGCCGGATGGGGCAGGGCGTGGAGGGCCAACTTGAGGGCCGCGTCAGCCTCGTGGCCCGAGTGGGCGCAGCGCCGCAGCGAGGCCCAGTCGATCCTGGATGGTGGTGGACCGATGGTGGGCGACCATCTCGAGGTAAACCTTGAGATGGGCGTGGCGGCGAGGCGCGGGCGATCCAGGGCCCGTCGGGCCGAGCGGGTCGTGAGGCCGTTGAGGAACGGCGTAGCCGTCCCTCGCAGCACCACGGCCGCAGCTAAAGAGCTAGATGAGGGTGCAGACTCCGCCCCGAAGCCCACGGCGTTCTCGGAGGTCAGCCTCCGACAGAAGGCGCCCAGGGTCGCGGCGTCAGCCAGGACGGAGCGCGTAGGGCGGGCGATGAGGTGGCCCTCCGCGAGAAGGTCCCGGACTCGGGCTCCACGCCAGCGGGCGGGGGCCAGGAGGTCGGGAGGGCGGAGGAACCGGCAGCCGCCGATGGTGGGGAGGTCCAGCAGCTGAGCCGTGGGGAGCGCCCGGTGGTTGAGGCTCAGGATGTTGGAGGCCTCCTCCCAGAGCTTCAGCAGCCGTAGACGGCGGGGCTGGAGACGGGTGCCGTCCGGTGGAGGGTGAATCCAGGCCTCACCGCTTTCTACCAGCCAGCTGAAGGCATTTCTGCCTCCGCGGAGCGCGACCTGCACCCCCTTGAGGCAGGCGAGCTGGAGTTGGGTTGCCAGGTCGAGGAGGCCGAGGCCTCCGATGGCTACGGGCCTCGCCATGACGGCGGCGGGAAGCCACGCCGTATGCTCGGACCCCCAAACGAACCTCGCTAGTCTGGCCTGCAGTTTGGCGATGGTCGGGGGTGATGGCAGGTACCCGTGCAGGTGATGCTGGATGGTGGAGCTCACCAGCGAGTTCGCCGCTCTAGATCGTCCGACGAGGGATAGGCCGCGGGTGAAGGGCGTCCATCTGCGGCAGGCGGACTCCAGAAGGGCGAGAAGATGCTGCTCCTGATGGGCTACGGAGCTCCTGGGGGCGATGTCGAGCCCGAGGACCCTGATGGAGGTGGTCGACCAGGAGGCGCCGAGAGGGGAGTCGCCGCGGTTGCGCCAGGCTCCGCACCAAAGGCCCGCGCTTTTCCCGAGGTTGACGGCGATACCGGAGGCCCGCTTGAAGTCTTCGAGGACGGTCGCCACCCGCTCGAATTCTTCGTCGCGATGGAAAAGGAGGACGATGTCGTCGGCGTAGGCGATGACGTTGCCCACGCCGAGGGTCAACTCCAGGCGACGTAGCAGCGGCCCCGTAGCGATACTAAAGAGAGCGGCACTCACGGCGCAGCCCTGCCTTAGGCCGTTGAGGAGGGGGAAGGCGGTGGTGTGAAAGCCTCCAGCCCGGATCGTTGCGTCCGCCCCGGCGTACAAGATGTTAATCCAGCCCATGAAGGCCGGCGGGAGGCGGAGGGAAGTCATCAGGGACTCCAGGAAGCCGCGGTCCAGGGAATCGAAGGCGGACTCCAAGTCGATGCCCATGACGGCCAGCGGCGAGCCCATGGCGGTTGCCTCCTCAACAGCATCCGTCACCTTAGCGATATTCCAGGACGGGGACCTCCCGGGGACGGCGTACGTCTGGCATTCCGGCACAAGGGTCCGCAGGTGGGGCTTGAGGCGCCGATGAAGGATGGCGGCCAGGACCCTGTAGTCGGCCGAGGGCAGCGCGACAGGCCTGTAGCCATCAAGGCCGCGACCTCCGCGGGCCTTGGGCACGAGGCAGATGGAGCTGCGCCGCGTCGACGGAGGTAGTGCACCGCGGAGCCGTGAAGCCGCGAACACCCGGGCCAGAGCTTCTGCGAAGAAGTCCTCGTTGAAGGCGACGAGGAGTTCGCACGGCAAGCCGTCCCAGCCGGGGGCCTTTCCGCGAGGGAGGTGCTCGATGGCGTTGGCGATCTCTCTGGGGCTGATGTCCGGCCGGTGGAGCGGGTCCTCCTCACTCAGCTCGCAGGTGGTGGTGGGCGCGCTGCTGGCGATGAAGGCAGCTCCCGCAGCTGGATCGGTGGTGGGACGGGCGAAGCGGGGCCGGAAGGTCGCGAACGCCCTCCGCCGAAGCTCGGGGCCCTCGATGACGTTATCTTCGTCGTCCCTGATGACGCTGACCGGGCGTCGGAGGCGGATGGCGCGTGCCAGGTCCGGCAGCGATGGGTAGTCGGCCCGGATGGAGGAGGCCTCGAGCTGCGCCGCGATGTAACGCCTCGCCCTGTAGACGTAGCTGTCGCTGGCAGCGTGGCGTGGGTCGTGCAGGGATCTGGCCTCCGCTAGCAGCCCCGCCTTGATAGAGGTCCACCTATCCCAGAAGGTCCCGTCGTCGTCATCGTGCGCTGCGTCTTCCTCCAACTCCCGGATGTAGCCAGCCAGATGTTCGAGAGCAAGGCCCGAGCGGAGCATCGCGGCCAAGCGAGGCTGGGTGGGGGAGGAGACGGCGGTGGTGGGCGGGCCCACCTGGAGCAGCACGAGGCGGTGGTCCGAGAGGTGGTAGTGGCTGGTCGCGTAGATGGACACGCGATCCAGGACTCCAGCAGGGACGAGGATCCGGTCCAGGCGGTTCGATTCGACTTGGTCGCCGTGCATGGCGACTCTGGTGGGCAGGTGGGCGGCGTCGAACTGGGTGGCCACGTCGACCAGCGCGGCCAGGTCCAGAAGAGCGGCGAGGGCATCCGATGATGATGATGATGAGGGGCCCCGATCCCTGATGTTAAAATCGCCGATGATCCAGCAGGCCCCCTCCTCCTCCTGTGCCGCTGTCGCCGCCAGGAGCTCCAGTTGCTGGTTTCTCTCCCGGGGTTCATGCGCCAGATGAACGACGATGGCCGTCATCTCCTCGCCGTGGACATCTATGGTTGCCAAGGCGATGTGGCCCGGCCACAGGACGCGCTGTTGTATCACGGCTACGCCTGGCCCGAAGACGCAGGCGAGTCCGGATCCCGAGATGGCTACGGGATGGGCCAACACAACAGCGTTGTAGCCGAGGCAGAGGTCTTGGCCGCTGCCCAGATGAAATGCGTTTGTCTCCTGGACAAACGCGATGTCCACGTGATGTTGCCTGAGGAGATGACAAAGGGCAAGGCTCCTCCTCCGAGTGGCGAGCCCTCGCGCGTTGATGGTGGCGACGCGGTAACTCATTGGGACGGTCCTTCACGCAGCACCTTCCTGGTCTTTTGGAGGGTCTTGCGGATTGTGGAGTTGGAGTCTGGGCACAAGGGCTTGATGGTATCGTGCAGCTTGTTGAGGGCTTTGACCTGTGCCGGGGTCAGCGTGGACGCTCTCCTCTTCATGGTGGTCTCTGAGGTGAGGAGCTTCTGACCCTCCTCGCGGTTTAGGTCGGGCAACTTATCCCAGTCGATGGAGATGTTAGGGGACTTCCCGAGGTGCTCCAGCAGCTGTTCGAGTGCGGCCTTTCCCCGGGCAGGCGTGGAGGGAGGTGAGGTCAGCTTCTCCACCGACATCTCGTGGTCGAGCGGAGAGATGCGAGGCTCGAGGGGCCTCGGGACAGCCAGGGGAGCAGGAAGGGCGGCATGGGCGGGCTGGGCGAGATCCATCGGTTCGGCAGGATGGGACGCCGAGGGGATCGCCGGAGACTCTGTTGATGTTTTCGCCGGTTGGACAGGGGACGCCGGTGTTGCGGGCGCCGGTGCCGGCTTCCTTGGCTGCTGAGGAGGAGGAGGAGGAGGGGGGGAGGCCTTGCGTCGATGGGAGACGCTGCTTGCCTGGGGCTGCTGTTCCCTTGCCTGGCGAGCGATGGGCAGCTAGCTCTGCGGTGGCCCTGCCTTCCGCATTTGGAACATTTAATTCCGAAGGAGAGGAAGGCAGATAGGGTGTCTCCCTTGGACTCGATGGTCAGTCGGGCGGGCAGGGTCTCCAGCCTTACGCCCTGGTGGAGCAGGATGAACGCCTCCCGGCGGCCGTCGCTGAAGGCGAACTCCCCCATTTTGATCATGATGGGGGCGATGGAGGTGATGTCTCCGTATTTACGCAGAGCCTGCACGATGGTGGCGTCCTCTACAAAGCCGGGGAGATTGGCCACGATGATCCTTTCGGCCCTCTTGCGGAAGGGGAAGACCTTGAGGAGTGTTCCCTCGATGTTCAGGCCCTCCTCCACCAAACGGCTCGCAAGGTTCTTGCTCGCGAGGCCCACGATGTAGTGGCCGTTCATCCTGCCAAAGTGGGCGATGTTTTTGGGCCCTCCGACCAGGTCGCCGATTGCCCGGAGGTAGGAGTAGTCCGGGATGTCAGGGCACAGCTCCACGAAGATGTAGTTTTCGTGGTTGGTTGTGGCCTGCCTCGCCCTGGCGTCGGCGATGTTGGCGCGCGTCGCCTTGATCTCCTGAGGCGGCACTGCTCTCGGCCCTGCTGGTCGCTTCCGCTGCTGGGAGCTGCGCTGCTCTCCAGGCTTGTTGGGCTGCCTTGCAGCGTGCTCAGGTGATGTTGAGCCGCGGCGCCTCTTCTTGCCCTTCACGACGATGAAGTCGTCGTTGGCGCCCACCTCCGTCATCTCGCTGTCGGCCCAGTTGAGCGAGGTCGGGCTGGCTGCAGTTGCGCTGGTCGTAGCAGCAGTCTTCGGCGCCGTGACGTCACCACGCGCGGCGGCCGGATTTACATGCATATCGCCTGCCGGCGGATTTGCATCTTTTTGATAATTAGAAGAAATTTCAATTGTTTTCTTCATATTCTCGTTTTTTGGCGATAATTCCTCGCCTGTTTGTAGCAGGATGCTGGGCCTTTCAGGCACTTTTTCAGTACATCCTGGGCTCTCTGCCAGTACCACACTTGCCAGGTTAAACGCCCTTCACACGCACTCTAAAGGCGAAAACGGCGGAGCTCGCGAAAGCGTGGCCGCACGCTCGAGTGTGTGTGTGTGTGTGTGTTTATATTAAAAAGGCGTACCTGAATCAATGAAGGAAATTTTAAAAAATAAATTATCAAAATATTTTGAGGGATCGTTCATTCTTTATCAATTATATTGAAATAGGGATAAAGAGGGAGGAATCTTTCATGGTATTTTGAGAAAATTGTTTTTCTTTTCACAAATCCAGGTACACCTTTTTATATATAAATATTTTATATTAACAAAGGAAAATGAGAGAAACAGAAAATCTCTTAAGAACAATCTCAAACTCACAATATAGAAATAAATGTGTTTTTCGATGCTATTATTGAGCTAAAACAATATTGAACGCTGATTGGCTAATGAACTCAACACCGATTGGCTGTTTGAAGTCAGGTTTATAGTTGAGAACCAATCAGCGAACGATTAACCTGAATATCTACCACTATACACAACTATATTGTATCAGTTATTTGTAAAAAATAGTTTTACAGTATTTTTTAAATTTTGTTTTATGCAAAACTAACTTTGTATATATCACTATTTTTGTTTGAAATGGTAAGCTATTTTCTTTCTTTTTCTGCCCGCTGGCAATCACTTCCGTGCAGCGCGGTTAGAGTTGTAACAGCAAATAAACTAACTTCTCTGGAATCTCCCGCTCATTATCTTCGTTACAATCTAATAAGCTATTTAAGACCTATATTATAGTATTCTATGAAGGCCTAGGTCACCTCTACCGTCAAAACTGACGCCATCTATTGACCGTCGCCGCAAACTAGCGGCCTCGGGTCGGTAACAAAGCCACAACACCAGCTTTGGCAAACTGAGAAGCGTCCACCTAGAGACCATGGTTTCGGGATAATGGCCCTCGTCAGTCTAGGGTGAGCTTTATTCCATGAGATCCACACGGTGTGGATCCAAAGAGATGTTTAGCTGGCAAAGTGGCTGGGCCAAATCTATGGCTAGATTACAATCTATATATTATAGTTGATACCCCCAATATATGGGTGGCCACATCCTATATCCATCTCATAGTAACTCTATCTTCAATATACAACAGAAACCTTATCATCAACACCCAGTTCCTATTTAACATACGTAACCCATCATTCATCCCTTTTATAAAATGGCTATCATTTTGTTTCGCCGTTGAGAGACACTAGTTTAATGCCTTTTAGGAAAAACATGTAAACACTCATGGACAAAACTTAAGGAAGTTGTACCTTTTAGCATGTATATCGGGATTCAGACAATAACTCTGAAACACACTCATGGACAGAACTTAAGGAAGTTGTACCTTTTAGCATGTATATCGGGATTGAGACAATAACTCTGAAACACACTCATGGACAGAACTTAAGGAAGTTGTACCTTTTACCATGTATATTGTGATTCAGACAATAACTCTGAAAGACACTCATGGACAAAACTTAAGGAAGTTGTACCTTTTAGCATGTATATCGGGATTCAAACAATAACTCTGAAAGACACTCATGGACAAAACTTAAGGAAGTTGTACCTTTTAGCATGTATATCGGGATTCAGACAATAACTCTGAAAGACACTCATGGACAAAACCTTAGGAAGTTGTACCTTTTAGCATGTATATCGGGATTTAGACAATAACTTTGAAAGACACTCATTAACAAAACTTAAGGAGGATGTTTCTTTTAGCATGTATATCGGGATTCAGACAATATCTCTGAAAGACACTCATGAACAAAACCTTATGAAGCTGTACCTTTTACCATGTATATCTGGATTCAGACAATAACTCTGAAAATTATTACAGTGACCTTTGTTGAAGACATACGAGATAACCGAGTGTGAACAACCTCTGTCTGCTTCCAAAAATAAGCAGTTGACCGGCTACATCTATTTCTTATGTTTATACATATTTTGAAATAGAACAATCCATTTTTAAATCCTAGCTGCAAAATCAATACCTTTTTATGCAATGATAAAGGTTGACCTTCAGCTAACCGAAATAGACAATTAAAACATATTTATTGATTCTTCTAATTAATTGTTACAGAAAGAAAGATATTAAGATCAAATAAAGATAATAAAATAGTAAATAAAGGGTAGATGATTGTAGGGGAATATATATGGTTGTGTATGTGTACACATTTCTTCAGCAAGGAAGGTTTTCCCACCTTGAGAGAGTTCTCCTCCAGACAAGGTCTTCACTCCTCAGTTCCATACCGAAATATTGGTTAAAAATGTTTTGTTTTTTTTTTAAATCCAAAATATATGCCTTTTTATTATCTATATATACATGTTAAGTGTATGCAAAAGTAATGTTTGTAATGTTTTTCTTCTAATTTTTGCCTGTGATTTGAATAAAAAAAAGTTTGATGAAGGTTTTTCTGTGTCGTTTTAATTAAAAAAGCTTGAATTAAATATATATATAAAAATAGCAAAAAGTAATTGATTATTCGATAAAAATAATCCCTTGAATCAATATTAAAACAAGAACATTAAGCCTCCAAGGAAAAGTTTATTTTAAAATATTTTTTATTCAAAATAACTCTCAAGCTTTTGGGCAAGAAAGCCCTTCTTTATTTTAATTTTAAATCACATTTTATTGGCGTTTTAATGATGGAAGATATGTTCCACCTTAGAAGGGCTTACTTACCCGAAAACTTGAAGATTTTTAAATTAAAAAAAAATATTTTAAAAAGAAACTTTTCCCTGGATGCTTAATGTTCTTATTTTGAAAAGTAATTGATGTGAATATGCGTTTTATTTCAAAATTAAAAAACATATTGGAATATATGAAAATATTTAAATAAGCTTCTCATGGTCAAATATAAATAATAAATATTTATTTTTCTATGCCCGTATATAAATATATATTTGTATTTATCTTCAAATCTAAATTTTTAAATTGCAAATATACCTATTAGATAATTTCAAAATAAATCTTATATATGTAAATATTTAGTGAAGAAATATTAGTTTAATTGTAATAATCGATTTTTTTGCGCGCGCGCAATTTGCATAGCTGTCAGAAGTGGACTTCCGGTATCGTCTGAAATCCATCAAGATAAGCACAAATACTAGTTAGAGCCAATATGTTAATAAGATGGGACTATGCAGGAAGCAGAAGAAACTTTGACCATCCATCATTTGGTCTACAATTGACTTGGCCTACATTACATTCCTGTCAAACGATTCTTACATTCTTTTGTCAAATTGGTCTCTTTCCTTCTGATCGTCTGGTGTACGTCGTTCTTTTGGGGATAGAATTCAAGATTGTCCATAATTTCATATACAGTTAAACCTGTCTATAGCGCCGCCTCTTGGGACTCACCAAAATAGGGTGCTATAGACAGGTCACTTTTAATGTAAATCGCATCGTACTACATATTTAAAATCGGACGCTATAGAGAAGAAGGTGTTATTCAGAGGGGACGCTATAGACAGTACTCTCTTTTAAGGGGCCTTATCTGTTTACTTATTCATATTTTTATTTGGCAAAGATAATGGTAAACTGATATTTTATCATGTATTATTGTTTATTTTTTATTTTTACTATTGATGATATTCACTACGTGGCGTTAATTCTAATTTTTTCTTTCTACTATTCTCTGATCCTGTATATACTGGGTGTCCCTATATTCACACAATTAAGAATTATTTATAGAAAACACACAGGTAGATGATTAAAAATTTAGTAAAATTCATATTTATTCATAATTTATAATAGCTAACAATGTGTGCAAACAATATTAACTATTGTTTAATTACAAAGACAACATTATTGTACTGCTCCATAGTACCATGAGATCGGTGTAGTTTCCTGACCCCAGCTCTAACATCAGGAAGTATCTATGGATACATCTGGGTAGAGTCCTCCTCCATAGTACCATGAGATCGGGGTAGTTTCCTGACCCCAGCTCTAACATCAGGAAGTATCTATGGATACATCTGAGTAGAGCCCTCTTCCATAGTACCATGAGATCGGGGTAGTTTCCTGACCCCAGCTCTAACATCAGGAAGTATCTATGGATACATCTGGGTAGAGTCCTCCTCCATAGTACCATGAGATCGGTGTAGTTTCACGACCCCAACCCTAACATCAGTTAGGTATCTACAGATACATCTGGGTAGAGTCCTCCTCCATAGTACCATGAGATCGGGGTAGTTTCCTGACCCCAGCTCTAACATCAGGAAGTATCTATAGATACATCTGAGTGGAGTCCTCCTCCATAGTACCATGAGATCGGGGTAGTTTCCTGACCCCAGCTCTAACATCAGGAAGTATCTATAGATACATCTGGGTAGAGTCCTCCTCCATAGTACCATGAGATCGGGGTAGTTTCCTGACCCCAGCTCTAACATCAGGAAGTATCTATAGATACATCTGGGTAGAGTCCTCCTCCATAGTACCATGAGATCGGTGTAGTTTCACGACCCCAGCTCTAACATCAGGAAGTATCTATGGATACATCTGGGTAGAGTCCTCCTCCATAGTACCATGAGATCGGTGTAGTTTCACGACCCCAACCCTAACATCAGTTAGGTATCTACAGATACATCTGGGTAGAGTCCTCCTCCATAGTACCATGAGATCGGGGTAGTTTCCTGACCCCAGCTCTAACATCAGGAAGTATCTTTAGATACATCTGAGTAGAGTCCTCCTCCATAGTACCATGAGATCGGTGTAGTTTCCTGACCCCAGCTCTAACATCAGGAAGTATCTATAGATACATCTGGGTAGAGTCCACCTCCATAGTACCATGAGATCGGTGTAGTTTCCTGACCCCAGCTCTAACATCAGGAAGTATCTATAGATACATCTGAGTAGAGTCCTCCTCCATAATACCATGAGATCGGTGTAGTTTCCCGACCCCAGCTCTAACATCAGGAAGTATAGACAAAACTTTAGGAAGTTGTTCCTTTTACCGTGTATATCGGGATTCAGACAATAACTCTGAAAGATATTACAGTGACCTTTTTGAAGACATACGAGATAACTACACTCATGGACAAAACTTAAGCAAGTTGTATCTTTTAGCATGTATATCGGGATTCAGACAATAACTCTGAAAGATACAACGTGTGATCAATAATTTCCAGGAATGAGACTGGATCACGTAAAATATTTAAAATGATGAAATAATTTTATAAGGACCCTAAAGATAAAACATTTATCAACGCGTTGAAAAAAAAATTGACCACACAGACGCACGCGCGCTCACGTTTTTTCAAATTTATAAGCTCGATTCTGATATAGAACATTTTCTAACTTCAGCATGGACTGAATTGAAAAAACAGCGAGTTTGCATAGAGTTTTGCTTTAAATTAAGGAAAACAGCTTCCGAATCATTTCAAATGTTGAAGCAGGCTTTTAAAGAAGATGCCCTATCACAATCGAGGACATTGGAATGGTTTGCACGATTTGAAGCTGGTCGAACAAGCGTCAAGGATGATCTACACACTGGCAGATCTTTCGCGATAAGTGACCCCGAAAATGCACTCAAAATCATGTCATCGATCAAAGAAAACGCAATAAAAACAATCAGAGAGCTATCAGAAGACTTGTATATCTCTTTTGGAACATGCCAAACCATCATAAAGAATGATCAGCAACTTAAACGATCCCCGGCTAAATTTGTCCCACATCTCTTAACGAATGAGCAGAAAGAGCATCGCAAAGAAACGTGCAAAAACATGGTCGAAATATTTAATTCTGATCCCCATTAGCTCAAAATTGTTATCACGGGAGATGAAACATGGGTGTACGGATATGATCCGAGACTAAGAGGCAATCAAGCCAGTGGCTAGAGCCTGAAAACCAAGATTCAGGAAAGCAAGGATGATCAAATCGAAGCTTAAGTGTTTTCTTATCGCTTTCTTTGATGTAAAGGGATTGGTACACTATGAATTCGTGCCCGAAGGTCAGACCATTAATCAACATTACTATCTTGATGTATTGCGACGTTAAAGGGAGGCTGTGCGTCAGAAACGACCCGAAATATGGCATCAGAAATATTGGCCCTTGAATCATGATAACGCACGGCCACATACGGCCGTCACTGTACAACTCTATTTGGCTAAACACGGAATTGCTTTACTAGTCCAGCCACCCTATTCTCCTGACCTTACTCCCAACGACTTTTTATTTTACCCTACATTTAAAAAAGTCTTAAAAGGACGTCGATTTGACTCAATATCTTAAATAAAGGAGAATACGAAGAATATTTTGAAAAACCTGAAAGATGAGAATTTTCAGAGGTGTTTTGATATCTGTAAAAAAATATGGAACAAGTGTATAGATAGTAACGGTGATTATTTTGAGAAATTTTAAATAAAAAAATATTATATTTTTGTATTTCTTTAAATATTTAGCATTCCTGGAAATTATTGATCACACTATGTATTACAGTGACCTTTATTGAAGATATACGAGATAACCAAGTGTGAACAAAATTGCCTCTGTCTCCTTAGAAAAAAAAAAAAGACGACCGACGATATCAAAGACTTTCCACTCAAGTTTTGTCCATGAGTGTAGATGATTGACACATTCATCGTTGTTTGTGAGGAGTTTAACAGGCCCCCTATGTCACGAAAGATGTTATCTGAGGTGTCTTTATAACTTTTTACAAAACAAAAAACGAGCTTGGAAGGATTTTAACCAGGAAATTTCTGATCCGTTATGTCAATTGTGGTAAGCATTTCACCATGGCGCAACTCTGTTTATAAATATGCTTATATATATTTTTATTTATTTTCATTAAAAAAGGCATATATTGGATCAAAATATCATTTATTTTACCAATATTTCAGTTGGCTGAACGCCAACCTTTATCAAGGTACTATAACATATTTAATGTGTGTCAACAACAAACTCAGCGCCACATAACATCAACAGAATTAAGATTAAAAAATATTTTTGCTTATATTCATTATATATAAATTCAATATATTACAATTACAATTACAATTATTTTATTTCCAAAGCGCTAAATCTCGCAATGGATACTTGTGGCAAACAAGGAGAAAAGTTTATTTACATAAGTCATTTACATTATTCAACGCATGAAAACATTAGAGATCCAGATTTTGTGGAAAGTTTAGAATGTATTTACAAAATGTGAATTGAACTTTAAATATGATTTTTTATCGGAAATCAAATCGTTAAGTTCACAAACAACTAGTTCATTCTTCATTCTATAATCTTGAAATGTTGGGCAATCGATCAGTAGATGTTTTGAGGTTTGTTCCTCAATACCACAAAAGCAACTTGAATCCTCCACTGCCTTTATTCTATTTAAAAAAAACTTTTGAAATTTCCGTGGTTTTTAACAAATGTATACCAGTTATATAGGAAGTGAACAAGAAGTAGACAAAAAGTGGTCAAGAATTATTAACGTACTAGCTAAGAAATAAACAAGGGGAATACAAGTAAACTAGAAGTAAACAAGAAGTCTTGGTGAGTCAGACTAAGAGAGCATCATGATTTATACTTTCAAACATAATGTGTAAGTAGAAGTTAACGAGACGATCTAAGAGAAACTCGCATTCACTCAATCACTTTATTATTATAATTATTGTTTTTTTTAGGTTCTATATTTTAAAAAGTGATATTCTTTTTATTGAATTTATTTTGCAACACTTATTTTTTAAACAATACTTAAAGTTGCACCGCATAAGTTTCTTTTCCATGAAAAATCAATATTTTATTTCAAAGAGAAATATCTAGTATTTCTAACTTTTTTGAATGACTTATGAAAGGGTGGAAATATGAAGCGTAATGGTCTATATATAATTGAATGACGTATGAAAGGATGAAAATATGAAGAGTAATGGCGAACGGAAAAATAAAAGTGTCCAGGGGCGGGAATCGAACCCACAACCTTCTGCTTACCGGGCAGGTGTCATGTCCACTAGGCTACCCTGGACATATTTCTCCGTTCGTAACTTATTTTTTAGAAATAAAAAAAGCTTTCTACTGTCTTCACTGCTATGTTAAAATATTGGAAGGGCTTGGCACATCAGTTGCTTACCCTTTCAGTGTTTTGTCAGTTAAATTGACAAGAAATACCTTCCATATTCATAGTGGTTAAACTGGCGAAACTGCTGGGAAGGTTAACCACTGATGAGCGAAGGTCTTTCTAATATTTTTTAATCGCAGTAAAGATAGTAGTAAGGTATTTTAGTGGTTAAACTGGCAAAACTGCTGGGAGGTTCAACCACTGATGAGCGAAGGTCTTTCTAATATTTTTTCATCGCAGTAAAGATAGTAGTAATGTATTTTAGTGGTTAAACTGGCGAAACTGCTGGAAGGTTTAACCACTGATGAGCGAAGGTCTTTCTAATATTTTTTAATCGCAGTAAAGATAGTAGGAAGGTCTTTTAATTGTTAAACTGGCGAAACTGCTGGAAGGGTTAACCAGTGATGAGCCAAGGTCTTTCTAATATTTTTTCATCGCAGTAAGGATAGTAGGAAAGTGTTTAAGTTGTGGAAAAGAAGAATATAAAAAAGAATGGTATACTGCAAAAGTTTCTTTTGAACGAAAAAATCGAAATTTATTTTAACGAGAAATAACGATTAATTCTAACCTTAGGAATGAAGTATGATAGGATGAATTGTGAAGAGTAATGATAAACGGAAAAATAAAGTGTCCAGGGATGGGAATCGAACTCACAGTGTTCCGCTTATCAGGCAGATGCCATGTCCACTAGGCTACCCTGTACATAGAAAGAATGGTGTAAGATGGGTTTTTTTTTTACTTATCCTTTTAGTCTAAATTAGACAAGATCTTGGAGGTCGTGTTCATAAAGAAGTTCAAGAACTCTTCTTGGTTCTCTGTACAGGAATCCTTTGTCCTTTCCAATACAATTTAGTATATGTTAGGGAATGGCCTCTTCGGTTTTGCACCTAGTGCACATGGGGAAGTTTTTGGCTCCCTCTTTATAGACTAGAGGGCGCAGGTGACCAGATTTCCATCTGGCCAACTGTGTCGGCTTCCTTCTGTTTAGTTGGAGGGTCTGTTTTTTGGGGTTTTCTATTTGTTACCAAGAATGATGGAAACTATCTCTATGGTTCAGTTGTAGTTTCAGTTTGTAAGTGTGTAAGTTGTAATGTACAGAAACCGCCCTGGTCGAATTAACGACTGTCCAATGAGACGAAGGATTCCGAGGGTAGAGTTAGATGGGATAGGATGGGTTCATGATGATCCCCTAAGGCCCGCCTTGGCCTTGAACGGCTCATGCAGGAGGGAGTGGAGCGGGTTGGAATCACTTAGCTCACCCCGCGAACCTTGTAAGGAAGAACTAGGACGGCCTATGATGGATCAGGGGGTGGAAGGGAACCCAAAAAAACTCCCGTAAAAAATGTGGTGTAATTGCTGGTTTGCTTTCCCTCGTGGAACACTTTCGTACCGGGCTCGCAGTTGGAATAATAACAACATCCTTGGTGGCCTACTGGTTGTGGCTGGGAGGTTCTTACATGGCCTTCATCACACTTGTTCTCGGCTAGTTCATAGGGTACTGTTTGTGGTCCTGTCTTCTTACTTATCCTGAGGTAACCTGGTCGTGTCTTCTTACATATCCTGAGGTAACTTGTACCTGTGTGGTCGTGTCTTCTTACTTATCCCGAGGTAACCTGTCCCTGTGGTCGTGTCTTCTTACTTATCCCGAGGTAACCTGTCCCTGTGGTCGTGTCTTCTTACTTATCCCGAGGTAACCTGTCCCTGTGGTCGTGTCTTCTTACTTATCCCGAGGTAACCTGTCCCTGTTGTCGTGTCTTCTTACTTATCCCGAGGTAACCAGGCCGAGTCTTCTTACTTATCCCGAGGTATCATGATCGTGTCTTCTTACTTATCCCGAGGTAACATGTATCTGTGTGATCATGTGTCTTCTTACTTATCCTCAGGTAACCTGGCCGTGTCTTCTTACTTATCCCGAGGTATCATGGCCGTGTCTTCTTACTTATCCTGAGGTAACCTGGCCGTGTCTTCTTACTTATCCTGAGGTAACCTATCTATACCTATAGTCGTGTCTTCTTACTTATCCTGAGGTAACCTGGCCGTGTTTTCTTACTTATCCCGAGGTATCATGATCGTGTCTTCTTACTTATCCCGAGGTAACATGTATCTGTGTGATCATGTGTCTTCTTACTTATCCTCAGGTAACCTGGCCGTGTCTTCTTACTTATCCCGAGGTATCATGGCCGTGTCTTCTTACTTATCCTGAGGTAACATGTATCTGTGTGATCGTGTCTTTTTACTTATCAAGAGGTAACCTGGCCATGTCTTCTTACTTATCCCGAGGTATCATGGCCGTGTCTTCTTACTTATCCTGAGGTAACCTGTACTTGTGTGGTCGTGTCTTCTTACTTATCCTGAGGTAACATGTACTTGTGTGGTCGTGTCTTCTTACTTATCCTGAGGTAGCCTGTACCTGTGTGGTCGTGTCTTCTTACTTATCCCGAGGTAACCTGTACCTGTGCGGTCGTGTCTTCATACTTATCCTGAGATAACCTGTACCTGTGTGGTCGTGTCTTCTTACTTATCCTGAGTTAACCTGTACCTGTGTGGCCGTGTCTTCTTACTTATCTCGAGGTAACATGTACCTGTGTGGTCGTGTCTTCTTATTTATCCTGAGTTAACCTGTCTATATCTGTGTGGCCGTGTCTTCTTGCTTATCCTGAGTTAACATGTACCTGTGTGGTCGTGTCTTCTTACTTATTCCGAGATAGCCTGTATCTGTGGTCGTGTCTTCTTACTTATCCCGAGGTAACCTGTACCTGTGGTCGTGTCTTCTTACTTATCCCGAGTTAACATGTACCTGTGTGGTCGTGTCTTCTTACTTATCTTGAGTTAACATGTACCTGTGTGGTCGTGTCTTCTTACTTATCTTGAGTTAACATGTACCTGTGTGGTCGTGTCTTCTTACTTATCTTGAGTTAACATGTACCTGTGTGGTCGTGTCTTCTTACTTATCTTGAGTTAACATGTACCTGTGTGGTCGTGTCTTCTTACTTATCTTGAGTTAACATGTACCTGTGTGGTCGTGTCTTCATACTTATCCTGAAGTAACCTGTACCTGTGTAGTCGTGTCTTCTTACTTATCCTGAGGTAACATGTACTTGTGTGGTCGTGTCTTCTTACTTATCCTGAGGTAGCCTGTACCTGTGGTCGTGTCTTCTTACTTATCTTGAGTTAACATGTACCTGTGTGGTCGTGTCTTCTTACTTATCTTGAGTTAACATGTACCTGTGTGGTCGTGTCTTCTTACTTATCTTGAGTTAACATGTACCTGTGTGGTCGTGTCTTCATACTTATCCTGAAGTAACCTGTACCTGTGTAGTCGTGTCTTCTTACTTATCCTGAGGTAACATGTACTTGTGTGGTCGTGTCTTCTTACTTATCCTGAGGTAGCCTGTACCTGTGTGGTCGTGTCTTCATACTTATCCTGAGGTAGCCTGTACCTGTGTGGTCGTGTCTTCATACTTATCCTGAGGTAACCTGTACCTGTGTGGCCGTGTCTTCTTACTTATCTCGAGGTGACATGTACTTGTGTGGTTGTGTCTTCTTATTTATCCTGAGTTAACCTGTCTATATCTGTGTGGTCGTGTCTTCTTATTTTACTGAGTTAACCTGTCTATATCTGTGTGGCCGTGTCTTCTTACTTATACTGAGTTAACATGTACCTGTGTGGTCGTGTCTTCTTACTTATTCCGAGAGAGCCTGTATCTGTGGTCGTGTCTTCTTACTTATCCCGAGGTAACCTGTATCTGTAGTCGTGTTTTCTTACTTATCCCGAGGTAACCTGTACTTGTGGTCGTGTCTTCTTACTTATCCTGAGGTAGCCTGTACCTGTGTAGTCGTGTCTTCTTACTTATCCTGAGTTAACATGTACCTGTGTGGTCGTGTCTTCATACTTATCCTGAGGTAACCTGTACCTGTGGTCGTGTCTTCTTACTTATTCCGAGGTAACCTGTACCTGTGTGGTCGTGTCTTCTTACTTATCCTGAGGTAACCTGTCCCTGTGGTCGTGTCCTCTTACTTATCCCGAGGTAACATATACCTGTGTGGTCGTATCTTCTTACTTATCCTGAGTTAACATATACCTGTGTGGTCGTATCTTCTTACTTATCTTTAGGTAACATATACCTGTGTGGTCGTGTCTTCTTACTTATCCTGAGGTAACCTCTACCTGTGTGGTCGTGTCTTCTTACTTATCCCGAGGTAACCTGTCCCTGTGGTCGTGTCTTCTTACTTATTCCGAGGTAACCTGTACCTGTGTGGTCGTGTCTTCTTACTTATCCTGAGGTAACCTGTCCCTGTGGTCGTGTCCTCTTACTTATCCCGAGGTAACATATACCTGTGTGGTCGTATCTTCTTACTTATCCTGAGTTAACATATACCTGTGTGGTCGTATCTTCTTACTTATCTTTAGGTAACATATACCTGTGTGGTCGTGTCTTCTTACTTATCCTGAGGTAACCTGTACCTGTGTGGTCGTGTCTTTTTACTTATCCTGAGGTAACCTGTACCTGCGTGGTCGTTTCTTCTTACTTATCCTGAGGTAACATGTACCTGGGTGGTCGTGTCTTCTTACTTATCCCGAGGTAACGTGTCTGTACCTGTGGTCGTGTCTTTTTACTTATCCTGAGATAACCAGTACCTGTGTGGTGGTGTCTTCTTACTTATCCTGAGGTAACCTGTACTTGTGTGGTCGTGTCTTCTTACTTATCCTGAAGTAACCTGTACCTGTATGGTCGTGTCTTCTTACTTATCATGAGATAACCTGTACCTGTGTGATCATGTCTTCTTACTTATCCTGAGGTAACCTGTACCTATGTGGTCGTTTCTTCTTACTTATCCTGAAGTAACCTGTACCTGTATGGTCGTGTCTTCTTACTTATCCCGAGGTAACCTGTACCTGTGTGGTCATGTCTTCTTACTTATCTCGAGGTAACGTGTCTGTACCTGTGGTCGTGTTATATGGTACCAGAGCCCCATTTGGTTATTTGCACTCACTGACGGATTATGACACGTGCAAAAGAATCGGGGATCAATCAAGAAATAAAAATTGCTAAATGAGGAATTACTATGAGTAAAACACGGCATAGCATGAACTGCGCAGATTAGGATAAAAGGTTGCATGTAGAGTTCGCATAGAGTGAATAGCAAATACACTCATGGACAACTCTTAAGGAAGTGGAAAGTTATTTGATGTCGCCCGTCGTCTTTTTTCTATGGACACAGAGGTAATTTTGTTCACACTTGGTTATCACGTGTGTTTTCAATAAAGGTCACTGTAGTATCTTTCAGAGTTATTGTCTGAATCCCGATATATATTCTGAAAGGTAAAACTTCCTTAAGTTTTTTCCATGAATACCTTTCTGAGGTATTGTCTGAATCCCGATAAACATGCTAAAAGGTAAAAATTCTTAATTTTTGTCCCTGAGTATCTTTCTGAGTTATTGTCTGAATCCGATATACATTCTAAAAGATACAACTTCCTTAAGTCCATGAGTGTCTTTCGGAGTTTTTGTCTGAAACCCGATATACATGGTAAAAGGTACAACTTCCTTAAGTTTTGTCCATGAATGTAGATATCCATAGGTTGGTGGTTGGTAGTATTCTTTAACTTTTAGAGGTTCCTTTCAATAGCTAGTCTTTTGATGGTATTATATGATATTCTCCTTAAATTGTCTCCATAAATTCCATTCTTGGCATTTCCTCTTCCTGGTCCTGTGTGTGCGTGTCTTTGTACATCCCTCTAGTAATACTTCTAACCATTCCTAGTGTCCGGAAGGATGTCTAAGATGCTGGGTCTTCTCCTTTCAACTGTCTCCAGTGGGTCATATCCTTCCTCAATCATTTTACGACGTCTTCCTGAATGTCTGATTTGTAAAAAGGTCCGCGAGATAACTATACTCATAGACAAAACTTAAGGAAGTTGTACCTTTTAGCATGTATATCGGGATTGAGACAATAACTCTGAAATATATTACAGTGACCTTTATTGAAGACATACGAGATAACTACACTCATGGACAAAACTTAAAGAAGTTGTATCTTTTATCATATATATTGGGATTCAGACAATAACTCTGAAATATATTACAGTGACCTTTATTGAAGACACCTGATATAACCAAGGATGAACAGCCTCTGTCTCCTTAAAAATAAAAAATAAAAGAGGTGACCGTCGATATCAAAGACTTTCCAATTCCTAAAGTTTTGTCCATGAATGTATATCGATTTAAAGAATAATTTGAACTTTGAGCTGATTTTTTAGGTAAAATTGAGATATGAAGAAAACAAGATATTGTTTTATAAGGCAGCTGTTGTAAGAGATATCTGGCGGTTATCTGACTCTGATATAGAACACCTCGTATTTAACACAACCATGAACAAAGTGGAAGTTTGACGTTTAAATAGAATTCATAACTATTTTCTTAAGAACGATTTGATTGGTCAAGAGTTAATAATAATTGTTGAGAGTTTTCTGAGATATATTATTTTGTTTATTAATATTTAATTGTCACAAAGCAATAACGCGCCATCTATACATATAAAATGAAAGGATTTAAAAGCACGAATGTTTCTTTTATACATAATACAAACTTCTACTGCCCTTACTGCCATGAAAAATATATTGGGAGGGCTTGGCTCATCAGTGGTGAATGTAATACTACTGTCCTATAAGTTTATGTCCATAGTTCTATTGAAAACCATTTCTGAGATTCCATCTGTTTGCGCCTAGCTATGTAAATCACTAGCTAGGCTGCATTGATTCATAGTCATGCAAATTCTTTCTTTCTTTCTTTTAATTATGTAAATATGTGTGTATATAAAATGAGTGGATGATTGAATAAAGTTAGTGTGTTAGCAAAATCGTGTGAGGCGTTCTTCCTCTAGTCATACAACGTGCTACATCTCAGTCTTGCGAAGGAACATCAATCTCGTTAGTCAATCACGCAGGTCTGGTCGTAACATACAGTCCAAATTAAGCTCTGCCACAAATCGTCAACACCTGAGACCAGAAGGAAAGCTGAAGGAGCTACACGGAAGACCAAACTATTACTGTGAGGAACCAGGCTCCCAACATATGGTCCCTCGAGCCGGATATTAAGGAAAAGAGCGTGATTCTGCCGAGAAACAAACCTTCAAATCTGGAGACATGTCTAAGGCAACGAAAGGCCTAAAAATCAAGATCCGTTCACAGACAAGACGAATCGAAAGATACCTGGCATCCATAGATGAAGACATATCGGGAGGCGATCTCCATAAATTGAAAATGATACAAGAGGGTATTACAGAAATAAAAACTGAGACAAAATTCCTATTCGATGAGTTATTTGTATAGGAGGAGGTATATGAAGAAAAAGAACTCGAGAGTTATGAAACAATTCAAGATAAAATGGAAAAACTGGAATTAAAGCTTAGGCGTGCATTGGAAGCAATACAAAGTACAGCGGATACAAAACAAACAAAGGGCCTCGAAACAGTGATATTGCCCAAGTTCGAGTTGCCTCACTTCTATGGAGATGCGAACTCTTGGTTCAATTTCAAGGAGGTCTTCGGAATGACCATAGATCAAAATCCAGGGCTAAATTATCTACAAAGGCTGCAATATTTGGGCTCCGCAGTAAAGGGAGAAGCGGCCAGACTGATACGTGGGTTCCCGATATCATCAGAGAGCTACAGGCAAGCGTGGGATACTCTGGTATCCAGATATGACAACAAGAGAGAGTTGGCTTATGCGCAACTGAATGGAATCTTCAAGATCAAACAAATAAGGAATCCATCAGCAAAGGCTCTAAGGGAACTATTAGACACATGTAACGAGTCTGTGCGCAACCTAGGATCCCTCGGATTGCAAAGAAATGAGTTGGTGGACTTAATCTTGGTACAGTTCTTGAGGAGCAGAATCGATGAGGATATGAAACGACAATGGGAGTTAACCCAGGATGAAAGATCATTTCCTTCATATGAAGACTTCATTCTGTTCCTTGAAAGACAAGCTAAAAGTCTGCCACAGGGATCAGGGGAATATCAAAGAAAAGAAAATGAAATTCAAAGGAACTATGCAAATGTACACATGGCGATTAATGCCAATACTCAAATATGCATAGCATGCAAATCAGGTCACAGAATCTACAACTGTGCTACATTTAGTACAATGCCCATCGAGCAAAAAATGGGAATTTGTTAAACAACACAAAATGTGCTACAATTGTCTAAAGAGAGGTCATACAAGGCAAAATTGTTACCAAGGACCTTGTAAGAAGTGCGACAAAAGGCACCATACTTTGCTCCATGGGCTTGACACAGAGGTGACTAATAATCAGAAGGGTGCGAAGCCACAGATCTTTAAACCTGTAAGTGAAGTCAACAACACGAGTATTGAACAAGGAAGTGAGACCATCAATCAAGTGCTCCTTGCGACTGCTCAGATAATTGTGGAGGGTGAAAACGGTGCACAGCAGATCTGCCGAGCACTTTTAGATAGTGGATCACAGGTTAGTTTGATCACAAAAGAAATTTGTGAGAAACTTGGACTCAAGGGAGAGGCATCACGACGATCACTTAGGGGTATTGGAAATAATCCAGTCCAGGGGTCAACTACATCTGTTGGCTTGAAATTCAAATCGATTTATAGATCCGAAAGATATGAAACGGATGCTCTAGTGATGGAGGTCTTAACAACCGAAATTCCAAACTTCAAATTGGCAGAACCGACCTGGATCATGCAGAGAGGGCTTGAGTTGGCAGACCCTCTGTTTCATATTTCGGCACCAATCGACATCATTCTAGGTGCAGAAATGTATGCATATCTGATGAATGGAGAGAGAAAAATTCTGGGAAGGAACCAGCCTATAGCGGTGAAATCAAGGCTCGGTTGGATTCTGATGGGCAAGGTGGAAGGCTCTCTCTCGTCGAGCTATAAAGGTGGACCTTGCAGCCTTGCGGTTCAAACAACATCAGAATTGGATGGTCTGGTGGGAGATTTCAAGCATACGGAGTCAGTGCCGTCATTACAGGACCAGAATCCAAGAGAAGAAGTTTATGAAACTTACTACCAGAAAACCTATTCCAGAGGCGGCCAAGGAAGATACAGTGTGAAACTGCTATTAAGGAAAGCTCATCAAAACAGCTCCATTCCTACCTCTAGATCTCCAATAATTCCACTGGGAGAAAGGTCTGGTGAAGGTGTCTTGCGCAGATCTAACTTGGACAGCCGGAGGAGTTTTCGGGAGACCAATCGCCTAGCTGGCCCCTCTTCCCATTGCGCCTCAAGATCTGAACTGAAGTTCAGCGGTGGGGGGGAGTATGTTTGCGCCTAGCTATGTAAATCACTAGCTAGGCTGCATTGATTCATAGTCATGCAAATTCTTTCTTTCTTTCTTTTAATTATGTAAATATGTGTGTATATAAAATGAGTGGATGATTGAATAAAGTTAGTGTGTTAGCAAAATCGTGTGAGGCGTTCTTCCTCTAGTCATACAACGTGCTACATCTCAGTCTTGCGAAGGAACATCAATCTCGTTAGTCAATCACGCAGGTCTGGTCGTAACATACAGTCCAAATTAAGCTCTGCCACAAATCGTCAACACCTGAGCCCAGAAGGAAAGCTGAAGGAGCTACACGGAAGACCAAACTATTACTGTGAGGAACCAGGCTCCCAACACCATCCTTCAGTGCTGCGTATATAAGCAGAATCGGCCAATAAAGTATTAGAGCTCTGAAAAGCGGTCTGGTGGATTAAATTGGCGAAACCGCTGGGAGGGTTCACCACTTATGAGCCAAGCCCTCTCAATATATTTTTTCATCGCAGTAAGGGCAGTAGAAGTTTGTATTATGTATAAAAAAAAACATTTATCCTTTCATTTTATATTTCATTGTATTTTTCAGTGACTATGTATATATTGACTTCTGACTAAATTTGTATATAATTGAGTTTTTTAAAATAAAGTGAGTGAGTAATAATTAGTAGTGATTTATCTTCCTTTGGTTGAGTCATTATCGGCCCAATGAGGTGTCGCCTGGGTATTGGAATCACCATTGGGGTGTCGCCTGGGTATTGGAATCACCATTGAGGTGTCGCCTGAGTAGTTGAATCACCATTGGAGTGTCGCCTGGGTATTGGAATCACCATTGGGGTTTCATCTGGGTAGTTGAATCACCATTGGAGTGTCGCCTGGGTATTGGAATCACCATTGGGGTGTCGCCTGGGTAATAAAATCACCATTGGGGTTTCACCTGGGTAGTTGAATCACCATTGGAGTGTCGCCTGGGTAGTTGAATCACCATTGGGGTGTCGCCTGGGTATTGGAATCACCATTGGGGTGTCGCCTGGGTAGTGGAATCACCAGTGGGGTGTCGCCTGGGTATTGGAATCACCATTGGAGTGTCGCCTGGGTATTGAAATCACCATTGGGGTGTCGCCTGGGTAGTTGAATCACCATTGGGGTGTTGCCTGGGTAGTGGAATCACCAGTGGGGTGTCGCCTGGGTATTGGAATCACCATTGGAGTGTCGCCTGGGTATTGAAATCACCATTGGGGTGTCGCCTGGGTAGTTGAATCACCATTGGGGTGTTGCCTGGGTAGTGGAATCACCATTGAGGTGTCGCCTGGGTAGTGGAATCACCATTGGGGTGTCGCCTGGGTAGTGGAATCACCATTGGGGTGTCGCCTGGGTAGTGGAATCACCATTGGGGTGTCGCCTGGGTAATGAAATCACCATTGGGGTGTCGCCTGGGTAGTGGAATCACAATTGGGGTGTCGCCTGGGTAGTGGAATCACCATTGGGGTGTCGCCTGGGTATTGGAATCACCATTGGGGTGTCGCCTGGGTATTGGAATCACCATTGGGGTGTCGCCAGGGTAGTTGAATCACCATTGGGGTGTCGCCTGGGTATTGGAATCACCATTGGGGTGTCGCCTGGGTATTGGAATCACCATTGGGGTGTCGCCTGGGTATTGGAATCACTATTGGGGTGTAGCCTGGGTATTGGAATCACCATTGGGGTGTAGCCTGGGTATTGGAATCACCATTGGGGTGTCGCCTGGGTATTGGAATCACCATTGGGGTGTCGCCTGGGTATTGGAATCACCATTGGGGTGTAGCCTGGGTATTGGAATCACCATTGGGGTGTCGCCTGGGTATTGGAATCACCATTGGGGTGTAGCCTGGGTATTGGAATCACCATTGGGGTGTCGCCTGGGTATTGGAATCACCATTGGGGTGTCGCCTGGGTATTGGAATCACCATTGGGGTGTCGCCTGGGTATTGGAATCACCATTGGGGTGTCGCCTGGGTATTGGAATCACCATTGGAGTGTCGCCTGGGTATTGGAATCACCATTGGGGTGTCGCCTGGGTATTGGAATCACCATTGGGGTGTCGCCTGGGTATTGGAATCACCATTGGAGTGTCGCCTGGGTAGTTGAATCACCATTGGGGTGTCGCCTGGGTATTGGAATCACCATTGGGGTGTCGCCTGGGTATTGGAATCACCATTGGGGTGTCGCCTGGGTATTGGAATCACCATTGGGGTGTCGCCTGGGTATTGGAATCACCATTGGGGTGTCGCCAGGGTAGTTGAATCACCATTGGGGTGTCGCCTGGGTATTGGAATCACCATTGGGGTGTCGCCTGGGTATTGGAATCACCATTGGGGTGTCGCCAGGGTAGTTGAATCACCATTGGGGTGTCGCCTGGGTATTGGAATCACCATTGGGGTGTCGCCTGGGTAGTGGAATCACCATTGGGGTGTCGCCTGGGTATTTGGAATCACCATTGGGGTGTCGCCTGGGTATTGGAATCACCATTGGGGTGTCGCCTGGGTATTGGAATCACCATTGGGGTGTCGCCTGGGCATTGTAATCACCATTGGGGTGTCGCCTGGGCATTGGAATCACCATTGGGGTGTCGCCTGGGTATTTGGAATCACCATTGGGGTGTCGCCTGGGCATTGGAATCACCATTGGGGTGTCGCCTGGGTAGTTGAATCACCATTGGGGTGTCGCCTGGGTATTGGAATCACCATTGGGGTGTCGCCTGGGTATTGGAATCACCATTGGGGTGTCGCCTGGGCATTGTAATCACCATTGGGGTGTCGCCTGGGCATTGGAATCACCATTGGGGTGTCGCCTGGGTATTTGGAATCACCATTGGGGTGTCGCCTGGGCATTGGAATCACCATTGGGGTGTCGCCTGGGTAGTGGAATCACCATTGGGGTGTCGCCTGGGCATTGGAATCACCATTGGGGTGTCGCCTGGGTAGTGGAATCACCATTGGGGTGTCGGTGGTTGAAGAGGTGGTGATTGAAGATATACAGTCTTCTAAAAGTAAACGCCATACGGCTTCTAATTCGTTAAGAACAAGGGAACCTTAACAATAATTATCTCGTCCTATTGTTAACTTCACCACACCAGTAAAAAAAGTTGGTTGTTTTTTGACGTTTTTTTTTTTTACACTTAGTTTGTATTCTCGATTCAAAATCTGTCCTGTCACGTCATCAGTTTAACACTTTTTTGGTAAATTTGACCGATTTCCTAAATCCTCTCGTAGCATGTTATGGAATCAAAGCCACCACTGTACTGATAAAGGCTATAGCCAGATACCATGGTATACAGGTTGTTGGTTCTTTGTTTGGATTTGTCAAAACAGGTGTTGTGACTCATTCTTTGTCATCAACAGCACGTTCTGTAATGTGGAGTTGAAAACTAAAATGTGTTTTAATGTATTTTGAAGGGAGAGGTGCCCCTCTTTTGGTACATACACTCATGGACAAAAACTTAAGGAAGTGAAAAGTATTTGATGTGGCCGGTCGTCTATTTTTTTTTTTTTTTTTCTAAAGAGAGAGGTAATTTTGTTCACATTTGATTAACTCGTGTGTCTTCAATAAAGGTCACTGTAATATCTTTCAGAGTTATTGTCTGGATCCCGATATACATGTTGAAAGGTATAACTTTCTTAAGTTTTGTCCATGAGTGTCTTTCCGAGTTATTGTCTGAATCCCGATATACATGCTGAAAGGTACAACTTCCTTAAGTTTTGTCCATGAGTGTAGTTATCTCGTGTGTCTTCAATAAAGGTGACTGTAATATCTTTCAGAGTTATTGTCCCGATATACATGCTAAAAGGTACAACTTTCTTAAGTTTTGTCCATGAGTGTAGTTATCTCGTGTGTCTTCAATAAAGGTCACTGTAATATCTTTCAGAGTTATTGTCTGAATCCCGATATACATGCTAAAAGGTACAACTTCCTTAAATTTTGTCCATGAGTGTAGTTATCTCGTGTGTCTTCAATAAAGGTCACTGTAATATCTTTCAGAGTTATTGTCTGAATCCCGATATACATGCTAAAAGGTACAACTTCCTTAAGTTTTGTCCATGAGTGTAGTTATCTCGTGTGTCTTCAATAAAGGTCACTGTAATATCTTTCAGAGTTATTGTCTGAATCCCGATATAGATGCTGAAAGGTACAACTTCCTTAAGTTTATCCATGAGTGTAAAATAAAAAATACAATATACCTGTGCTGGATAAAAATAACTGCAATTAAAAAATCATTTAGATTTAAATCCCTAAATATAGTTTAAGATAGAAAGAAAGTAATAAATATATCAGACGGTATTTCACAAAATGGAATTTGAAAACCGTTCTGCCATCTACCGATCATTTTGTTAACTAATTTACTTTTTTCTAAATTTTAATATAATAACTCGATATTTCACTATTATAAGTTGTACTCTATTTGATTTTTTAATTTATATAAATTATATTAATAATTAATAAAATCTTTACATTATTATATTTTAAAATATACACTTTCATTTTTTTAAATATTATATTTAAAAAAAGACTATTAAATTTCTTATAAGGTGTATATAGGAGGTGACCCATAAGTCCCGAATCTTTTATTTTTTTTAATAAAAAAAATAAAAGGGTTTGGGACTTATGACCCTGTATATAAATATTTTCGGCATAAAGTTACTGGAGGAAGATAGAGAGAGAAAATAGAGGTAACCCAGGCTCCTGGAGTATAAATCTCCAACTACCCGGGCTGTACAGCTACAGTCTAGAAGTCTAGTCATGGGGAGGGCTGATTGCTGAGGTGAACCAGGTAGTTCCAGGCCGGTAGGGAGTCAGGAAGTAGGGGCAGGGCTGAAGTCTTGTACTCCAATCAGTGTCTGTAGCCTGTGTAACATAAAAGCTGGACAGGAGAAGAGGAGGTGATCCACAGTCTGTGACTCTTCCCGGCAGTGAGGACATGTTGGATCTAGATCTCTGTGCCAGAGCGCTAGATCTGCCAGAACGTGGCCGTGACCGGTAAGGATGGTAGTGGTGGCCATCCCAAGACGTATTTTGGACAGGAATGACCTAAGACGGATTGAGGAGGTCGCAAATCTTTTTAGTTTTCTGTTATGGTAATCCTGGGTGTAGACTAAGGTCCAAGCTTCCATAGCAGATGAGTGGGCACGGCTATGGGCAAAGCTTTGGGGAAGGATGGAGTTGGATTGTTCCAGGTTTGAGATTGCTGACATAATGTTACTGGAGGTTGATATTCATATACCAAAAGAGACACATCTTCCTTTAATTACACATCAAAACGATGGCATTACTCCAGTAAAAAAATTTTACTAGTGATGATAAAGTATGATGTAAAACACCAGAGTTTTGACAAATTCAGATAAAAATCTAACCTGTATACCTGAATTTTGGTACACATATAAATCTTTAGAAGTAATGGGCGCTTCTCCCGTCAAAATAAACGTCAGAATCTGACGCCATATATTGACCGTCGCCGCAACTAGCGGCATCGGGTCGGTGATAAAGCCACAACACCAACTTTGGCCAACTTTGGTGTTTGTGGCATTGTCACCGACCCGATGCCGCTAGTTGCGGCGACGGTCAATAGATGGCGTCAGATTCTGACGTTTATTTTGACGGGAGAAGCGCCCATTGCTTCTATGGATTAATTTCCTCCCGGCAAATTTTCCATCTATATAAATCTTTATTAAGACCTTTTCGTTTTATGCAAACAAAATTTCAGCCAAAGAATGGAGGATTTAAATATTTGAAACGGTACTTGTGTGGATTTTCATTCCTATAAAGCAGCGAAATAATATAATAATAAAATAAAATATGGGCAATAAAAAGATAAATATTTAAATCATGTTTAATTGTTGTTTTCTCTTAATTATTGTTTTGTCAAAATGGAATAACCTATTTATACCAGTTTTACATGTTATAAGGCAATTTTATGCTTATTTATTTTTTATTGGAATAATATTTATAATAAAGCTTAATATTTACAATTTTCAATTATTTTATTTCCAAAGCGCTATATCCCGCAAGGGATACTTGCGCTAAACAAGGAGAAAAGTTTATTTACATAAGTTATTTACATTATTCAAAGCATGAAAACATTGGAGATCCGGATTTTGTAGAAAGTTTAGAATGTATTTACAAAATGAATTGAACTTTAAATATGATTTTTTATCGGAAATCAAATCGTTTACAAACAACTAGTTCATTCTTCATTCTATAATCTTGAAATGCTGGGCACTCGATCAGTAGATGTCTTGAAGTTTGTTCCTCAATACCACAAAAGCAACTTGAATCCTCCACACTGCCTTCATTCTATTTTTAAAACTTTTGAAATATCCGTGGTTTGTAACAAATTGAGTATTATTAAAATTTGGACGAAAGTATTTACGGATTTCTTGGGGAAAAAAGCTTAAGAAAGTATTATTTGCTTCGTTTTTCAGAACATTCATTCTTGATTTGAGAAAGGTATCTATAATTCCTGGAATAAATGGGTCATAAATTTGTTGATCATCTGTGGATAAGTTTCTCAGATCAGATATCATGATTCTGGATTCGATAAAGTCTGAGATCAGAGGAATGTTAGCCAGACTATGAACACAGCTATATGATGTGGATTATCTGAATCCCGATATACATGTTAAAAGATACAACTTCCTAAAATTTTGTCCATGAATATTTATCAAAAGACAATCCAAGTCAGCTTTATGGACCCAATATTATCTCGACGTTGGCGCTCGAGTGGCAGAAATGGGAACTAAAATTGACTTTGTCTTATTTCACCTCCATTTTAAAGGAAAATTTTGAGTTGATAGAAACTTCTACAATTTTTTTATTTATATTTATTATTTTTTTTACACACAAAGTGGTTCCAATTTGGCAAAACAAAGCGTAAGCGTAAACAAGGCGTTAAAAAATATTAAGTTAATTTTAGTTTCAAATTCTGTCATTCGAGCGCCACCGTCGAGCTTAATTGTTGTCCATAAACGCCCGCTTAAAGGATTTTTTTTATTATTTTATTCTTATTATTATAAAGTTGTTACAAAAATTCGTGTTTTTCTTAAAAACGTTGTTTTTATTATTACGTGGCGAATAATATTATTTTCATTACAGTAAGGTCACAGTAGAAAATCGTTTAATTTTTAAAAGAATCATACGTGTCTATAATAGTTTCGAATTTTCATAACAGATGGCTCGCTAATGCATCATAAAATATATATTTTAAAAATATTTTAATTTAAAAAAGCAGTAAAAATGATAAAATGAATATTTCAGCTACCGCTGTTGAAAAATTAGGGTTTTTATGTGTATAAATAAAAGCGGCGGGGGAATATAAGCGTATATTGAGTGAAGAAGTAGAAATGACTAACCGCACATTATGCCACAAACGACTGCGCCTATTTTCTCCTTTTGATATACGTATATTTATCAATTAAAAAGGCATTTATTAGATCAAAATATAATTTTGAATTGTCATTTGATTATCAAAATATCATTTTGATCCAATATATGCCTTTTTAATTAAAGATTTATTTATGGATTGCTCTATTTTCAAACATAAATATATATATATATATTATATTTAAAAAAAGATAAAATTTCTGTAGCTTTGGATCATCTTGATGATTATGCTATGGTGGTGCAGTCGTGGTCGAACAATAATCTTGAAAAATATAATGTCTTGATTAGAGATTTCTTTATTGAGCTGAGGAATGAATACATATGAAAAACATAATTTTGTAAAAGTACTGCCTGGCTTAAGGCGAGTAGAATAAGAAAAACAAAAGATTATTTACATAATGTACAAAAGATTTGAGCCGGCCAACGGGGAAGAACAACAACGAGTTTTTATAGGGGAGCACGACCTCTGGCGGCCGATTTAGCAGTATTTGTAACTATGAAATATATAATTTTTAATATAATAATATTTTAATATAACATATATGTAATGCGTTGAGTTACTGTTGACTCTTGTAGAATCCTGTCGACTAAAACTGTGATGAGGTTTCCAGTCGACTTAAACTATGGTGTGAGTCCCTGTCAACTCTCGCTATACTGTGTTGACCGAGAGGAACAGTCAGGATGTGGAGTTTTCCAGTACCTCTCTGCACCTTAGAAGACCATTAAAAGTTCTCACAAAGTACAGGCAGTCGTGGTCGAGGCAGAGTGGAAAGCTTGGGAATGTTCATACACAAAAAAACGAAGACAAAGTTGCACTAAGAAAGTTCCGTGAACAGATAAAAGTTGAGCTAGGAGCGAAAGATGGAGATAGAAAAGTTCTTACTGACTACATGGTGGATGAGGTGGACCTGGAGTACAACCTACGAGGGCTCGCGCAGATGGTAAACTGACTGTCAAGTGACTGTATTTTTGGCTAAAGACGGGGGGGGGGGCTTTTATATATCTTTCCCGAGAAAGGGGAGTATTGCATTACAGCACATGCGAGAGGGGCCTGGATCGTCTGGTGAAATTGTACACTGGCGCCGTGGCAGTTTCCTTATTTAGACCTTGTTGTTTTGGGACTGCTATATGCTCGATCTCTGCGTTAGCTCAACTCTTAATCTATTACAGAGTTTTATTTATTTATCCTCAGTTTGTACAAATTACATTACATTTGATGATGTAATGACACATGTCAATAATGCGTATAATCATTTACAGATGTATTTCTATTATACAACATGAAAATATTGTTATAAGTTATATACAATATGGGGTTGTTGGTTTAAATTACCATATATACGTATATACAAATTCTTATAAGTTTATTTTGTAAAATTGCATTTTTATCTGGATTTAGTGAATGTACAAAATTTCTACGTGGTCTTGATGTATTATAGAAAAATATTTATTATTTTATAAACAGATTATTAATTATTTATGATATTTATATTTGCCACTCTCTGTAAACTTCCCTTATTGCCTCTCTAAGATTTTATAAATGTTGATTTTTTCTTCCCTTAAATAAGTTACCGTGCCATCGCGAAGTTTGTCTTTTCTAATATTCTATCTGACAATATATTAAAAATTGATTTTAAAAAATTGAAACCAAATATGGAAATCAGTTCATTGCCGAGCACCCAAAAGTCTTAAATTTTGAAAAATTGCATTGTCATCTGGATAGAGCGAGGGTATAAAATTTCAGAATTCTATGTGGTGTGGAAGTATATGTATAATTGATCACAAAAATAGAAATTAAATATACAAATTAATCCAGTCCCGACCACCTCGAACATATTCTTATGGAACGTCAGCCTCTCATCATGTCAGAGAAACGGCTGCACCTATTTTCTTTGTCTGAAGATAAATATACAAATTCTGTAGTCTATTCTCGACTACCACGGCATCATAGAAGTCTGAAATTTGGTACACTTGTAATGTTAGTAGATTGACATAGCTTATAAAATACAAACTTATATACGTGTGTATGGTCAGGAATTATATTAAAATTTATTCACAAAATGTATAGTAAACATAGAAAAAAGTCCAAATTTACCAAATTTCATACTTCTATGAGCACTCTATGTTGAAACTTGATCGCAATTTTGTTGTTCCATGGAAAGGGGGAGGTGCCATTGCCCCGTTAGTCAGCCACATTTCAGAATTCCCTGTTCACAGTTACCGTAGCGGCTCGGGGCTCACGACACCGTACTAGAGGGAAGTCTCGTACTTGTGCGGCTTCTCCCGCCCGCCATGTTGAGGAGGGAAATCGTATATTGAGTGAAGAGGTAGAAGTGAATAGCTTTCATATTTTATTATTGTAATGGGGGGGTCGGTGGAAGGCTGGTTAAACCGTTTGGTTTTCGACCACTAGGACCCGGGTTCGAACCCGCATTGGACACTTTTTTCTGTTTAAAGAAAAAAAATGCTCCAATAGCCCCCGATTCTTGCAAAAGTCCAACCCCACCAGCGAGTGCAAGTAACCAAACGGGGCTCTGGCATTAGTAAGTGCAAAGTCGAACTGCTTTTCACATGTGTAGACATGTGGTGCACTTACAGTAAAAAGCAGTCGCTAACTACCCACCATGATTATCATGGCCTGTACCACGTGTACTAGGGATAAGCAAAAAAAAAAAAAATTATTGCAATGGAGGTTAAGAAGTAAATGATTAAAAATCACGAACGAGGCATGCGAGTGGAAATATCCTCACTTCATGTTACTAATTTTACTAAGCCACAAACTGCTGCTCTAATTTTCTTCTTTTGGTTTAAATAAAGACATTTACCTAAATGTTAACTAAACACGATTATATCTAGATACATAACACAGAGGTGGTTAGACTATATCATCTCACACCGTCATGTATTGCTACACCCCTGAACCCAATTCCGACAACTCGATGAACTCGTTGAGTTCACTATTGACAACAAAGTGGAATGGAGCGGACTAGAAACCGAAGACAGAACTGCTGGCACTGCCAACGCTGAAAGCCGGACTTAACGTCACACACGAGGCCTCCCATCGGAGTTTTGCGCCAGAACCAGCAGACTAGTAATCAGTACCTAGTCCTGGGTCTGTGGAGCGGGCCAAGCTGCCGGAGGAGAAGTTGAGTACCAATCCACGTTATGTGACACAGGGTTAAAATAGTAGGTCCTCCCGCCCAACGTGGAATGGTAAATGACCACAGCCCCTGCTATGATCATCACAGAGGTGTAAGCGCTAAAACCCGCCCCGCGGTCAATAGCTACTGTCTAACACTAGCTAGATCCTGCAACAACGCCGTTAGTAGAGCTGGAACACAGGGAAGTCACGGTTCTCCATCTGGAACATCTGTTACACACAGCAGCCTAGAATTCAGACTTTATGGTCAACAGATTTCTATTGTCACTGAGTCTCTTTTTTTATCCTTAGAATTCAAGCAATTTGTAAGTTTTTATTCTACCAAACTCTTTTGGTAATTTTAATTAGAATAGTTCTAAGCTTACAAGAAGAGCTTCCAACTATGACAAAGAAATTCGTTACAATTTCGTTTCCACAACCAATTTATAGAACAGCTCTAATCAGCAATCCAAGAGAACCTAGCGGAAAACTAAAACTTCTAGATTCGTATTTCTTCAAGTTGTATAATAAACAACGCCAGGTAAAAATATCCTTTAAAAATGTAAAACACGGTATAAAATATTTGTGGCTGAAAAACGACTATATTTTCACTTAAAAGGTAACTAAATAGGTTATGAATATGGTTATACTTAGTAAATGTTCTTTCTTTGATCTATTTCAATACAATTCTATACTCGATTGTTTAATATTCCTAAACTGTCATTTTTAGCCATAAATTCATATAAAAGTTATGCAAATATCTAGCTTATGAAGGTATAATGTCTGTGAAAAAAGGAACATCAATAAAAATCATCAAGAAAAAAAAGAAGAATGTTTTGACACGAAGAACAAAGGATGATCTTTAATTTTTAAATAACCTTTTGTATTTAGATATATAATCTTTTGCATTTAATCATTTGTTACTTTTATAATGTTGTGCTAAGTATATAAGCCAATAAATATATTTTATATCGAAATGCTCCAACTCTTCAATCGAAAATTAACAACAGTTTTAATTTCTAATCATTCTTTTCAAAGTTATTTAAATTTTTTTAATGATTTTGTTGTTGTGTCATCAGAATGATATTTCGTTTCAAAACCTGGGATATGGAACTTTTCCTTCCTTAAGGAGAAATAACGATTATTTCTAACCTTATGGATGAGGTATGAAAGAATGAATTGTGAAGAGTAATGATAAACGGAAAAATAAAAGTGTCCAGGGATTGGAATCGAACCCACAGTGTTCCGCTTACTGGGCAGATGCCATGTCCACTAGGCTTTCCTTCCTTAAGTATAACAGAAC
>CP092873.1:80999239-81038036 GCA_030710605.1 Cordylochernes scorpioides
TGTGTTAGAGCTTCGACTATCTTGATAATTGTTGCTATCTTAGCATATGTGATGGTCAAAGTTAGATTAATTACTACAGAAATATGTGGAACAAATTTCTTAAAGAATATTAAGATTGGACTAAAAGATACTCAACTGGTGTCATGTTGATTTCTATTAATCCAACCAATCAGTAGAGCCAGTTGACATCACGTGATATTTATCAAACTTCTGGTTGGCTGATGGTGTATCAAGATTTGGTGATCAAGAAGCTTGGTCTGTCCAGCTGACATTGTGGCCCTCATCGGTAGACACCAACATCTGAGATTGATACAAAAGTTGCATTCATCTGGTTTAATATCTTTAGTATGATTGTCAGGGTGATCATAAGAATTCTTACCTGCAATCTTCAACATAACGGTACATAAATTCACAAAAGGTTAGTAATATTGTCTTAATATATATTTGTATTACCTCTTTTTCTTCCTTCTAAATTTGCTGCGGCATCTTCTTGCTATCATTAAATATATATTAATTATTATTATATCAAAATTTGTATCATAATTCCTCATATCTTTTATAATTTTTAAAGAAATCTTATAAAGCAATATATTTTTATTGCTTCGTCAATTATATATTTTTTGTTCAATGATCTCTTATTTATTTATTCTATACAACAGAGAGATAGAGAAAATTAAATGTTTTTGTTTATTGTTTATTGCCTATCGGAACTTTTCTCGTGGTCAAATTTCAATAAAAAATATCACAATATTTCAATGAATATTTTTTTTCTTCAAATAACTATGATTTGAATTAGGATTTTTTAAAATTTTGTTTCATTTACTAAGTAATTATTTAAAGATTTCCTATGCCAACACACACTTTCTAAATCATTTCTACCAAAAAGAAAGAAATAGAAAAAAAATCTCCCAAAAAGAGACGTATTAAAAGTGAAAGTGACCACAAACGAAACCTGTCATTTATCAAGCAGACCTTGGCTAAATAATATAAATGCAGACGACCACAAAGGATTAAAAGAAGGTCACGTGACGCCACACCCAACTTGTACCCTGCGACCTTTTGATTTATGTTCCATTTGACGCCCAACGGTGTAACGTTCTTCTAGGTTTCCTTGCTCGAGGTTTTTCAATTAGAAATTCTATTTATAAATGACGTGGGAACATATGTTTGAATTGAAAAACATCTATTTTAGATTGAGAAGATTTCGTAGATACCATTTCTTTAGCTTATATTTAGAAAATACAGAACTTCCCAGTAAAGGACAACACTTAATTACAGAGCCAAAGTGTTCTTTAGGGAGAGGTGTCCTCTTACCGGAGAGTTTCTAAATAGTAAAAATTATTATTTTGCGAATGAAAACTGTTCTTTGTAGAAAGGTATCCTCTAGTGCGAGTGTCCTTTCATGGAGAGGTTCTACTGTACTTGAATAAAAGACTGACTCCCAATTCTTTCATTAAGTTCGATCCTAACACTTGAGTTTTAATTTTAATATGGAAATAAATAGAAAAACAAATTTACACCACTCATGGACAAAACTTAAGGAAGTTGTGCCTTTTACCATGTATATCGGGATTCAGACAATAACTCTCAAAGATATTACAGTGACCTTTATTGAAGACACACGAGATAACTACACCCATGGACAAAACTTAAGGAAGTTGTACCTTTTAGCATGTATATCGGGATTCTGACAATAACTCTCAAAGATATTACAGTGACCTTTATTGAAGACACACGAGATAACTACACTCATGGACAAAACTTAAGGAAGTTGTACCTTTTAGCATGTATATCGGGATTCAGACAATAACTCTCAAAGATATTACAGTGACCTTTATTGAAGACACACGAGATAACTACACTCATAGACAAAACTTAAGGAAGTTGTACCTTTTACCATGTATATCGGGATTCATACAATAACTCTGAAAGATATTACAGTGACCTTTATTTAAAACACATGAGATAACCAAGTGTAAACAAAATTGCCTCAGTACTCCTTCAAATTTTTGTCCATGAGTGCTTTTCAAGATTTAGAAGTTACTATATAACTTCAAAAAAGAAAAGTCATATTTTGTTATTTTACTATAATAAATAAAAGTATCACATAACTCCGCTTTGCCGGTCCCAAGCCCGGATGAAAAAGGAGGAGGGGGAGCAGTAACAAGCTCACTAAAAAAACCTGGGTTCAGCTGGCCCGTCTGATAGTACCCTGTAAGGGCTCCTAATCCAGGGATACAGGATGAGCAGCGTTTGTACTCCATGTTAGGAGTGGCTGTACATGGCGTCTGTTCCTCATGTCAGAGTTGGCCATTTCTTTTGGAGCTAAGTCGGCCTGCCACTGAGTAGTGCTCCCAGTCTTAATGACAAAGGTCATTCTTCTTCACCCAGTCAAGATGGTTGTCAAACAGACACTATCAAGGGTCACAACTTGATACCCTAATATGTTTGAGTGGAGATATGAAAGAAGAAGGTATCACATCTATAGTTGAATGAGAAGTTTTTTTAGATTATTAAGTCCAAAGACTGGTGCAGCTCCTTAATTAGGTCGTTCTAAGATGTTCTATCCATAGTTTTCAACTGGTGAATTGATGTCTTGGTTTCGCTTTTCATTTGGTTTAAAAATGTGGTACAAGAGGGTTTTCTTAGTCTCTTGTGCATATAATACATATTTCAACTAATATCTTCAGTGGGCTATCTGACTTAGCACATAGCCTAATTAGCAAAGGAAACCAGAAAGTTAAGCCAAAGGAAAGAACAAATGCCAATATTTGATGCTGATTATTTGGCAAAATGCAAGATAATTCAACAAAAGATAAGGAAAGATCAAATATGTGGAATAAACTCTGATATAATTACAAAAACAATACCAAGACTAAGAAAGAAACACTACAAAGAAATGACAATACATCCAGATGGCACAAGAACCTATAGGACATGTAACAACTGTCCTGGTGTGGAACTAACACCTACCCACATATTTTCATGTCCAATGGCCGCAGCCTTGTAGAAAATTGAAGTGGACACTTCAAAGTTTCTGTAATCCCTTTTAATAAAAAGTTGTGGCATTACTTTTACTCTTTTTGTTTCTAGTTAAAAATGATTAACTTCAACCTTTTTTAAAACTTTATTTAGACGCTTTGGCAACCTTCTGTTGAAGTAAATAAAGTTCACTCATGAACAAAACTTATTGAAGTTGTATCTTTTAACATGTATATCAGGATTCAGACAATAACTCTGAAATATATTACAGTGACCTTTATTGAAGACATACGAGATAACTACACTCATGGACAAAACTTAAGGAAGTTGTACCTTTTAGCATGTATATCGGGATTCAGACAATAACTCTGAAAGATATTACACTGACCTTTATTGAATACACACGAGATAACTACTCATGGACAAAACTTAAGGAAGTTGTACCTTTTAACATGTATATCAGGATTCAGACAATAACTCTGAAAGATATTACACTGACCTTTATTGAATACACACGAGATAACTACACTCATGGACAAAACTTAAGAAAGTTGTACCTTTTAGCATGTATATCGGGATTCAGACAATAACTCTGAAAGATATTACAGTGACCTTTATTGAAGACACAAGAGATAACCAAGTGTGAACAAAATTGCCTCTGTCTCCTTCAAAAAAATAAATAACCGGCAGCATCAAAGACTTTACACTTCCTCAAGTTTTGTCAAAGATTGTATATTTAAAAAAAGGCTTAAGTAAACCATTTAAGTCAATTATAATATGTAAAATTATCTTTTCTATTTTACTCTTTTGTTATTACCAAAACCAACCATCCTGTTGATCCTGGATACTTAAAAGAAAGAAGTCCATGAAATAAGAAGTTGAGACAAAAGGCTAAGGAGAATGTACATTATTAAAAGGAACAGAACAAGGTAATAAGACCAAATCTAAATAAATAAATAGTGAGTTGACATTTTAGTAACAGCGGCGTTACTGAAATATCACACACTATTTATTTATTTGGTCTTATTACCTTGTGTTTATAAGCTATTACTAAATTGTATCTTACCAAAAGGGAACAGCTGTTGTTAGGGTTCATCCAGTTGGGTTTAACTAAATGGCCATTCTCCAATATGATCTGTTAGTGAAAAAACCTGAGCTCAGCTGGCCTGGCTGATAGTACCCTGTAAGGGCTCCAGGGATACAGGATGAGCAGCATTTGTACTCCATGTTAGGAGCGGCTTCACATGGCGTCTGTTCCTCATGTCAGAGGTAGCCATTTTTTTTGGAACTAAGTCGGCCTGCCACTGAGTAGTGCTCCCAGTCTTAATGACAAAGGCCATTCTACTTCACCCAGTCATGATGGTTGTCAAATAGACACCATCAAGGGTCACAACTTGATATCCTAATATGATTGAGTGGGGATAAGGAAGAAGAAAAAGAGATCTGTTAGTGACCAACACTCGCAGCTTATCTAGTGACCTTCCAGTACTTCACTCAGCCAGCTCATTGCAAGTCTTCCTCCATTTTTCTCAACATCAACAACTCCAATAACCAGCAAACCTAATTATCACTAGTTCCAACTATTGTTGGATAAATAGTTCCTAAAACTGTAAATAGATGGAGCTGTTAAGACAATCTTAGCTAATTGGATATTATGCTTATTTATTCCCAAACTTTTTATGTTTATATTTATATATACAATATAATGTGGTTTATTCCCATCCCTGGACACTTTTATTTTTCCGTTTATCATTACTCTTCACAATTCATCCTTCATACTTCATCCCTAGAAATAGTCGTTATTTCTCCTTTAAATAAATTTCGATTTTTCGTTCAAAAGAAACATTTGCAGGATAATTTTCAAATGTTTATATTTATATATTAATATTAAAAATGGCATATCCTGACCATGAGCATATGTGCTTTACAGAAGGCAGAGCGCCATCTGGTGGAACAGAAATCAACTAAACATTAATTTAGCCTGTTCCCTGATATTTGGCCAACCCAATTTCTTGATAAATCAAGAAAAGCCATCCACGAACGTGTTTCGCGCTTTTGGCACTCGTCAGCGTGGAGTAGGCTGAACCACTGCGACCAAAAAAGATTTTTTGGTCCCAATGGCTTCCTGAAAAACCAAGAAATGGGTATTTAAGGCCATTGATTTATCAAGAAATTGGGTTGGCCAAATATCAGGGAACAGGCTAAATCAATGTTTAGTTGATTTCTGTTCCACCAGATGGCGCTCTGCCTTCTGTAAAGCACATATGCTCCTGGTCAGGATATGCCATTTTTAATATTGATTTCAACACCTGATCTTTTTATCTTTTATTTAGTTTTTTCATATTTATATATATCTGATAATTTAAAACCCCAGTCATTCTACCATGTCCCTGCCTATGTCCCACCACCTTGTACCCTGTACCAACTTACTGTATAACATGATGTACTGTTAAGAGCCAAATAAAGTATGGACTGTATGTCAGTCAGACAGAGAAAAACAAGGAGATAATACGATTATATATATTAATAAATGATTGCAGTTAGGCTTAGAGTTAAGAGGAAAGATTTCTATCTCGCATCATTAGCGCTAGGTCAACGACACTTTTATTCCAGAGAACTCCAAGACAAAGGACCCCGGAGTTGAATTCGCTGAAAACAACTTTATTTAGGTCAATGCTCCATCCTCACATTTTCTGCTATTACTATCAAAGATGGCTTCCCAGTCGTTTGGACCAATCAAGTCGATTCTTCATCTTCGATGATGTAATGAATGACCAATCAGAATCTCAATAGAGGTCACGTGACACCACCCGACTGGGGAAGCCTCAGTAGCGTCTCTGAGTCTCATCCGTAATAGACATGTCTTCTGATCCAGCGTAAATCGCGGGGTGTAAGCTCACTCTCCTCCATGCTCTCTGTCTGTCAGCATCGGTTCCCTTGACCAACCAATCCTGTGTCCTCACTCCTGCCATCACGCGGCTGCAAAATTCACCAATCCAATCCCAACTTCCAGTTGACAGCACCTTCGCTGTCACAACTATCACAGAGCAAACGGAGAATCGGCAAGATTCTCCACATATAAATTTTTCTATTCCTAAAACTATATTTAGTTCTTAATTTAATTAATTTTTCTCTTAACTACCCATTTCCTTATATTTCAAAAGAATATGTACTTTGACTAAAAAATTTAATAAACTAGTTCTTTTTGAACAACCTTGATTGCATGCAGCACCTTGGTACTTTGCTACAGTGTATAGCGGCTTGTCTGTTTGCTACATTATTTTGGGCTTAAAAATCATACACTTTAAGCATAGCGGTATGTCCACGGTCACCCCTGGGCTCAACACTATTGGATCCGTCTCTGCGCCTCTCCCTGATCTCCGCAGATCACCACCCTGCCCCCCCTCCTCTACATCCCGGCTCTCCTGGCCTCACCTGGCGATGATCCCCTGGCCACCCATCCCCAGGCCCCTCCAACAGTGCTTTGTATATATTCCGCTTTATGCGTCCATCGGGGCTCAAAAATCATTCATTTTGGTTAGCAGCCCTGTAAAAAAAGATATTTCCGTTAAAGAAATAATGCATAAAGAAAGCAAAAATAACATTATCAAGTCTGTTCAACTATAGAAGCAAATTGACTACAAAACAAAAGTTTACTCTATACAGAAGTTGTATCCTCCCGATAGTAACATACGCACTCCCAGTTTGGTGCAAATATATTACAACCACAGACAAAAATAGGATAAACGCATTTATAAGAATCTGCCTTCGGACAAGTATAGGAGCTCCATTCAACCTATCAAACAAGATACTGAAGGAGGACTTGAACCAACCCAATCTAGAAGATATGTACCAAACTTCCCCATTAAGAAATTATACCTTCAAATGCAAAATTCAAATAATCCAACCATACAAGATATTCTACAAAATAAAGGAGATATCAATCCCCGATTCCGACGACCCGGCCCTGACGCTTAGTTAAGAGCTCATCACCCAACAGCTGCAAGGTCCGGGGGACCACCTCTACTCCACGCCATGTGTAAATAGCCAGGACAAGGTGACTCGAATGTAACACCTGTGAATTGAGACGAAATAAATAATAAACTAGTTATTTGTAGACGAATCGTGTTTGTGGTCATTTAACATAACACCACACTATCACTGGCCCCAATTACAACTGTTATTGAAACATCACACAATATTTATTTGGACTTATTACCTTGGGTTTTAATCTATAATCCAAAATGTATCTAATCATTTTACTAGATTGTCCTGTTTTTCAAGACTACAGAATCGAAAATAATTTAATAGTAACAGATCAAAGTATTTTTATTTCCAGTAATGTATATTAAATTCAATACCTTTTGTAGATATATTTTAAATTATATAGCAACAAATATCTTTTAAGAAACTGATAATTTATATTATGTGTTGTTGTTTATCCCTAGTACACGTGATACAGGCCATGATAATCATGGTAGAAAGAAGTAGGCGACTGCTTTTACTGTAAGTGCACCACATGTCTACACTTGTGAAAAGCAGTTCGACTTTGCACTTACAAATGTGCCAGAGCCCCGTTTGGTTACTTGCACTCTCTGGTGGGGTTATATTATGTTGATTGTACATATTTTCAGACACTTCTTTCTTCTGTACACAGTTCTTTTTCTCTCTTTCTCATTGTTAACATCATATGGCTATTCACGGCCTATAATTATTATATATATATGTCATAAAAAAGATGTATTTTAGGTACGTTACCAATTCATTCATGCAGTCGTGGATTGAAGTGAAATGATAACTTTTATATTCAAAATTGTATTTTTTTTAATGATTATATTTTAAGAACAAAAAGTTTGCATACATATAATTTTTTAAATATAATCTAAGTATATACAAAAAACATCTTGGGTTGTACTCCTTTTGTTAAGGATTTTAAAGAATTAACTCTGTGTTAATTCTATGATTATTTAAATTATAATTATATTAATGAATAATAAAAATCATATTTTTATTATGTCATATATGTATAGACAAATGTCATACATGTATGACAGTGCAAGTGTTCCTAGGGGGACATAGCGATTTAAAGTGAAATAAAATTAGGTAAAATTGTTTATGGTTTTATAGAAACTCCTCTATGGAAAGAAAAAAATTATTGGGGAGTGCCTGCTGGCTCATCAGTGGCAAACCCTCTCAACGGTTTTTTCAGTTTAACCAACCAGACTGCTTGAATATTTTCTTAGGTTAGAATCTAGCACTGTTGACAAAACTAGCAAAACCACTGGGAGGGTTCACCAGTGATGAGCCAGGCCTTCCCCAATAATTTGTGTTCCCATTGCACAGAGAAAGGACAGTATTAACTAGTTTCAGGTTGTACAAAGACAAAAAAAAATTGTGATAAGGCACAATTTGGATGATAGATTAGAACTACAAGGTAATAAGACCAAATACAAATAAATTAATAGTGTGTGACGTTTTGCTAACAGCATTGTTTTAAAAAATCACACACTATTAATTTATTTGGATTTGGTCTTATTACCTTGTAGTTAAAAAAAAATTGGGTTATAGTTTAAAATTTCCAGAGAACATGTTAACTACAGTATAGAACCTCTTTAATTCAACACAGACTATAAATCAACCAGTTTTCTTTTTCCCAACTCCGCCTTTGCCGGTCCCAAGCCCGGATGATAAAGGAGGAGGGGGAGCAGTAACAAGCTCACTAAAAAACCTGGGTTCAGCTGGCCAGGCTGATAGTACCCTGTAAGGGCTCCTGATCCAGGGATAAAGGATGAGTCTGTACTCCATGTTAGGAGCGGCTGCACATGGCGTCTGTTCCTCATGTCAGAGGCGGCCATTTCATATTGAAGCTAAGTCAGTGGCCTGCCACTGAGTAGTGCTCCCAGTCTTAATGAAAAAGGCAGACACATTCTAATTCACCCAGTCACGATGGTTGTCAAAGCTCTACAAGCTTGATACCCTAATATGATTGAATGAAGATAAGAAGAAGTTAACTTTTGGTGATACTATATGGATGAGTGGTGACCTTTCGGTAACAACACTGTTACTTAACACACACTTTGTACAGGGTATATCATGTCAGAGACTGCCATTTCTTTTGGAGCTAAGTTGGCCTGCCACTGAGTAGTGCTCCCAGTCTTAATGACAAAGGCAGACACATTCTACTTCACCCAGTCATGATGGTTGTCATGTTCTACAGGATTGATACCATAATATGATTGAGTGGAGATAAGAAAGAAGAAGGAGTTTTTTCCAATCTCAGAAAGTTCCCTACTTCAATTTTTAACCATAACTCCGCCATTGCCGGTCCTAAAGCTCGGATGTAAAAGGAGAAGGGAGAGTAGTAACAAGCTCGTTAAAAAACCAGGGTTCAGTTGGCCCGACCTATCCTTGGGTTACAGGATAATCAGCAGCGTCTCCATGTTAGGAGCGGTTGCACAAGGCGTCTGTTCATGTTAGAGGCGGCCATTTAATACCAGGTCAAAGTTCAAGTTAAACCTCTCTGTAGGTGACCTTGGAGAAATGCTGGATAAAACCAGCGCTTTAAAGTAACTGGCATATAACCTATAGGGAGTCATGCATAAATATTTTAACCATAATACCCTAATTGAATGCACAGCACCTGCTTTAATTCAACAGGCAGCTCTTGGAGGGAGTTGAGATAAAGAGGTTGTGTGTTTACAGTGGCACTCATTCAGATTTTACAGCTGTAGACTAAGATAACAATTGCAGAGTTTCTTTTATTCAGAAATTGGGAGACAAGCTTCCATGCGGTCAGGTTTCATCAGGCCACTGGCTCCTCAAAGGCGTACAACATACATATAATTTTGAAAATCAAATATAAAAATAGTTTCCAGTTGTAGAGAGTTAGGGGAACAGTTTCAATGAGGGTGGACATTATATCTGTGTTGAATATGCTGGAACTGTTGGGGTAGATCTTCTGTTTATGTTGTTATTGTCTTTGGAGATGATAAGGCACAATTTGGATTATAGATTATAAACACAAGGTAATAAGACCAAATCCAAATAAATAAATAGTGTGTGACGTTTCGGTAACAGCGTTGTTAACAGCATCTTCAGACAAAAGTACTGAATGGCAGTACATTCAGTACTTTTGTCTGAAGATGGTAACAACGCTGTTACCGAAACGTCACACACTATTATTTGGATTTGGTCTTATTACCTTGTGTTTATCTTTGAGATATTAAAGATTTGAAAATTTTATTTCTATGAATCTCTATTACATGTATGTTTTGCACACCTTTGCGGAGCCAATGGCTTCATGAAGCGCAACAGTGTGAAAGTTTGCCTCCCAATTTCTGAATAAAAGAAACTCTGCCAATATTTTAAAATTTAATTCAATTATAATATTATTTGCATCAATGATAAGGCACAATTTGGATTATAGATTATAAACACAAGGTAATAAGACCAAATCCAAATAAATAAATAGTGTGTGTCGTTTCAGTAACAGCGTTGTTACCATCTTCAGACAAAAGTACTGAATGAGAAATTTTACCACAGCATGTTTTAAATAGTTACTGATATAGTATAGTATAGATAACAATAACTATTAAAAACATAAATTAACACAAAGCAATAACGCGCCATCTATAGATACATAATGAAAGGATTTAAAAGCACGGATTTATTGTTTGCGGAAGAGCATTGCTCGATGCAAATATTTGAATGTAATTCTACTGTCCTATAAGCTTATGTCCATAGTTTTCTTGAAAACCATTTCTGAGATTACACCCTTCAGTGCTGTGTATATAAGCAGAATCGTCCAATACAGTATTAGAGCTCTGAGAAGCGGTCTGGTGGATTAAATTGACGAAACCACTGGGAGGGTTCACCACTGATGAGCCAAGCCCTCCCAATATATTTTTCATCAGAGTAAGGGCAATAGAAGTTTGTATTATGTATAAAAGAAACATTTGTGCTTTTAAATCCTTCCATTTTATATGTATAGATGGCGCGTTATTGCTTTGTGTTAATATTATTTGCATCGATGATAAGGCACAATTTGGATTATAGATTATAAACACAAGGTAATAAGACCAAATCCAAATAAATAAACATTGTGTGACGTTTTGGTAACAGCGTTGTAACCATCTTCAGACAAAAGAATTGAATGAGAAATTTTACCACAGCATGTTTTAAATAGTTAGTTATAGTATATACTATATAATTAACTATTTAAAACATGGTAAAATTTCTCATTCAATTCTTTTGTCTGAAGATGGTAACAATGCTGTTACTATGATGCACTAGAGCGCCATCTGTTATCAAAATTCGAAACTATTTTAAAGGCGCAAGATTCTTTTTGAAATTAAACAATTTCTACTGTCCTTACTGCAATGGAAAAATTAAAGGGAGAGCCTGGTTCATCAGTGGTGAACCCTCCCAGCGGTTTCGCCAGTTTAATCTACCATACCGCTGTTATATTGCATTTTTGGAAAATTTTCAAAAAGAATCTTACGCCTTTAAAATAGTTTCGAATTTAGAATGCTGTTACTAAAACGTCACACACTATTTATTTGGATTTGGTGTTATTATTACCTTGTGTTTATTTGCATTGATATTTTTCCAATACAAATAAGTGTAGAAAAATATAATGACGATTGAAGGGCAGTGTCTTATAAGGATTTTATTGGCAAGTTTTTGAACGTCCTTCTACAGGCTTTACTATGACAATAAGAAAGAAATATGATTTCGTGATTGCCATTGTAAAGCCTATATAAGGATGCATGCGTCTGAAAGCTTGCGAATAAAATTCTTATAAGAGACTTCTCAAGGTATCTACTTGAACTACTGAAAGATACAACTATCCTGAGCCCCCTATATGTGGGTCAGGCCAGAGATTACGTTCACGATTCTACACCCAATGATAGAAATTACCTCAAAGAAACACTCTCACCTGAACACAAGATTATTCTTGTCAAATTCCTTAACACTGTCATCGAGCATGCTGGGTACATGGATTCCATAACTCGTAACGGCCTGTCTGAACTCAAGGCGGCTTTAAGCTCCTGATGAAATCCAGATGTCCCTGTTGTATTATTTCTCCCTACTGTTGACTAGATGTCAATAAACTATTTTTAATTGTCAATTGTCACTCCTCAAATCCCCCTTGGCAGAGCTGACTGCTATAGGGCGCGTCCCCAGGTGGCGGATAGAGGAACGACCTTCAGATATGAAGACCCGCTGCGAAACAAGCACAATAACTCTGACGAGCAGTCGCGGACCAACAGCAGCATTGTTAGACGAGGAGTAGACCTCTTTAAAAATCCTGACTTCAACTGACCCGGTTGATGGACCTCAGCAAGGATCCCACTCCAGGGATATGGAGGAGCTGCGTCTGTACTCATGTTAGAGTCGACAGTAAAGGCTTCCATGTTAGGAACGGCCTCAAATTACAGGCAAAGTCAGACTTTCACCAAAGTGTGCCTGGATCATGGTGCCATGATCAACAAAAGCTGCACCCTTATATCTCATTCCATGAGATCATGAACTCATGGAATTCGTGTAATCTTTACACAAGGGGATAAGAAACAACAACAATAACATAAGACACTCCTCAAGGTAATAAGACCAAATCCAAATAAATAAATAGTGTGTGACATTTCGGTAACAGCGTTGTTACCATCTTCAGACAAAAGTACTGAATAGTTGTTACTGAAACGTCACACACTATTTATTTGGATTGGATTTGGTCTTATTACCTTGTGTTTTTAATCTACTAGCCGAATGACCCAGGCAACGCCCGTGTTTTACCCGATTGAATGTTTTTATTCAAATACTATTTGTTACAATAATAAATTGGCGCCTTAATTAATTGCATATATTAGTTAATAACTATAGCCTATGTGCTTTATCTGTCTATGTACTGTTGGCTTCCGTAGGCGTCTCATACTGGGAAAAGGAAAGAGAGGATTCCATTTAGTTATTAACTAATATATGCATTTATTTAAAGAGCGACCCGCTCCAAACCAATAGTTACAAAAACGAAAGAGCGAGTGGGGGAGGCATGATGGGGGGCAAAGGTGGCGTGACCGTAGCCAACCAATAGGAGGGCGCCATTCCAAAAAAAAAGCGCAAACTGTGACAGAGGCCGATGAGGAATGACGCTCGTAACTGTATATAGAATAATCCTGATTGTGCCTTTATCATAAGACACTCCTGGTCTGGTTCAAAATCACATTAATAGGTACCGCTCAGCAAGAGCAACCTAGTTCATGATAATTGAAACAATGAATAATAAGTGAAGGTTATTCACATATTAAACAAATTTTAACGTGGGATTCAATCCCGGTTCAAGACTGTCAGGAATCGAGCGTGTTACCCTCTCATCCACCGACTTAAGACACTCCTCTTCAATCGTTGTTATATTTTTTCTATTTTTATTCAAAGAGTTCTATTTTTTTTTTGCATATCCCTAGTACACGTGGTACATGCCATAATCATGTTGGGTAGAAGTAGGCGACTGCTTTTACTATAAGTGCACCACATGTCTACACATGTGAAAAGCAGGTCGACTTTACACTTACAAATATGCCAGAGCCCCGTTTGGTTACTTGCACTCGCTGGTGGTGGTGGACTTTTGGAAGAATCGGGGGCCATTGGAGCATTTTTTTTTTTTAATCAGAAAAAAAAAAAAAAAAGAGTTCAATTTAGTTGATTTTACCAATAAGTGTATAGGAAGTCAGTCGAGGGTCTACTGTTGTTGTTTATTGTCTCTCATCTTCTTGGCCTTGTTGATGACCTGAGAGAAAAGACGGAGGTAGAGGGAGATAGAGTCGGGGGTGTCGTCATTCCCCGGGATGGGGTAGGTGATGAGGTTGGGGTTACAGTTGGAGTCCACCACCCCCACGGTGGGAATACACATCTTGGCTGCACTGACCACAGCTTCATGCTCCTGTCCCATCACATCCTGTGTGTGTAGCAGCACCACCAGGTCTGGCAGTCTGGTCAGGGTTCCAAACACCCTCTTGGAGTCAGTGAACATCTTCATGTCCCAGGGTCTGGTGTGGGAGTATTCCCCGCATTCCAGGGCTGTCTTGTCCACCATGTAGCACGTCTACCACACATACACTGGATGTGTTAGACTTGTAAGAACTACTTATCCCAAGACATGTAGTACATGATAATCATGGTGGGTAATTAGCAACTGCTTTTTACTGTTGGTGTTACATGTCCACAAGAAGTAATTATTATTATCCCTAGTACACGTGGTACAGGCCATGATAATCATGGTGGGTAGAAGTTGGCAACTGCTTTTACTGTAAGTGTTATATGTCCACAATAAGTAATTATTTTTATCCCTAGTACACGTGGTACAGGCCATGATAATCATGGTGGGTAGAAGTTGGCAACTGCTTTTACTGTGTTACACTACATGTTCGCAATAAGTAATTATTATTATCCCTAGTACACGTAGTACAGGCCATGATAATCATGGTGGGTAGAAGTTGGCAACTGCTTTTACTGTGTTACACTACATGTTCACAATAAGTAATTATTTTTATCCCTAGTACACGTAGTACAGGCCATGATAATCATGGTGGGTAGAAGTTGGCAACTGCTTTTACTGTGTTACACTACATTTTTGCAATATAAGTAATTATTTTTATCCCTAGTACACGTGGTACAGGCCATGATAATCATGGTGGGTCGAATTCGGCAACTGCTTTTACTGTAAGTGCACCACTGATTCTTGCATGTCTACACATGTGAAAAGCAGTTCAACTTTGCACTTATAAATGTTCCAGAGCCCCGTTTGGTTACTTGCACTGGCTGGTGGGGTTGGACTTTTACAGGAATTGGGGGCATTTGGAGCATTCTTTTTCTTTTTTTTAATTAGAAAAAAGTGTCCAATGCGGGATTCGATCCCGGGTTGTAGCGGTCAAAAACCAACAGTTTAGACCACCCTTCTACCGACCCCCTACTAGAAGAAGTAAATGGTCTGGCTGGACATAATGTTTGATGGAAGATTGGACCAGTCCTCACAGTCAATATGAAGGAAACTGTGCACAACACATTTTTCTGCTCTAATGGTCAGTCTAACCAACCCCACCTGGGAGTGTAAGTAACAAAATGGAGTCTACCTTGGTCACACTTTGTACATGTATCTACTTCCTTTTTGTTGTTTTAACTTATCCCAATTATACATGGTACAGAATTTGTAAATATTTCTTGTAAGAGATATAGTTAATGTTTTAATTAAGCCTGTTGAAAAGTGATTATTGTTTGAAAGCTTGCATTTTTAAAATAAAAAGAAACTCATTGTGAGAAAATTTTTGTGGTTTTTTAAACACTTTTCACAATTTTTATCTTGAATCATGAAGAGTAGAACAACCTCCACATTGCTGACAGTGTTGGAGGGAAAGCTCCGGGAGAAGAGATCGAGGGGAAGGAGACGACGGGGATACACAGATGAACTAAAACAATGGACTACACACCTACGAGGAGATGAAGAGAATGGCGGAGGACTGGGAGGTATGCAGAGACCATGTGACCTACCCTCAGTATAGGAAGGCATTGAAGGAGGAGGAACCCTCTCTACTAAGGACAGTTTCCACATTTCCAAAATTACGACTTTTTTACTAATCATCTCCTTTCCAGTATATAAGAGACCACTTCTCTCTAAAGGAGACACTTTGGATCTGCAACTAGGTGCTGTCCTTTACACAGATTCTACTATACAGGTCATGATAATTATGGTGGGTAGTTAGCAACTAGGGAGTGTAAGTAACCAAATGGAGTGTGTGCCTCAGGCACACTTTGTATGTGCAAAAGTCAAACTGCTTTCTACAGATGTTTTTTTTTTTTTTGCTTATCCCTAGTACACGTGGTACAGGCCATGATAATCATGGTGGGTAGAATTAGGCGACTGTAAGTTACTGTGAGTGCACCACATGTGAAAAGCAGTTAGACTTTTCACTTACAAATGTGCCAGAGCCCCGTTTGGTTACTTGCACTCGCTGGTGGGGTTGGACTTTTGCAAGAATCGGGGGCCATTGGAGTATTCTTTTTTTTAATCAGAAAAAAGTGTCCAATGCGGGAATCAAACCTGGGTCATAGAGGTCAAAAACCAACAGTTTAGACCATCCTTCCACCGACCCCCTAAACTGTCCTTAGTAGAGAGGTGTCCTCTCATGGAGGTTGTTCTACTGTACCACTTTGGAAAGTTAAAACAACAACAAAAAGAAGTAGATGAAGAGAAGAGACCTACAACTGGGTGGGTCAGACATATATCACAATAATGAAAACCTGAAAATGTTTCCAGGACAAAATGTAAGAGAGGATAGGTACACTAGGAAAGAAGAAACTCTAGCATAAAGAAGCTGAAGAGAGAAACTTTGATCACAGCCAAAAAGGCAGAGAAGTGGTTGAAGACAGAGAAAGTTAGAGAATTCATCAGCAAACTGCCATTATCCCACACAGACTGAAGAATGATAAAGCACAATTTGGATTATAATACAAGAAAATAAGACCTAATCCAAATAGTGTGTGACATTGCTGTTGCTGAACGTCACACGCTAATAAATTATTTGGATTAGGTTCCATTTTCTTGTAACAGACTGAAGAAGTTTTAGGTGCTCAAGGAGCACGGACCAATGGAATTTGTGTAATCATTGCACAAGGGGATAAAAAAACAACAACACAAGTTTTAGGTGGAAATATTGCCGGGGGGGGTATTTGTTCTAAAACAAAAAGTAAATAAAAGAAAGGTTACCACATCTCCCATCAAAATAGAAGCAAAAACCAGATGCCATCTATTGACCCTATCTGTAAACCAGCAGACTTGAGTCGGCAACAAAGCCACACTACCAGCAGACTTGAGTCGGCAACAAAGCCACACTACCAGCAGACTTGAGTCGGCAACAAAGCCACACTACCAGCAGACTTGAGTCGGCAACAAAGCCACACTACCAGCAGACTTGAGTCGGCAACAAAGCCACACTACCAGCAGACTTGAGTCGGCAACAAAGCCACACTACCAGCAGACTTGAGTCGGCAATAAAGCCACACTACCAGCTGTAGCACTTGTTAGTCTACAGGTTGGTCTTTGATTTCAAGACATTCACAATGGATTGAACTTCAATTCATCAATTCGAAATTTGTTTTCAATCAAGGCAGATTCATCTTTAATAAAGAAGCAATTGATGTACAGTTAAACCTGTCTATAGCGCCCCCTCTAAATAGCACCTTCCTCTCTATAGCGCCTGATTTTAAACACATTAAAATGAAAACATTTTACATTAAAAGTGACCTGTCTATTGCACCCTCTCTCTATAGCACCCTATTTTGGTGAGTCTCAAGAGGGGGCACCTATAGACAGGTTTAACTGTAATAAGAATTTTTGATATTACTAAATAAGTTGTATACAACCTATGGAAAAATGTTGATTTTTAATAACAAATATAATACAGAAAAAGAGCTTGACTTAATTTTAACGACTCAAATATAATATATAACTCTGTATATATTCTCTCTGGCATGTTTATTATCATTATATGTAAATAATTATATGTGTAAAACGTATAAATAAATAAATCTTGTTTCATGTAAAAAAAAAAAAAGATATCCACAATGGAATAAGGAAATCTTCAGAATTTACCAAAGAGGATAATATATAAGGTACATTTTGGATCATAGATTAGAAATAAAAAATAATAAGACAAAATGGTGGTGACAATGTTGTTGCCGAAACGTCACACACTAATAAATATATTTGGATTAGGTCTTATTGTATTATAATCTATAATCCAAATTGTGCTTTATCATCTAATCTTTCCTTTTATTTTTGTAACTTTCTTTTATCTCATTAAACAATTTGTTATTAAATAATCACTGCTTGAATATTTGAAAATATAAAAAAAAACCTTTACAGGGAGGTTATCTCTTTCTCTATCTGCCTTTGCTGGTCCCAAGCCCGGATGAAAAAGGGAGAGGGGGAACAGTAACAAGCTCGCTAAAAAACCTGGGCTCAGCTGGCCCTGCTGATAGTACCCTGTAAGGGCTCCTAATCCAGGGATACAGGATGAGCAGCGTTTGTACTCCATGTTAGGAACGGCTGTACATGGCGTCTGTTCCTCATGTCAGAGGCAGCCATTTCTTTTGGAGCTAAGTCGGCCTGCCACTGAGTAGTGCTCCCAGTCTTAATGGCAAAGGTCATTCTACTTCACCCAGTCATGATGGTTGTCAAACAGATACCATCAAGGGTCACAACTTGATACCCTGGGGGGGTCGGTGGAAGGATGGTCTAAACCATTGGTTTTCGACCGCTACGACCCGGGTTCGATTCCCACATTGGGCACTTTTTCCTCAATTAAAAACAAAAAAAAATGCTCCAATGACCCCCGATTCTTGCAAAAGTCCAACCCCACCAGCAAGTGCAAGTAACCAAACGGGGCTCTGGCACATTTGTAAGTGCAAAGTCGAACTGATTTTCACATGTGTAGATATGTGGTACACTTACAGTAAAAGACAGTCGCTAACTACCCACCATGATTATCATGGCCTGTACCACGTGTACTAGGGATAAGCAAAAAAAAAAAACTTGATACCATAATATGATTGAGTGGAGATAAAGAAGAAGAAACTGAGAGAGAGGTACCAGCTCACCTGGCGATGACGAGAGACAAAGAGAATGATGCCGGAGCGGTAGGCGATGTGTCCTGTGAAGTTGAGAGCCTGTCTAAGCCGGTCGGCTGTGATGTCCAGGTCAAATATGAGGTGACCCAGGCGGGAGCCGAAGAGATACGGCCTCATGTTGTCATGAAGGGTTCCCTCCTTGTGACCCAGGTGGACTCTGGCCTGCAGGAGGTCCTTCACACTGAACATCTTGGACACTCCGAAGTAGTCCGGGTTGATCAGGGATAGGTCCTTCTGTGGTGGGGCTGCATCCACACCATGTGTCAACTACCATTGGGTCATTCTAACTGTGTATGAAAACAGCTTTATTACAAATATCACACACATTACATATGTATAAATGGTCTTTTTATTTGTTATTTATTTCTTTAATTAATTCAAAATCTCTTAATCATCAATATTTATTTATATATATTACACTGTTTTTCTTTTGATTATATTTACTTTGTTTAAAATGTATATATTAGATGGTTTATCGCCCAATAAGCTTGTAAGACGTCCGTGGCTCACCTGAAGCACGCGACCTGCTGTGTGTTTCATAACAAAAACCTCGTAAAAGATGGAAGATTGGTCCATCGAATAATTTGATTAATAAAAAATCATATTGAAATACAAAATAAGCCTTATTTTTAAATATATATAAATAAACATTGTATAATTATTTACATAAAATGACAATAAGCATGCCAGAGATATTCGTTATTAAAATCAACATTTTTCTATAGGTTGTATATGACGTGTTTAGTAATAACAAAAATCTTTGCTCTAACTGTGTAACAATCATCAGAGGAAGTCCTCTCTAATAGTCCAGCTACCCCCCTATATTTATATAAAACATGATTAAAACTACAAGGTAACCCCAAATAAATTGTGTGTGATGTTTCGGTAACAGCAGTGTTTACCATCATCAAACAAAATGATAACACACACACACACACACAAGCCTTTTTATTGGGGCATCCAGCCCTATACATGATTCCCCTCTACAGGATTTAGCAAAGGAAGATATTTCAAAGGTAAAAACTAGAATACAAGAAGTAATAAGGAAAAAGAAAAGAGAGAAGAAAGAAAAAAAACAAACAAAAAGAAATATAACCATATATACAAAAAATAAACATACAGAACAAAAGGAACCATACATGATTAAATATTTAAATTAAAGTACCAATGTTTAGGATATGTCAAGGTTAGGATATCATTGAGAGGGCCAGTGTGGAATCAGCCGCGTTCAATCTTCGCCCTCTTCCTCCAAGCAAACCACGACATTCGGCGAATCCATTATTCTCCAACGGACATTGACTGCTGCCTTGTAGAATTTATATAAACCGAGGGAGAGACCCTGATCAACCATCAGTGTGTTCATCCAGCTGCAAATTTGTTGGCAGTCAGGTTGAGACCAGGGTAAGTCACCCAAAATTTCTTTCCTCTGTTTCTCTAAGCAAGAGCATCCAAATATTATATGCATAATTTCGTCTTGGATTCTGTTTTTACACAGATCGCAAGTTAGAGTCAAATCAATCTTCCAGCGCTTTGAACGATTAACAAAATGATAACATCAGACCATTTATTCTTTTGTCTGAACAACTCTTGTTACTGAAACGTCACACGCTATTTATTTATTATTATTATTATTTTTGCTTATCCCTAGTTCACGTGGTACAGGCCATGATAATCATGGTGGGTAGTTAGCGACTGTTTTTTTACTGTAAGCGCAACACATGTCTGCACATGTGAAAATCAGTTCGACTTTGCACTTACAAATGTGCCAGAGCCCCGTTTGGTTACTTGCACTCGCTGGTGGGGTTGGACTTTTGCAAGAATCGGGGGGCCATTGGAGCATTTTTTTTTTTTTTTAAACAGAAAAAAAGTGTCCAATGCGGGATTCGAACCCTGGTCGTAGTGGTCGAAAACTAAACAGTTTAACCAGCCTTCCACCGACCCCCCACACGCTATTTATTAATTTGGATTCAGTCTTATTACTTTGTTCTAATCTATAAAATCCAAATTGTACCTTATAAAACATGATTAAATTATCACACAAGGAGTTTCTTTTTTAATAAATCACACAAGGTAATAAGACCAAATCCAAATAAATAAATAGTGTGTGACGTTTCAGTAACAGCATTGTAACCATCAGACAAAAGTACTTAATGAAAAAAAATGCAGCATGCGCTTTTAAATAGTTGCAATTATCAAGTTTGTAAACAAGACAGCATATAAGAATAGTGCGATATTTTTTTTCTCACATTCAGTCTTTCACCTGATGAAGGTAATAACATTTTTACCAAAACATCACACACTATTTAGTTATTTATATTTGGTCTTATTACCTTGTGTTTCTAATCTATAATATGAATTGTATACCTTATTTTATTAAATCAATCAAGTTTTCAAGCAAAAATATAGCTCTCCTACTTCACAAGGTAATAAAGGGGGTCGGTGGAAGGCTGGTTAAACCGTTTGGTTTCGACCACTACGACCCGGGTTCGATTCCCGCATTGGACACTTTTTATGTTTAAAAAAAATGCTCCAATGGCCCCCCGATTCTTGCAAAAGTCCAACCCCACCAGCGAGTGCAAGTAACCAAACGGGGCTCTGGCACATTTGTAAGTGCAAAGTCGAACTGCTTTCACATGTGTAGACATGTGGTGCGCTTACAGTAAAAAGCAGTCGCTTACTACCCACCATGATTATCATGGTCTGTACCACGTGTACTAGGGATAAGCAAAAAAAAAAGTTAATAAAACCACCAAATCCAAATAAATAGTGTGTGACGTTTCGGTAACAACGCTGTTACTAACAAAAAGCAATAACGCGCCATCTATACATATAAAATGAAAGGATTTAAAAGCACGAATGTTTCTTTTATACATAATACAAACTTCTACTGTCCTGACTGCGATGAAAAAATATATTGGGAGAGCTTGGCTCATTAGTGGTGAACCCTCCCAGCGGTTTCGCCAATTTATTCCACCAGACCGCTTCTCAGAGCTCTAATACTGTATTGGACAATTCTGCTTATATACGCGGCACTTTTTTTTTTTTTTTTTGCCACCAGGCGGCCAGACTGAGTGGACGTGTATTGCATCGCTCCGTATTTTCTGGTAAATATACTTTAAATTTGATTTAACTTTTGTTATATTATATATTTTGAGATAATTTAAATATAGTTTATATTTAAACATATTGAATTTTTAAATTATATATTGATATTGCTAAATCTTTTGGATTAAATTAAACACTTTAAATAACGCTAACAATTCATTAAAATTTTACGCTGTCAATAGATATGCAAAACAATGAATGCATTAATATTAGACAGGTTGGATGAATTATGTAAATATTTTGTAGACAAATTTGATAACAATCAAAAAACTTTGAATAAACAAGATATTGGATATGTAAAAAGTACAACAAAACAGCTAAAGGATAGTGTAATAGAATTAGTGAAACTAGAACAGAGTTTAAATGGAATTGGGGAATGTATGCAGAAAAATTATACCGACATTAGAAACGATTTATCCCAAATAGTAAAACAAAGCAGAAACAAGGACTCGTATGCAGAGGTGGTAAAATATGGGGAAGATAAATTTATTCAAAAAGATAAGCAAATTACTGAGGAACAAACTATCATAATAACTGCCAATGAAGGTCAAAACATCTCACAGGTACAACAAAAGGTGAATGATAGTATAAAATTTTTACGACAGGAGGGAAATAAAATAAAGATTAGCAAGGTATTTATTACTAGGAAAGGTACAGTAATAAAATTGCCTAAAGATCAAGATATAGATCGAATGATAGAAAGTTTTACTAAGCAAGATGATCTAAACAAGCCAAAACTAAGAGATCCAAACATAGTCATAAAATCAGTCAACAAGATGACCAACTTAGCTAATTTATCGACAACGTTATGTGAGATGAACCCTGAACTTTCTCAACTCAGTGAAGAGATCAAAGTGCTATTTCCAATGAAAACCAATAGACCAGAGCAAGATGTAGTACTGAGGGTTTCACCTTGAGTCTACCAAATTATGAAGAGAAATGGAAAAATTTACACGGATATTCAACGATGCGATATTAAAGATAAAATATTAGTGAATCAATGTCAGAACTGTTTTTTATTTAATCCTAATCATAAGAGGAATAACTGTCCCAATCCCAAAAAATGTATTAAATGTGAAAAAGAGGGAGAACACGAATGCTCGACTACAATTAAATGCTGCAACTGCGTCAAACATCCACATTTTAGAAATAGAGATCTGGAGCATAAACCGAATAGTCAAGACTGCCCAATCTATAAAAAAGAGATGCAAATCATAATACAAAGAACAGACTATTCTACACATATAGAAGATGCGGGCCAATAATAAGCTTCCAGAATGATGGGGCGAAAACTATATATTGACAAAATCAAAATTATTCAACAAAATACCAGAAAAAGCAAAAACTGTATAAATGAGCTTTGTGCATCTGATGAAATTAGAAATGCAGATATATAGTAATGATACAAGAACCTTATATAATCAAAGAGGAGGTAATATTTCCAGGACCTTGTACAAAATATCAATTGATGAACAGTCCCAACATAAATACGGCAATAATTGTAAGAAATAGCAGCTTAAAAATTCAATTAAGTACAGAATTCACTAACTCATTTGCTACAACTATAACCATACAAACAAAAAGTAAGAAAATATATCTTTCCAACATTTATATACATCCGAATTCAATGAAAAGTGAGCACGAGGAATTAATGAAGAAGTTAATTAATACAAATTTACATATACCGGTGATAATTTGCGGCGATTTCAATGCCAGAGCTCCGTTATGGTATGATATCAGGAAAAATTATAATGGACATAGACTGATCCCTATCATAGATGAAATAAACTTAATTATCCATAATAGTAAAACTTTCACGTGTCGTGATGCAAGTGTGATTGATCTCACACTAACAAATAAACATGCAATTGCGGCGATCAGAAATTGGAAGACACAGCAGATATCACAAATTTCAGATCATGTAGCTATATCTTTTGAAATATATACAAACGAACAATTTAGTTCAGAAAAATATTATTCCACTTGGAAATTTAATGAGAAAAATGCGAACTGGTTAAGTTTTAGTCAGAGAATTAACAGTACTGAACGAGAAAAAATTGAAAACTTACTAGACATAGTGGATACACCAGAAATGATTGATCAAATGGTAAAAGAACTTACGAACATACTGATTGAGGCAGCACATAATTCACTTAAAGTAAATAATAATATGACAACCAAAAATAATATTAATAATAAGTGGTGGAATACGAATTTACAGCTTCTAAAGGATCACTGTCATTATCTTAGAAACTGTTACTATAGAAACAAAAATTGCCCTAATCATATTAAACAATACTATAAAAGCATACGAAATAAGTATTTACGGGAAATAGAAAAAGCTAGGAAAGCATCATGGAGAATTTTTCTGGAGGAAAACAAGTCGAACAACCCTTATGGAAACTTATATAAGGTGTACAAAACCATCAAAAGTGGATCTAAGCGGAAGAGAAATATGCAAATTTTGGAGGGTAATACTGATATGGAATGTTTGCAGAAGGGTGAGGAATTATTGAATAACTTATTTCCAGATGATAAATGTGAAGAAGATACAAACATCCATAAAAGTATAAGAAATTATAATTTAAAACTACTCAATAAAGAAAAACCGATGGTTATGATTACTGAAGTTAACGACTTAATTGACAAATTAAATCCAAAGAAATCTCCCGGAATAGACAACATCTCTAACAACATGATAAGGCACACTAAACAATATATAGCTCCTATATTGGTGAAACTATTTCAAAAATGTTTAGACCTACAATACTATCCTGCTGAATGGAAAAGAGCAGAGGCAATAATTATTCCGAAACCTGGAAAAACTGATTTTAATAACTTTAAAAATTATAGACCTTTATGTCTTAATTCCAACATTTCTAAAATATTTGAAAAAATAATTAATAACAGAATAATAAAATATTATGAAGATTTTAATTTACTAAGTGATCGACAACATGGCTTTAGAAGATCGAAATCTACTATTACTGCACTAACTGAAATAATAAAAATTGCGTTAGAACATAAAACAAGAGAATATGCAGCAATAATTGCAGTGGATATTAGTGCAGCGTTTGATAATGCATGGTGGCCGGCCTTGATGAAAAGACTAGATGAAGATGGTGTGCAGGCTTCAATGATAAAACTTCTACAATCATACTTTGATAATAGAAGAATAAGATTTAGATATTCCTCAACTGAAATTAATAAGAAACTAAGTAAAGGATGTCCACAGGGAGGACCACTGTCTCCCACATTATGGAATATTCTTATTAATGAGATACTGAATAATAATCTGGATGATAATTGTGAAACAATAGGATATGCAGATGATATTACGCTAATATGTTGGAATAAAACTCCTGAACAACTAAGAAAGACAATAGATAATGTATTAAGAAAAATCAATAAGTGGTGTGAAAGTCGTAAATTAAAATTGTCAGATGAAAAAACAAAAATATTATATTTATTTAAATGCAATAGCGATATAATAGTCTCAGGTAGCAAGTTAATTAAACCGGCTGAAGAACTTAAGATCCTAGGAGTGACTATTAAAAATCACCGAGTCAGAAGCAAACTGGACTTTACGCCTCACGTTAATGAAATGATCATAAAAGTAACTAGAGCTAGTGGATACCTATTTGGCCTGACAAAGAAAGCATGGGGTCTAGACTTTAGACGAAGACTGATATTGTATAAGACATTATATCGAAGTACAATTACTTATGGTTACCCAATATGGTATCCATTCATAAACAAAAAGTCTAAGGACAAACTAAATTCTCTTCAATATAGTATATTAAAACATTGTATACAGGCCTACAGTACAACATCATCGGATTGTACACATATACTTGCACAAGTCCTCAAACTTACTGATTATATTGAATCTAACATGTTGAAAACCGAAATAAATTACAACCAATTTGACTCTTCAAGTAGGAATATAATTTCTAATTATATAAGGGAAAAATTGCAGAAATACTATGAGAAGACTAATACCATTTTCAAGTCCTTCTTCACTGATTCCCAAATACCCAAATATGTCAAGCCAAATTTTTACAATGTCCAATTTTTTACTGGACACGGTAACTTTAGATCATATTTGTACAAAGTCAGAAAGACGGATTCGCCTAAATGCTCATGTGGTGCAGAAGAAGAAAATCCTGTACATATTCTAACGGACTGTCGACTTGTAGAGGACTTGAGAGTCAAAAATCAAATAAATATAAATTGTCTAAATCAAATAGTTAATAATAGATATATGTATATTAATTTTAATAGATTCTGTAGAATGTTTTTTAGTAATAGATAGCCTGGGCTGTAATAACTAATATATAGTTATATGCTGTAAATAGCTCTAAATTTCTGTTCTTATCTGTGATGTTCACTAATATTCATTATAGGGTAATTAAATCGTTAACAAACTGACAAATATGTTAATAATTTCTATTATAATAACTAAAACCATATTAATAATTACTGTAAATAAGCTCCCAAACTTGTTTATGCATGCAAATATCCAAGACGGATATCGCGTGCTTTGTAAATGATAATAAATAAATAAATAAACTTTTGAATGTAATTCTACTGTCCTATAAGCTTATGTCCATAGTTTTCTTGAAAACCATTTCTGAGAATCCATCCTTCAGTGCTGTGTATATAAGCAGAATCGTCCAATACAGTATTAGAGCTCTAAGAAGAGGTCTGGTAGATTAAATTGGCGAAACCGCTGGGAGGGTCCACCACTGATGAGCCAAGCCCTCCCAATATATTTTTTCATCGCAGTAAGGACGGTAGAAGTTTGTATTATGTATAAAAGAAACGCTGTTAATATTAATTTATTTAGATTTGGTCTTATTACCTTGTGTTTATAATCTATAATCCAAATTGTACCTTATCAGCTCTTCTGCTCTTTACAAGCTTGATACCTTAATATGATTGAGTGGAGATAAGAAAGAAGTTCTTCTACTTGTTCCCAAAAAAGAAGGTTAGCTTGGAAATAAATTGGGTTCATTAAGAGGAAGTCATCACTGAGACAGAAACATATTTTGGAGGCCTCAACAATCCCCTATTTTTTGGAGGGGTTGAAATACTGGCACAGGGACAAAGTGAATATACAGTAAAACCCCGCTATAACGAACCCTGGATATAACGAACCTTCCCTTATAAAGAACCCACGCCGATTCCCAATTCCATTCCATTGAAAATACCATCGTTATAACGAACTTTGCGATTTTTAGAATAACGAACTACCCCTATAACGAACCTATTTCGGGTCCCAAAATGATAAAATCTATTTAAAATACGATGCTTATAACGAACTTAGAATTGTAATCTAAAAAAAAAAATGAAAAACAAAATTTTGAGCATGTTTAAAGCTCGCGGATCGCGATTTCAAAACAATAAATTTAGCGGCATTGTTTGTTTGATTTTTGCACTTTATTTTTGCTGTATGTTGTATAAATTTTTACACATTATACTTTTTATTAATTAGAATATCTTTGCATCCATTAAATTTGAAATATAAAAAATGCAAATGGCTTCCAAAATGAAGAAAACAAAGGCATTTTAAAAACAAAAGCATTATTTCATAAAAAAAAAAAAAGGCCATTTACAGAACTTTTCAAAGTGAAACAACATAGGCAAAATGTTAAGAACATATTAAAATAAGAGAATATAACTTTTCTATTATAAAAGATAAAATATAAAGTTATTAAAAATTGTTACAAAGAGGAATCAACTTCAACTTTTGCCGCGATCGCGATCGTACGTTTTAGAACTTAAAAAAAAAAAAAAGTCCAAATAAACGGTCCCGTGATGAAACAAAAATTATTTTTATGCCATTAACTATGGTGATTTTAAAGTCAGCAATGTTTTGCATGGCAGGTTAAAAAAAACGAAATCTAGACCTAGAAGAATATGGGGAAACATGAAATGGAAGAAAAACACTAACTTTATTTGAATGGTGCAATGCTTGGAAGAATGCTTTGAAACAACAAGGTATTAGAGCCATTATTTTCAAGTAAAAATTGTATTATATAATGTGATAATGATGTTTTAAAATCATTTCAGATCTTTGAATATATATTTAATAAAACTTTGCCTAGGATTTGTCTTGATTTTTAACTTAGACATAGAGGTACATGTATGTTAATCATAAGAAGAACCTATTATCTAATGATTTCTATTATTATTCAGTATTAATATAAGGAAATTAGTCAATTAAGGGAATTAAAATAAAGTGACCACTATTAAGAGGCAGCCTCTTCTTGTGTGTATGGCTGTTTTTTAATTATACGGTCTAAAATTTTTGAAAAGTAAAAAAAAATAGCCAAACCGTGGCTATAGTGAACCAAAAGCTCTGTCCCATTGGGGTTCACTATAGAGGGGTTTTACTGTATCCCTAAATTAGGACTTGGTTGAAAATATCATATCAGAGGGTATCCAGCTTGGAGAGCTTGAGAGTTTTGATAGTCTCTGTTGTTTCTTATTGACCTGATGGATGCTAACACAACAACAAAGGGATAAAGATTGTGTTGGTACTTGTGGTTATATGTAACTGGACACAGGGTGCTTCTAAAAGTTATCTTTTGAAGAGCCAAACTTCAATATAACAACATCCCTTAGGACTATTCAACTCCGCCTTTGCCGGTCCCAAGCCCGGATGAAAAAGGAGGAGGGGTAGCAGTAACAAGCTCAATAAAGGACATGGGTTCAGCTGGCCTGACTGGTAGTACCCTGTAGGGCTCCCAGGGATACAGGATCAGCAGTGTTTGTACTCCATGTTAGGAGCGGCTGCACATGGCGTTTGTTCCTCATGTCTGAGGCGGCCATTTCTTTTAGAGCTAAGTCGGCCTGCCACTGAGTAGTGCTCCCAGTCTTAATGACAAAGGCAGACACATTCTACTTCACCCAGTACCCTAATATGATTGAAGAAGAAGAGAAGAGGACTATGCTATTGTTTTTTTTTTTTGCTTATCCCTAGTACACGTGGTACAAAAATGCTCCAATGGCCCCCGATTCTTGCAAAAGTCCAACCCCACCAGCGAGTGAAAGTAACCAAACAGGACTCTGGCACATTTGTAAGTGCAAAGTCGAACTGCTTTTCACATGTGTAGACATGTGGTGCACTTACAGTAAAAGCAGTCGCTAACTACCCACCATGATTATCATGGCCTGTACCACGTGTACCTGGGATAAGCAAAAAAAAAAAACACGTGGTACAAGCCACGATAATCATGGTGGGTAGAAGATAGGCACTGTAAGTGCATCACATGTTTACACATGTGAAAAGCAGTTTGACTTTTGCACTTACAAATGTGCCATAGCCCCATTTGGTTAATTGCACTCGCTGGTAGGTGTGAACTTTTGCAAGAATCGGGGGACATTGGAGCATTTTTTCTTAATCAGAAAAAAAAAAAGTGCCCAATGCGGGAATCGAACCCGGGTCAAAAACCAAAGGTTTAGACCATCCTTCCACCGACCCCCTAATGCTAGAAACAAAGTTAAATTAAGAGAAAGGTATATCCTAATAATGTAACTCAATGTAGCTGATGGCTTGCATCATCTGTAAGGAATAAATATTGTAATTTTTTTTTTTTATTATCCCAGGATTGACCAAATATACCCTTTCTTAATTAATCAAGAAGATGGTAACAACATAAGCATTTCAGGCTGTTAGCCCTCATCTACATGGTGCAATCTATACCACAAAGACCAAAAAAGCTGTTCTTATAGGTTCCCAGAAAAATTATTCTGACAGATAGCGCAAGTCATCAGCAACTTTTATTTGCATGATCACGAGATGCCTTCCTCTTGATTTATCAACCTAATCCCAGTAACATTTTCACTTTTCATAAGGTTACAATAATTGCCTTTGCCGGTCCCAAGCCCAGATGAAAAAGGAGGAGGGGGAGCAGTAACATGCTTGCTAAAAAACCTGGGTTCAGCTGGCCTGGCTGATAGTACCCTGTAAGGGCTCCCAGGGATACAGGATCAGCAGTGTTTGTACTCCATGTTAGGAGCAGCTGCACATGGCGTCTGTTCCTCATGTCAGAGGCGGCCATTTCTTTTAGAGCTAAGTCGGCCTGCCACTGAGTAGTGCTCCCAGTCTTAATGACAAAGGCAGACGCATTCTTACTTCACCCAGTGTGGAGATAAGAAAGAAGATGATGGTTGTCAAATCTCAAGCTTTACAAGCTGGCTACCCTAATATGATTGAATGGAGATAAGAAAGAAGAAGAGAAGAAGACAATGTGCCAAATTGGCCATATAAGACTGCTCCTCTTCCAGGATGATGTAAAGACCTTCCCACAATGTACCATCTGCAGGACCAGAGAGACCTCCCTAGACCACTTCTTGGAATGCATGGGAGCATCAAGACAGGACCTGTATTACAATCCTACCAATATTATGAATTAGATCCAGGATTTTAGTCTCCATGACCCTGTATAATTATACAATAGGATAATACAAAAAAAAATCAAATCAAATAAGAAAAACAATATCAAATCTATGGTACAGCATCTAAAACAAATCTAAAATCACTGGAAAGGATACAACTAAGTGCAGCTAGAATTATTACAGGTCTTCGAAATACCTGCCCTAATGATATTGTACTTTTTGAGGCAGACATTATGCCCTTAAAGGATAGAAGAAGCTACAATCTGCCAAAATATATAAACAAAATCAAGAGTTATGGAAACAAACACAGAACTTCCAAGTACATACTTAATTGGGAATCCAATTTAAGACAAAAAAGAAGGCCCTCTACACCTGCCAAAAGAAATGGATTTTTAAAATATAAAGTGGAAAAAAATTATCTAGCAGAAAAAAATTCTCCATGCAAACCACTACAAAATGTTATTTTTAATGCCACTTTAAATGAACCCACCAACAAACAATACCAAAATCCAGAATACTTAAAACAATTATCATTAGAAATAATTAATAACATTCCTAAAAATGCAATAACTATTTATACCGATGGTAGCAGAGACGAGCTAGGACACACTGGCAGTGGCTGTCTCATTCAAAACCACAAATGGCATTGAGAAAATAAACAGAAGAAACCCAGATTTTTGCTCAGTCTTCAGATCAGAACTTATAGCCATCTATGAAGCCTTAAAATCCATCAGACATTCTAATTATCAAGATATCTGGATTCTCACTGATAGTAGAAGTGCCATACAACACTTGAGTCACACAGGGGAACTCAGAGACAAAGTAAGCAGGAACATAATTGGTTATCTCCAAAAATTCACAAAAACCTCAAAAACTCACCTTCAATGTATACCCTCACATGTTGTCATTGAAGGCAATGAAGCTGCTGATGTGCTAGCGAAAAAAGGCACAAAAGAACCCTTGCCACAGAAAAATAAACTTACTTTTAAAGAAATAGAAACAGTAGCCAAAACAAAAATAAACAAGAACTGGAGGATCCCACCTAAGCACAGTTGATAGAGTGGAGTGAACCCTGGAGGAGCTCTGAACATCAGAAATAGACAGCATCAAATAACACTAACAAGATTTAGAACAGGCCATCTTGATAGGCCATTGAAGATAGAAAATAATAACAAAATCTACCCCATTTGCCTAAAATGTAGCTTGGCACCTGCAGCTCCAGAACACATTTTGGCTTGCATTAGATGTACTAAACAGGACCTTTGAGAGAGGCCACTGCTTATCATCAAACAACTCGAGGAGCATGAACTCATGAATTCGTGTAATCTTTACACAAGGGGATAAGAAACAACAACAACATAATTATACAAAGGATAATTTAAAAAAAAAACAATGTGCTGTTAGAAGCGGCTACACATAGCATCTGTTCCTCATGTCAGAGGCGGCCATTTATTTTGGAGCTAAGTCAGCCTGCCACTGAGTAGCGCTCCCAGTCTTAATGACAAAGGCAGACACATTCTACTTCACCCAGTCATGATGGTTGTCAACTTTACAAGCTTGATACCCTAATATGATTGAGTGGAGATAAGAAAGAAGAAGGAGACTTAAACATATCAGGGTATCAAGCCTGTAAAGCTTGTTGATGGTGTCTACTGGGGGGATGAGTAGAGCTCATCAATGGATGAGTCAATACAGTCTATAATGTGGGTTGCAGGTTGACACTTAGTACATAGTGGTAAAACCTTGCAACCATTCTGGAAAGTCATTGTCCATAGATGACCAGGTAAGCAGTACTACCAACCAACTAAATCCATGTTAAGGTCAGGAACTCACCATGGATTGGATTAGAGACCTCCTTTGTCTGAAGACTGACACCTGAGACAACAACAGCACAGGTGGGGTTAGTCAACCTACAGTGTCGGAGGTTTTACAAACTTACCTGCGGCTGCGGAGCATCTCCTGCTCAATTCTGGAACCAACAAACTCTATTAACTTTTTTGTGTGTACACAATAAATTTATACACATGGTACACGCCATGATAATCATGGTAGGTAGAAGTAGGCGACTGCTTTTACTGTATGTACACCACATGTCTACACATGTGAAAAGCAGGTCGACTTTTCACTTACAAATGTGCCAGAGCCCCATTTGATTACTTGCACTCACTGGTGGGGTTGGACTTTTTCAAGAATCGGGGGCCATTGGAGCAACTCTTCTTTTATCTATCTTAAGTAAACACATGGCACAGGGGGAAATACCTTGCTGTCACAACAGGTAACGACATGCCAACTTGCCCCTACTGCGGGTAACCCCTCCCAGACTCTGTTGTAAATATAGGCGAATTAAAAATAAACAGTTACAGTAGAACTACCTCCCTGTAAAGACACTTAGTTGCAGAGCCAAAGTGTCCTTTAGGGAGAGGTGTCTTCTTGTTGTTTCTTATCCCCTTGTGTAAAGATTACACGAATTCCATGAGTCCATGCTCCTCGAGCTGATCTCATGGAATGGGGTGTAGGGATACAGCTTTCCTTGATCATGGCACTATGCTTCAGGCACACTTTGGTGAAAGTCTGACTTTGCCTGTAGTTTGAGGCTGTTCCTAACATGGAAGCCTTTGCTGCCGACTTTAACATGAGTACAGACGCAGCTCCTCCGTATCCCTGAAGTGGGACCATTGCTGAGGTCTATCAACCGGGTCAGTTGAAGTCAGGATTTTTAAAGAGGTCTACTCCTCTTCTAACAATGCTGCTGTTGGTCTGCGACACCTTATTCATCAGTTATGAGGCGTCTTCTTACCGGAGAGTTGCTAAATAGTAAAAAATGGTAATTTTGGTGATGAAAACTGTCCCTTTTAGAGAAGTGTCTTCTAGTGCAAGTCTCATGGAGGTTCTAATGTATCGTCGGCCTGGCAGCCCAGGGTTAAGGGTGACTTTACACTCCATCTATTCCTTACAAGCTTACATTGCCACAGACTCTATGCAGACAAATCATAGTGTTGTGCTGGAATTTACAGATGCTCTAATGCCCTAAGTAGACCACATGTCTTTAAATGTAGAAAGAAGTTTTGTAATTTTGTATTTACAAGATGCCAGAGCCCTGTTTGGTTACTTGCACTCAATTTATTTATTTATTTCAACACACAAAACGCGATATTCCTGCTAGGGATAATTGCGTCGATTTACATTTTTTAAACAGAAACAGTTATAAACATATTATACAAGAAAGTAATCAAAAAAAAAAAAAAAGAGAAACAATAATATATATTAGGAACCTGAACCTTTCAGGTTAGAAAGAAAATCATAAATATATCTACAAAGATAATTAAATCTTTGATAATTCTCTCTGCTATTTACAAATTGATATAGATTTACAACATTATTTATTGTCTGTTGTCTAGCGGTGAAGAAGAGTGGACATTCCAGCAGTAGGTGTCTTGAGTCCTGGAATTCGTTGCCATAATGACAGCTAGTCCACTTGCACTCAATGGCGGGGTTAAACTTGTGTATACACCATTGTGAAACATTTTTAAAAATATTATTATACCTGCATTGGAACTTTTTTCTAAAAAAAAAAAAAAAAAGAAGAGATGGTGGCCGGTGGTATAAACAATCGGTTTCAGACAGCCATGAACCGGGATTGAATCCCACATTGTACACTTTTTACTGTGAAGAACCTGTTCATATTATCCATTGTAAATAACATAAACTAGGCTGTTCTTTTTGAGTGGTATCTAATAAAGTTATTTTGGAACAGGAAGGGCTTTTTTTTAAAGCAAAAAAAAATAAGGTTTCAATGACTCCTGCGAGCTTTTGCAAAAGTCCAACCTCATTGGTGAGTTCTGGTAACTAAACTCTCTATTGGATCTCTTTTGCCCGTCAAAATTTGTCAAGAAAGACACAAAGTAAATCTCGTGTTAAAGTTAGTATTCAAAAGAAGTAAAGGTCAAAGGATTGAAAAGGCAAAAAAGATGCTTTTTTTTCCCTGGAGATACAAGAAAAATAAGACCTAATCCAAATAAATTAATAGTGTGTGACATTTCGGTAACAGCATTGTCACCATCATCAGACAAAATAATAAATGATTTATTAATAAATTTATTGTCTGATGATAGGATGTATGTAATAATGTTGTTACAGAAATGTCACACACTATTAATTTTTTTTTGCTTATCCCTAGTACATGTGGTACAGGCCATGATAATCATGGTGGGGAGAAGTAGGCGACTGCTTTTACTGTAAGTGCACCACATGTCGACACATGTGAAAAGCAGTTCGACTTTGCACATACAAATGTGCCAGAGCCCCGTTTGATTACTTGCACTCGCTGGTGGGGTTGGACTTTTGCAAGAATCGGGGACCATTGAAGCATTTTTTTAATTAGAAAAAAAGTGTCCAATGCAGGAATTGAACCCGGGTCATAGCAGTCGAAAACAAATGGTTTATATCATCCTTCCACCGACCCCCCATTAATTTACTTGGATTAGGTCTTATTTTCTTGTATCCAATCTATAATCCAAATTGTGATTTTATCATTTTTTTGGAGAACACAAAGAACTATGAAGAGGATTTAAATCTGAAACAGGGGTCGGTGAAAGAGTAGTCTAAACCATTGGTTTTCAACCGCTCTGATGTCCAACCCCACCAGCGAGTGCAAGGAACCTAATGGAGCTTTGGCACATTTGTAAATGCAAAAGTCAAACTGCTTTTCACATATGTAGACATGTGGTGCACTTACAGTAAAAGTGGTTGCCAACTTCTACTCAACATGGTTATTATGGCCTGTCCCAAGTGTACAAGAGATAATTTAAAAAAAAAATGTTTTGAAACTGAAGAAAAGGAAGATGATAAGGCACAATTTGGATTATAGATTATAAACACAAGGTCTTCTTCTTTCTTATCTCCACACTGGGTGAAGTAAAATGCGTCTGTCTTTGTCATCAAGACTGGGAACACTACTCAGTGGCAGGCCGACTTAGCTCCAAAAGAAATGGCCGCTTCTGAAATGAGGAAAAGACGCCATGTGCAGCCGCTCCTAACATGGAGTACAAACGCTGCTCATCCTGTATCCCTGGATTAGGAGCCCTTACAGGGTACTATCAGCCGGGCCAGCTGAGCCCAGATTTTTTTAGTGAGCTTGTTACTGCTCCCCCTCCTCCATTTTCATTCAGGCTTGGGACCGGCAAGGGTCGAGTTTAAACACAAGGTAAAAAGACCAAATCCAAATAAATAAATAGTGTGTGACGTTTCGGTAACAAAGAAGATGGTAACAACGCTGTTACCAAAATGTCACACACTATTTATTTATTTGGATTTGGTCTTATTACCTTGTGTCTTACCATGATGTTATTCTCTCACTCTCTCTTAAATGTTTCCATCACCCATTATTAAAAAAAAAAAAAAGCATTACCATTTATGGATAACCCATGTATTCTCATATGTAGTATGTATAGATATGTTTAGTAGTAGGACTGTTTCATGAATAGTTTTATTGCTTGAAAAACTAGTATAACATTCGCTTTGGACTAATAATATATAGAATTAGTGTTAGCCACTGAGCGACAAATTAGTTTATAAAATGGTGCAAAGAAAAAAAAAACTTTAAATGCTTCTTCTCAAATTAAATTTTGAAAGGTCTTAAATACTAATAAATATTAACGTTTGTAATGTTTACAACAAATGTTCTCATTTTTACAGCAATAATTTTGATTCAGAATAACATGGAAACTGTGAGAAGACATACGTGAAAATAAGTTTGTTCTTGATAATAACGTTCTTGTACAAGCCATTTCCTTGTTAGTGTGTATATAATTTTATATTAATATTGTTTCTGAAAATTTTATTTACAATATTATGGTGTGCTAAGAAAAGAAATCGCACAATATTTTTTTACAAAAATATATTTTGGTTATAAAGTGATTTTTATTGATATTTTCTGTTATTAACAGACTCTTATTTAAAATTACAAAAAAAAAAACTGTAAAAGTATAAATATTCTATTTTCATATCACGCGAGAACTCGGGTTAACTAAATAAATATGCCGCGATATTATTTAGAATTTATGCGTTTAAACTACATTTTCGGAAAGCTTTGTATATTTTAATATGAAAAAATTTAGTCAATTGTCAGTTAAGTCTTCCTTAAAATATGTTTGAGCCAACCATAAAATAGAAATTATAAAATTAGGTGTTATATATTTTTAATATATAGATTTTAACTTTTGATTAGACTATTTTAATTTATATTTAGACATTTTTCATTTCAATTTAAACACACAGACCTTTCTATAAAAGTCCAAGTGTCTAAATTAAAATGAAAAATGTCTAAATTAAAATGAAAAATGTCTAAATTAAAATGAAAATGTCTAAATATAAATTTAAAATGTCTAACCAAACGTTAAAAACCTATATATATTTTTCAGAGCATTACCCCATCTCAATGCAATGGGTCATATCAAGAATATTTAATCCTAAAATGCGTGGATGTAATAAAATTGAACTATTCTTATATACGCTACAAAAATGTTATTTACAGAATAAGGAGATCTAGGATTTCATATCAAAATAATATATAAAGAATATTGATAAGTATAATATTAAAATATATCAACATATATAGTCACGACCGTCTTTCCTCAATTCCTCAATTCCTCATGTCACGGATGCGCGCGCATAATCATTATGATCATTATCATTATCTAATGATAATAATAATAATATTTATTATTATATTATTATTATTATTTTATTATTAATATATAGTCACGACCGACTTTCCTCAATTCCTCATCGCTGTCACGGATGCGCGCATCATCATTATGATCATTATCTTCTATAGAAGCTTCTATCTTTATAATTATGTATATTTACAAAAAGTCAATTCGCTCGCGCCTCTAGCGGTGAAAATGAGGGGTAATACCAGCTAACCTAATGTACATGTAAAGTTTGGAGCGGGACGTTTCACAAGAGTGACATCCACGGCTCCAATTTATAATTGTAACAAATAGTATTTGAATAAAAACATTCAATCGGGTAAAACAAGGGCGTTGCCCGGGTCATTGGCTAGTTAATATATATTTGTGGCTAATAATACCTATGGACAAAATATAGATAGAGATTTTGTCATGAGAATATTGATCTATGAAATATTTTGGCTCTTATTTTTATGTGTAGATATATTTATGAATTTTTAACAACTACTGATGTCATTTTTAAAATGATGTTTGTAAGGCAATGTTTCACTGTTCACACAGTTACATTCATTAGCAAGTTGAGTAAAAAATCCAGTGGTATTGAATTGATTATCTGAGTTTTTAAAAATACCTGTTCATAATATCTTCTTAAATATTGCAAACATATTCATTTACTTTTTGAATGCATCTCAGAATAATTGAGATTTTTTTTTTGCAGAATCACATTTCAACAGAGAATCTTGAACCCATTATTTTAGAAAGGTCTCTGTGTTTGCATCTTTTCTGAAATTCCACACCTTGCACACCTCTCTTATTTGAATGCAAAATTTTGATTTAGGACCAATTTATAAAACAAAGAAGTTTCATTCCAATTATAAATCTCATTTGGTCTAAATTTTCATAAGATATTATGAAATCAAAATGCATAGCTTTCTAAGTATTAGTTTATTGATCTTCTACAACTACCAGTGGTGGACCTCACTGAAAAGATCTATCCATTTCGTTTTGTATAAGCCAGTTTCTTCAACTCCTGTGAAGAAGAAAAAACATTTAGTCAGAACAAAATAAATGAGGCAAACAGCTTATTTTATAAGGAAGAACAAATGGAACCCAAGATCCCACACCTGGCTTGTTGTTGTTGCTTATTCCTTTTCTTGTAGTGCCCAGGCTGAAGGGGGTCACACACCCGCCCTAAAGAGGCTCCACCTGGACGACGGCGGTGAGATTGGGCTCCAGTCCCCATCGTTTGACCTAGCGATCTCCCAATGCTCCAGGAGGTCACACGCACGCCCCCCTCCATGCTCCAGGAGGAGGGCGATGCTCTAGGCACCGCACCGCTCTAGACTTCTCTAACCATGTAAATATCTGAAAATACTGTGAATGAGATGAATCTATAAATAATAATCACTGTAAATAGAATGAGCTAGGTTAAACCTTTTGAGTGGTACCAAATATATATATTAGTAACGTTTCTATGATAATCTGTACACGCCAATATACAGATGATATTGTTTTGCGTAAAGAAAGAGAGAACAATCAACCGTCTGACTAACTAACTTTATTTCAATCACGCGCCTTTTATTTATAATTACAAATATTTATATAATTCCTGACAGCGTAAAAATTTACATCTATTAATAATTTATAAGCAGAATGTGACATACGAGGAAATTGAACTGGAAATGGCACACAGGTGGTCAGCTTATAGGAAGCCAAATCTTGTAACAATGAGCAGAATCCTTTGTTACAACACGATGGGCGCCAAGAAAGCCAAGTTGAAGAACCCTGACGAGCGGAATCCACCAGATACCATCTAACTACTGGGCCATTGTGGAGGCGTATTTCTGGGGAGAATTGGAGGAAGCAGAGGAATCAAGCGGAGGAAGCTGTCCAAACGCTTCCCTACAATATCGTTCTCTGATGAACTGGCCATGCAA
>CP092873.1:81038136-81132296 GCA_030710605.1 Cordylochernes scorpioides
AAACTGGCGAAACTGCTGGAAGGGTTAACCAGTGATGAGCAAAGGTCTTTCTAATATTTTTTCATCGCAGTAAAGATAGTAGTAAGGTATTTTAGTGGTTAAACTGGCGAAACTGCTGGAAGGGTTAACCAGTGATGAGCCAAGGTCTTTCTAATATTTTTTAATCGCAGTAAAGATAGTAGTAAGGTATTTTAGTGGTTAAACTGGCGAAACTGCTGGAAGGGTTAACCAGTGATGAGCCAAGGTCTTTCTAATATTTTTTCATCGCAGTAAAGATAGTAGTAAGGTATTTTAGTGGTTAAACTGGCGAAACTGCTGGAAGGGTTAACCAGTGATGAGCAAAGGTCTTTCTAATATTTTTTTAATCGCAGTAAAGATAGTAGTAAGGTATTTTAGTGGTTAAACTGGCGAAACTGCTGGAAGGGTTAACCACTGATGAGCCAAGGTCTTTCTAATATTTTCTCATTGCAGTTAGGATAGTAGGAAAGTGTTTAAGTTGTGAAAAAGAAGAATATAAAAAAGAATGGTGTACCGCAAATGTTTCTTTTGAACGAAAAAAAAATCGAAATTTATTTTAAGGAGAAATAACGATCATTTCTAACCTTAGAGATGAAGTATGATAGGATGAATTGTGAAGAGTAATGATAAACGTAAAAATAAAAGTGTCCAGGGATAGGAATCGAACTCATAAAGTTCCGCTTATCAGGCAGATGCCATGTCCACTAGGCTATCCTGTACATAGAAAGAATGGTGTAAGATGTTTTTTTTTTTCTTTTTTTTTTACTTATCCTTTCAGTCTAAATTAGACAAGATCTCGTAGGTCGTGCTCATTAAGAAGTTCAAGAGCTCTTCTTGGTTCTCTGTACAGGGATCCTTTGTCCTTTCCAATACAATGTAGTATATGTTGGGGAGTGGCCTCTTCGGTTTTGCACCTAGTGCACATGGGGAAGTTTTTGGCTCCCTCTTTATAGACTAGAGGCGCAGGTGACCAGATTTCCATCTGGCCAACTGTGTCGATTCCCTTCTGTTTAGTTGGAGGGTCTGTTTTTTTGGGTTTTCTATTTGATATCAAGAATTATGGAAACTATCTCTATGGTTCCTTATCAGTTGTAGCTTCAGTTTGTAAGTGTATAAGATGTAATGTACAGAAACCGCCCAGGTCGAATTAACGACTGTCCAATGAGACGAAGGATTCCGAGGGTAGAGTTAGATGGGATAGGATGGGTTCATGATGATCCCCTAAGGCCCGCCTTGGCCTTGAACGGCTCATGCAGGAGGGAGTGGAGCGGGTTGGAATCACTTAGCTCACCCCGCGAACCTTGTAAGGAAGAACTAGGACGGCCTATGATGGATCAGGGGGTGGAAGGGAACCCAAAAAAACTCCCGTAAAAAATGTGGTGTAATTGCTGGTTTGCTTTCCCTCGTGGAACACTTTCGTACCGGGCTCGCAGTTGGAATAATAACAACATCCTTGGTGGCCTACTGGTTGTGGCTGGGAGGTTCTTACATGGCCTTCATCACATTCGGCTAGTTCATAGTGTACTGTTTGTGGTCCTGTCTTCTTACTTATCCTGAGGTAACCTGGTCGTGTCTTCTTACTTATCCTGAGGTAACTTGTACCTGTGTGGTCGTGTCTTCTTACTTTTCCCGAGGTAACCTGTCCATGTGGTCGTGTCTTCTTACTTATTCCGAGGTAACCAGGCCGAGTCTTCTTACTTATCCTGAGGTAACCTGGCCGTGTCTTCTTACTTATCCTGAGGTAACCTATCTATACCTATAGTCGTGTCTTCTTACTTATCCTGAGGTAACCTATCTATACCTATAGTCGTGTCTTCTTACTTATCCAGAGGTAACCTGGCCGTGTCTTCTTACTTATCCTGTGGTAACCTATCTATACCTATAGTCGTGTCTTCTTACTTATCCTGAGGTAACCTGGCCGTGTTTTCTTACTTATCCCCGAGGTATCATGATCGTGTCTTCTGACTTATCCCGAGGTAACATGTATCTGTGTGATCATGTGTCTTCTTACTTATCCTGAGGTAACCTGGCCGTGTCTTCTTACTTATCCCGAGGTATCATGATAGTGTCTTCTTACTTATCCTGAGGTAACATGTACCTGTGTGGCCGTGTCTTCTTACTTATCCCGAGTTAACATGTACCTGTGTGGCCGTGTCTTCTTACTTATCCCGAGTTAACATGTACCTGTGTGGTCGTGTCTTCATACTTATCCTGAGGTAACCTGTACCTATGGTCGTGTCTTCTTACTTATCCTGAGGTAACCTGTACCTGTGGTCGTGTCTTCTTATTCATCTTGAGTTAACATGTACCTGTGTGGTCGTGTCTTCTTACTTATCCCGAGTTAACATGTACCTGTGTGGTCGTGTCTTCTTACTTATCCCGAGTTAACATGTACCTGTGTGGTCGTGTCTTCATACTTATCCTGAGGTAACCTGTACCTATGTCGTGTCTTCTTACTTATCCTGAGGTAACCTGTACCTGTGGTCGTGTCTTCTTATTCATCTTGAGTTAACATGTACCTGTGTGGTCGTGTCTTCTTACTTATCCTGAAGTAACCTGTACCTGTGTGGCCGTGTCTTCTTACTTATCCCGAGTTAACATGTACCTGTGTGGTCGTGTCTTCATACTTATCCTGAGGTAACCTGTACCTATGGTCGTGTCTTCTTACTTATCCTGAGGTAACCTGTACCTGTGGTCGTGTCTTCTTATTCATCTTGAGTTAACATGTACCTGTGTGGTCGTGTCTTCTTACTTATCCTGAAGTAACCTGTACCTGTGTGGTCGTGTCTTTTTACTTATCCTGAGGTAACCTGTACCTGTGTGGTCGTGTCTTTTTACTTATCCTGAGGTAACCTGTACCTGTGTGGTCGTGTCTTTTTACTTATCCTGAGGTAACCTGTACCTGTGTGGTCGTGTCTTCTTACTTATCCTGAAGTAACCTGTGCCTGTGTGATCGTGTCTTCTTACTTATCCTGAGGTAACATATACCTGTGTGGTCGTGTCTTCTTACTTATCCTGAGGTAACATACCTGTGTGGTCGTGTCTTCTTACTTATCCTGAGGTAACATGCACCTGTGTGGTCGTATCTTCTTACTTATCCTGAGGTAACATATACCTGTGTGGTCGTGTCTTCTTACTTATCCTGAGGTAACCTGTACCTGTGTGGTCGTGTCTTCTTACTTATCCCGAAGTAACATGTACCTGTGTGGCCGTGTCTTCTTACTTATCCCGAGGTAACATGTACCTGTGTGGTCGTGTCTTCTTACTTATCCCGAAGTAACATGTACCTGTGGTCGTGTCTTTTTACTTATCCCGAGGTAACATGTACCTGTGTGGTCGTGTCTTCTTACTTATCCCGAGGTAACGTGTCTGTATCTGTGATCGTGTTATATAGTACCAGAGCCCCATTTGGTTATTTGCACTCACTGACGGATTATGACATGTGCAAAAGAATCGGGGATCAATAAGAAAGAAATATTGCTAAATGAGTAAAACTATGAGTAAAACACGGAAGTTCATAGCATAAAGGATAAAGGGTTGCATGTAGAGTTCGCATAGAGTGAATAGCAAATACACTCATGGACATCTCTTAAGGAAGTGGAAAGTTATTTGATGTCGCTCGTCGTCTTTTTTCTATGTAGACAGAGGTAATTTTGTTCACACTTGGTTATCACGTGTGTTTTCAATAAAGGTCACTGTAGTATCTTTCATAGTTATTGCCTGAATCCCGATATATTTTCTGAAAGGTACAACTTCCTTTAGCCTTGTCCATGAGTACCTTTCAGAGGTATTGTCTGAATCCCGATAAACTTACTAAAAGGTACAAGTTCTTAATTTTTGTACCTGTGTATCTTTCTGAGTTATTATCTGAATCCGATATACATGCTAAAAGTTACAACTTCCTTAAGTTTTGTCCATGTGTGTCTTTCAGAGTTATTGTCTGAATCCCGATATACATGCTAAAAGGTACAACTTCCTTAAGTTTTGTCCATGAGTGTAGATATCCAGAGGTTGGTGGTTTGTAGTATTCTTTACCTTTTAGAGGTTCCTTTCAATAGCTAGTCTTTTGATGGTATTATATGATATTCTCCTTAAATTGTCCATAAATTCCATTCTTGGCATTTCCTCTTCCTGGTCCTGTGTGTGTGCCTTCATACATCCCTCTAGTAATACTTCTGACCATTCCTAGTGTCCGGAAGGATGTCTAAGATGCTGGTTCTCCTTTCAACCATCTCCAGTAGGTCATATCCTTCCTCAATCATTTTACGACGTCTTCCTGAATGTCTGATTTGTAAAAAGTCCGCCAGATAACTACATTCATGGACAAAACTTAAGGAAGTTGTACCTTTTAGCATGTATATCGGGATTTAGACAATAACTCTGAAAGATATTACAGTGAACTTAATTGAAGACATACGAGGTAACTACACTCATGGATAAAACTTAAGGAAGTTGTACCTTTTAGCAAGTATATCGGGATTCAGACAATAACTCTGAAAAATATTTCAGTGACCTTTATTAAAGATACCTGTGATAACCAAGGATGAACAGCCTCTGTCTCCTTAAAAATAAAAAATAAAAGAGGTGACCGCCGATATCAAAGACTTTCCAATTCCGAAAGTTTTATCATGAATGTATATCGATTTAAAGAATAATTTGAACTTTGAGCTGATTTTTAGGTAAAATTGAGATATGAAGAAAATAAGATATTGTTTTATAAGCCAGCTGTTGTAAGAGATATCTGGCGGTTATCTGGTTCTGATATAGAACACCTCGTATTTAACACAACCATGAACAAAGTTGAAGTTTGACGTTTAAATAGAATTCATAACTATTTTCTTAAGAACGATTTGATTGGTCAAGAGTTAATAATAATTGTTGAGTTTTCTGAGATAAATTATTTTGTTTATTAATATTTAATTGTCACAAAACAATAGCGCGCCATCTATACATATAAAATGAAAGGATTTAAAAGCACGAATGTTTCTTTTATACATAATACAAACTTCTACTGCCCTTACTGCGATGAAAAATATATTGGGAGGGCTTGGCTCATCAGTGGTGAATGTAATACTACTGTCCTATAAGTTTATGTCCATAGTTTTATTGAAAACCATTTCTGAGATTCCATCTGTTTGCGCCTAGCTATGTAAATCACTAGCTAGGCTGCATTGATTCATAGTCATGCAAATTCTTTCTTTCTTTCTTTTAATTATGTAAATATGTGTGTATATAAAATGAGTGGATGATTGAATAAAGTTAGTGTGTTAGCAAAATCGTGTGAGGCGTTCTTCCTCTAGTCATACAACGTGCTACATCTCAGTCTTGCGAAGGAACATCAATCTCGTTAGTCAATCACGCAGGTCTGGTCGTAACATACAGTCCAAATTAAGCTCTGCCACAAATCGTCAACACCTGAGACCAGAAGGAAAGCTGAAGGAGCTACACGGAAGACCAAACTATTACTGTGAGGAACCAGGCTCCCAACATATGGTCCCTCGAGCCGGATATTAAGGAAAAGAGCGTGATTCTGCCGAGAAACAAACCTTCAAATCTGGAAACATGTCTAAGGCAACGAAAGGCCTAAAAATCAAGATCCGTTCACAGACAAGACGAATCGAAAGATACCTGGCATCCATAGATGAAGACATATCGGGAGGCGATCTCCATAAATTGAAAATGATACAAGAGGGTATTACAGAAATAAAAACTGAGACAAAATTCCTATTCGATGAGTTATTTGTACAGGAGGAGGTATATGAAGAAAAAGAACTCGAGAGTTATGAAACAATTCAAGATAAAATGGAAAAACTGGAATTAAAGCTTAGGCGTGCATTGGAAGCAATACAAAGTACAGCGGATACAAAACAAACAAAGGGCCTCGAAACAGTGAAATTGCCCAAGTTCGAGTTGCCTCACTTCTATGGAGATGCGAACTCTTGGTTCAATTTCAAGGAGGTCTTCGGAATGACCATAGATCAAAATCCAGGGCTAAATGATCTACAAAGGCTGCAATATTTGGGCTCCGCAGTAAAGGGAGAAGCGGCCAGACTGATACGTGGGTTCCCAATATCATCAGAGAGCTACAGGCAAGCATGGGATACTCTGGTATCCAGATATGACAACAAGAGAGAGTTGGCTTATGCGCAACTGAATGGAATCTTCAAGATCAAACAAATAAGGAATCCATCAGCAAAGGCTCTAAGGGAACTATTAGACACATGTAACGAGTCTGTGCGCAACCTAGGATCCCTCGGATTGCAAAGAAACGAGTTGGTGGACTTAATCTTGGTACAGTTCTTGAGGAGCAGAATCGATGAGGATATGAAACGACAATGGGAGTTAACCCAGGATGAAAGATCATTTCCTTCATATGAAGACTTCATTCTGTTCCTTGAAAGACAAGCTAGAAGTCTGCCACAGGGATCAGGGGAATATCAAAGAAAAGAAAATGAAATTCAAAGGAACTATGCAAATGTACACATGGCGATTAATGCCAATACTCAAATATGCATAGCATGCAAATCAGGTCACAGAATCTACAACTGTGCTACATTTAGTACAATGCCCATCGAGCAAAAAATGGGAATTTGTTTAAACAACACAAAATGTGCTACAATTGTCTAAAGAGAGGTCATACAAGGCAAAATTGTTACCAAGGACCTTGTAAGAAGTGCGACAAAAGGCACCATACTTTGCTCCATGGGCTTGACACAGAGGTGACTAATAATCAGAAGGGTGCGAAGCCACAGATCTTTAAACCTGTAAGTGAAGTCAACAACACGAGTATTGAACACGGAAGTGAGACCATCAATCAAGTGCTCCTTGCGACTGCTCAGATAATTGTGGAGGGTGAAAACGGTGCACAGCAGATCTGCCGAGCACTTTTAGATAGTGGATCACAGGTTAGTTTGATCACAAAAGAAATTTGTGAGAAACTTGGACTCAAGGGAGAGGCATCACGACGATCACTTAGGGGTATTGGAAATAATCCAGTCCAGGGGTCAACTACATCTGTTGGCTTGAAATTCAAATCGATTTATAGATCCGAAAGATATGAAACGGATGCTCTAGTGATGGAGGTCTTAACAACCGAAATTCCAAACTTCAAATTGGCAGAACCGACCTGGATCATGCAGAGAGGGCTTGAGTTGGCAGACCCTCTGTTTCATATTTCGGCACCTATCGACATTATTCTAGGTGCAGATATGTATGCATATCTGATGCATGGAGAGAAAAAAATGCTGGGAAAGAACCGGCCTATAGCGATGAAATCAAAGCTCGGTTGGATTCTAATGGGCCAAGTAGACAGCTCTCTCTCGTCGAACTGTAAAGGTGGACCTTGTAGCTTAGCGGTTCAAACAACATCAGAATTAGATGGTCTGGTGGGAGATTTCAAGCATACGGAGTCAGTGCCGTCATTACAGGACCAGAATCCAAGAGAAGAAGTTTATGAAACTTACTACCAGAAAACCTATTCCAGAGGCGGCCAAGGAAGATACAGTGTGAAACTGCTATTAAGGAAAGCTCATCAAAACAGCTCCATTCCTACCTCTAGATCTCCAATAATTCCACTGGGAGAAAGGTCTGGTGAAGGTGTCTTGCGCAGATCTAACTTGGACAGCCGGAGGAGTTTTCGGGAGACCAATCGCCTAGCTGGCCCCTCTTCCCATTGCGCCTCAAGATCTGAACTGAAGTTCAGCGGTGGGGGGGAGTATGTTTGCGCCTAGCTATGTAAATCACTAGCTAGGCTGCATTGATTTATAGTCATGCAAATTCTTTCTTTCTTTCTTTTAATTATGTAAATATGTGTGTATATAAAATGAGTGGATGATTGAATAAAGTTAGTGTGTTAGCAAAATCGTGTGAGGCGTTCTTCCTCTAGTCATACAACGTGCTACATCTCAGTCTTGCGAAGGAACATCAATCTCGTTAGTCAATCACGCAGGTCTGGTCGTAACATACAGTCCAAATTAAGCTCTGCCACAAATCGTCAACAACTGAGACCAGAAGGAAAGCTGAAGGAGCTACACGGAAGACCAAACTATTACTGTGAGGAACCAGGCTCCCAACACCATCCTTCAGTGCTGCGTATATAAGCAGAATCGGCCAATAAAGTATTAGAGCTCTGAAAAGCGGTCTGGTGGATTAAATTGGCGAAACCGCTGGGAGGGTTCACCACTTATGAGCCAAGCCCTCTCAATATATTTTTTCATCGCAGTAAGGGCAGTAGAAGTTTGTATTATGTATAAAAAAAACATTCGTGCTTTTAAATCCTTTCATTTTATATTTCATTGTATTTTTCAGTGACTATGTATATATTGACTTCTGACTAAATTTGTATATAATTGAGTTTTTAAAATAAAGTGAGTGAGTAATAATTAGTAGTGATTTATCTTCCTTTGGTTGAGTCATTATCGGCCCAATGAGGTGTCGCCTGGGTATTGGAATCACCATTGGGGTGTCGCCTGGGTATTGGAATCACCATTGAGGTGTCGCCTGAGTAGTTGAATCACCATTGGAGTGTCGCCTGGGTATTGGAATCACCATTGGGGTTTCATCTGGGTAGTTGAATCACCATTGGAGTGTCGCCTGGGTATTGGAATCACCATTGGGGTGTCGCCTGGGTAATAAAATCACCATTGGGGTTTCACCTGGGTAGTTGAATCACCATTGGAGTGTCGCCTGGGTATTGGAATCACCATTGGGGTGTCGCCTGGGTAATAAAATCACCATTGGGGTTTCACCTGGATAGTTGAATCACCATTGGAGTGTCGCCTGGGTATTGGAATCACCATTGGGGTGTCGCCTGGGTATTTGGAATCACCATTGGGGTGTCACCTGGGTATTTGGAATCACCATTGGGGTGTCGCCTGGGTATTGGAATCACCATTGGGGCGTCGCCTGGGTATTGGAATCACCATTGGGGTGTCGCCTGGGTATTGGAATCACCAATGGGGTGTCGCCTGGGTATTGGAATCACCATTGGGGTGTCGCCTGGGTATTGGAATCACCATTGGGGTGTCGCCTGGGTAGTGGAATCACCATTGGGGTGTCGGTAGTTGAAGAGGTGGTGATTGAAGATATACAGTCTTCTAAAAGTAAACGCCATACGGCTTCTAATTCGTTAAGAACAAGGGAACCTTAACAACAATTATCTCGTCCTATTGTTAACTTCACCACACCAGTAAAAAAGTTGGTTGTTTTTTGACGTTTTTTTTTTTTTTTTTTTTTACTTTTAGTTTGTATTTTCGATTCAAAATCCGTCCTGTCACCTCATCAGTTTAAACCCTTCTTTGGTAAATTCGACCGATATACAACCCCTCTCATAGCATGTTATGGAATTGAAGCCGTCCCTGTACTGATGAGTGCCATAGCCAGATACCATGGTATATAGGTTGTTGGCTTTTGTCTGAATTTGCAGAAACTGGTGTTATGACTCATTCTTTATCATCAACAGCACGTTCTGTACTGTGGAGTTAAAAACTAAAATGTGTTTTTTTAAATGTATTTTGAAGGGAGATGTGCCCCTCTTTTGGTACATACACTCATGGACAACACTTAAGGAATGGAAGTTCTTTATGTTGCCGGCCTTCTATTTTTTTTTTTTTTTTTTTTTTTTAAGAAGAGAGAGGTAATTTTGTTCACAAGTTTGGTTATCTCGTTTGTCTTCAATAAAGGTCACTGTAATATCTTTCAGAGTTATTGTCTGAATCCCGATATACATGCTAAAAGGTACAACTTCCTTAAGTTTTGTCCATGAGTGTAGTTATCTCGTGTGACTTCAATAAAGGTCACTGTAATATCTTTCAGAGTTATTGTCTGAATCCCGATATACATGCTGAAAGGTACAACTTCCTTAAGTTTTGTCCATGAGTGTAGTTATCTCGTGTGTCTTTAATAAAGATCACTGTAATATCTTTCAGAGTTATTGTCTAAATTCCGATATACATGCTAAAAGGTACAACTTCCTTAAGTTTTGTCCATGAGTGTAGTTATCTCGTGTGTCTTTAATAAAGATCACTGTAATATCTTTCAGAGTTATTGTCTAAATCTCGATATACATGCTAAAAGGTACAACTTCCTTAAGTTTTGTCCATGAGTGTAGTTATCTCGTGTGTCTTCAATAAAGGTCACTGTAATATCTTTCAGAGTTATTGTCTGAATCCTGATATACATGCTAAAAGGTACAACTTCCTTAAGTTTTGTCCATGAGTGTAGTTATCTCGTGTGTCTTTAATAAAGATCACTGTAATATCTTTCAGAGTTATTGTCTAAATTCCGATATACATGCTAAAAGGTACAACTTCCTTAAGTTTTGTCCATGAGTGTAGTTATCTCGTGTGTCTTTAATAAAGATCACTGTAATATCTTTCAGAGTTATTGTCTAAATCTCGATATACATGCTAAAAGGTACAACTTCCTTAAGTTTTGTCCATGAGTGTAGTTATCTCGTGTGTCTTCAATAAAGGTCACTGTAATATCTTTCAGAGTTATTGTCTGAATCCTGATATACATGCTAAAAGGTACAACTTCCTTAAGTTTTGTCCATGAGTGTAGTTATCTCGTGTGACTTCAATAAAGGTCACTGTAATATCTTTCAGAGTTATTGTCTGAATCCTGATATACATGCTAAAAGGTACAACTTCCTTAAGTTTTGTCCATGAGTGTAGTTATCTCGTGTGTCTTTAATAAAGATCACTGTAATATCTTTCAGAGTTATTGTCTAAATCTCGATATACATGCTAAAAGGTACAACTTCCTTAAGTTTTGTCCATGAGTGTAGTTATCTCGTGTGTCTTCAATAAAGGTCACTGTAATATCTTTCAGAGTTATTGTCTGAATCCTGATATACATGCTAAAAGGTACAACTTCCTTAAGTTTTGTCCATGAGTGTAGTTATCTCGTGTGACTTCAATAAAGGTCACTGTAATATCTTTCAGAGTTATTGTCTGAATCCTGATATACATGCTAAAAGGTACAACTTCCTTAAGTTTTGTCCATGAGTGTAGTTATCTCGTGTGACTTCAATAAAGGTCACTGTAATATCTTTCAGAGTTATTGTCTGAATCCTGATATACATGCTAAAAGGTACAACTTCCTTAAGTTTTGTCCATGAGTGTAGTTATCTCGTGTATCTTCAATAAAGGTCACTGTAATATCTTTCAGAGTTATTGTCTGAATCCTGATATACATGCTAAAAGGTACAACTCCCTTAAGTTTTGTCCATGAGTGTAGTTATCTGTTGTGTCTTCAATAAAGGTCACTGTAATATCTTTCAGAGTTATTCTCTGAATCCAGATATACATGCTAAAAGGTACAACTTCCTTAAATTTTGTCCATGAGTGTAGTTATCTCGTGTGTCTTCAATAAAGGTCACTGTAATATATTTCAGAGTTATTGTCTGAATCCCGATATATATGCTGAAAGGTACAACTTCCTTAAGTTTTGTCCATGAGTGTAATTATCTCGTGTGTCTTCAATAAAGGTCACTGTAATATATATTCAGAGTTATTGTCTGAATCCCGATATATATGCTGAAAGGTACAACTTCCTTAAGTTTTGTCCATGAGTGTAGTTATCTCGTATGTCTTCAATAAAGGTCACTGTAATATATTTCAGAGTTATTGTCTGAATCCCGATATACATGCTAAAAGGTACAACTTCCTTAAGTTTTGTCCATGAGTGTAGTTATCTCGTATGTCTTCAATAAAGGTCACTGTAATATATTTCAGAGTTATTGTCTGAATCCCGATATACATGCTAAAAGGTACAACTCCCTTAAGTTTTGTCCATGAGTGTAGTTATCTCGTATGTCTTCAATAAAGGTCACTGTAATATATTTCAGAGTTATTGTCTGAATCCCGATATACATGCTGAAAGGTCTTCTTGAAATTCCGGGCTAATTGGCCTATCTGATAAGGTCTTCTAGCCCCAACATGGCTGCAGAACGCGATGTGGTGGCAAGGGATCCTAAGATCTGGCAGTAGGGGTGTCATCGCAGGGGTGGAGGAAGCTGGAGAGGTCAGGGAAACAGCGCCTTGATGAAGTGAGAAGCAGGGATGTAGTCCAGTTGAGGAGGCAGGAGGTCCTGGAAGCCTAGAACAAAATTTGTGACGGCCGGGAATAGAATGCTGAAAGGTACAACTTCCTTAAGTTTTGTCCATGAGTGTAAAAAAAAAAATAACTACAATTAAAAAATTAATACGATTTAAAACCCTAAATATAGTTTAAGAAAGAAAGAAAGTAATAAATATCAGACGGTATTTCACAGAATGGAAGTTGAAAACCGTGCTGCCATCTACCGATCATTTTGTTAACTAATTTAATTCTTTTTTTTATTTTAATATAATAACTCGATATTTCACTATTATAAATTATACTCTATTTGGTATTTAATTTATATAAATTATGTCAATATTTAATAAAATTTTTACATAATTATATTTTAAAATATACACTTACATTTTTAAAAAATATAATATTTTTTAAAAACTATTAAATTTCTTATAAGGTGTATACAGGAAGTGACCCATAAGTCCCGAATCTTTTAATTTTTTAAATAAAAATAAATAAAAGGGTTTGGGACTTATGACCCTGCATATAAATATTTACGGTATAAAGTTAGAGAGAGAGAGAAAGAGAAAATAGAGGTAACCCAGGCTTCTGGAGCATAAATCGCCAACTACCCGGGCTATACAGCTACAGTCTAGAAGAGAAGGCAGATTACTGAGGTGAACCAGGTAGTTCCAGGCTGAGTCAGGAAGTAGGAACAGGACTTGTACTCCAAGCAGTGTCTGTAGACTGTGTAGTACAAAAGCTGGACAGGAGGTGGTCCACAGTCTGTGACTCTTCCCGGCAGTGAGGACATGTTGGATCTAGATCTCTATGCCAGAGATCTGCCAGAACGTGGCCGTGACCGGTAAGGATGGTAGTGGTGGCCATCCCAAGACGTATTTTGGACAGGAATGACCTAAGGCGGATTGGAGAGGTCGCAAATCTTTTGAGTTTTCTGTTATGGTAATCCTGGGTCTAGACTAAGGTCCAAGCTTCCATAGCAGATGAGTGGGCACGGCTAAGGGCAAAGCTTTGGGGAAGGATGGAGTTGGATTGTTCCAGGTTAGAGATTGCTGACATAAAGTTACTGGAGGTTGATATTCATATACCAAAAGAGACACATCTTCCTTTAATTACACATCAGAACGATGGCATTACTCCAGTAAAAAAATTTACTAGTGATGATAAAGTATGATGTAAAACACCAGTTTTGACAAATTCAGACATAAATCCAACCTGTATACCTGTATTTTGGTACACATATAAATCTATAGAAGTAATGGGCGCTTCTCCCCGTCAAAATAAACGTCAGAATCTGACGCCATCTATTGACCGTCGACGCAACTAGCGGCATCGGGTCGGTGACAAAGCCACAAACACCAACTTTGGCCAACTTTGGTGTTTGTGGCTTTGTCACCGACCCGAGGCCGCTAGTTGCGTCGACGGTCAATAGATGGCGTCAGATTCTGACGTTTATTTTGACGGGAGAAGCGCCCATTACTTCTATAGATTAATTTCCTCCCGGCAAATTTTCCTTCTATATAAATCTTTATTAAGACCTTTTCGTTTTAGGCACAAAAAAATTCAGCCGAAGAATGGGGGATTTAAATATTTGAAACTGTACTTGGATTTTCATTCCTATAAAGCAGAGAAATAATATAATAATAAAATAAAATATGGGCAATGAAAATATAAATATTTAAATCATGTTTGATTGTTGTTTTCTCTTAGTTATTGTTTTGTCAAAATGGAATAACCTATTTATACCAGTTTTACATGTTATAAGGCAATCTTATGCTTATTTATTTTTTATTGGAATCATATTTATAATAAAGTTTATTAACTGAATCCCGATATACATGCTAAAAGGTACAACTTCCTTAAGTTTTGTCCGTGATTGTTTATCAAAAGAGAAAATATCTTTATTTACGGGCTACTAACCAAAAGTTATGATTTTTGAGCCCAAAATCGATGTCAGGTGGCAAGGGACCCTAGGATGTGGAAGCAGGAGATGTCTCGCAGGGGTGGTGGAAACGTTGGGCAAGCAGGGGAATAGCGCCAGGGTGCAGTGAGGCGGGTGCGTTGAATAGGCCAGGAATCCAGGAGAAGTGGCAGATGGAAATGGAGGCAGAAGGTCCTTGAAGCCTAGAACTTGAGGGCCCTAGACTTCAGGATGGGGCAGCTTGAGGCTCTCGCCTCGTGCTTGTCAGGAAGGCCCTGGGAGCAGCAGTTGGCACATTTGGAGGTGCGCTGGTCAGCAATGGATGGGCAGGTTCGGCCTTCATGGCCGTCTTCACCGCAGTGGAAGCACTGTTTATCAAAAGACAATCCAAGTCAGCTTTATGGACCCAATATTAGCTCGAAGGTGGCGCTCGAGTGGTAGAAGTGTGAACTAAACTTGACTTTTTCTTATTTCCATCCATTTTAAAGAAAAATTATGAGTTGATAGAAACTTCTACAATTTTTTTATTTATATATTTATCAATTTTTTTACACACAAGGGGGTTCCACTCTTTGGCAAAACAAAGCGTAAGCGTAAACAAGGCGTTAAAAAAATATTAAGTTCATTTTAGTTCCAAATTATGCCACTCGAGCGCTACCGTCGAGCTTAATTGTGATCCATAAACGCCCGCTTAAAGGAATTTTTAAATTATTTTCTTCTTATTATTATAAAGTTGTTCCAAAAATTCGTGTTTTTTCTTAAAACATTGGTTTTATTATTACGTGGCGAATAATATTATTCGCATTACATTAAGGGCGCAGTAGAAAATTGTTTAATTTTTAAAAGAATCATACGCGTCTATAATAATTTCGAATTTCATAACAGATGGCGCGCTAATGTATCATACCGTATAATATTATTACGGCGAATACATAATAATACAATTATTTTATACATATTACAAAGATGTTATACATAACGGCGAATACATAATACAATTACTTTATACATAATACAAGGACATTATACATAACGGCGAATAATATTATTACGGCGAATACATAATAATACATAATACAATTACTTTATACATAATACAAGGACATTATACATAACGGCGAATACCGTGCGGCCACGCGTCGCGCGAGCTCCGTATTTTTCGCCTCTGGAAAGCGGAGAATTGTCGCTGCAAGCGACGAATGTGGTATGGGCGGATAGCCCATTCAACGCCGATGAATTGCCTGCAAGGTACGGCCTGATAACTCAATCCACAGCAGAATCATCTGCGGAAAACCATTTCCAGATGCAGAAGTCGATGGAAATGCAAGAAATGGCCAGCTATGCAAATTTGCCTACTGGCGAAAGACATGCAAATTCTGCCACTTTGCGCGAATTTGCAACTACGCTGCCTTCATCTAGCGCGCTTCTAGGTCAACAGATCCGGGAAGACATACCTGTAGATCAAAATCCTGTAGGTGGAGAAGGTTACACCGTCGTTCAAAATAAAAGAAGACGCCGCGACACGGGAGTACCGGGTGTCATGGCCGCACAGTCCAACAGTGCTGGATCGACTGCCAGGCGACAAAGATCCTCGCCTGCAGGGACTCACCGTGTCCAGGAAATCAGGACCACGAGGGCCCACATCGCGGAGGCCAGGGCTCGCCAGGCGTCCTGCACAGAGGAGCAGTGCTTCTACTTGGAGTACTGCCCGGACCTCCAGACCTACCAGTACCTGAAAGCCATTCTAAGAGTCGTAGGAGGACCAAGGGGCATCGTCCAAATGACGAAGATGAATGGTCATTATCTAGTAGGTCTCGCCGACAGATCCTTGGCGGAACGCCTGATCCGAGAGGGCCTCGAGGTCGAGGGAACCCTCCTCAAGACCTTCCCCTTCAGAAAAAGATCATTCAGAATCACAATTGGCAACCTGCCTTTCTTTGTGAAGGACGCCGCCGTGATGGATGCCCTCTCCCAGTACGGACGCATCACCTCCATCGCCCCAAACAGCTAAGGGTCGGCGAGTTTGACTTCACCGACGGCCGCCGGGAGGCTTTCATTCTCCTCCACGACGGAATGACCCCCGATAAGCTCCCTACTCGCTTCGAGGTGAAGATCAACGGCGAACCCTGGCCAGCATTCCTGAGCTATGGAATAAAGTGCTCGCGATGTAACGGCCAAGGTCATCGAAGAGCTAACTGCCCCCAACTCCATGGGCGCTCCACCACCTCTAGACGGGCCTCACCGCCCTCTACCACCAACCTCCAACCATCGACCGCGCCTGGGCTGCCTGGGCAGTCTTCGCCGCGCCTCCTGCGCCAGCGCCTCCTAGTCCAGCCATGGAGGTTTGCGGCACTCCTCCCGTGGCCCTTGCTGTGCCCCGTCCATCCGCACCTCGGCCATCTCCACCAACGGACCCGGCCTTACCTATGGAGGAGGCGCCTCCTGCCCCTCCACTTGTGACCCCTGCTCCGTCCCTGCAGGCACCTGAGGGTCCCGTTGGCCCTCACCCAGCGACGACACATCATCCCGAGCCGACGCTTCCCGCTCGGCCAGACTTCGTTGCCCCGCGTGGCCCTCCGCCCACCCAGGAGACCCTCAAGCCTGCAGCCCTAACACCGGACGCAGAAATGTCCATCGTGGAGGAGTCCTCTGGATCCTCCACATCATCAACACGGAGCGCAACGAGAAACGACCTCGTTGCGTTCATCGAGAGACACCCCAGCGTGTCTTTTGCTGGGACGGACGCCCTTGGTCTTGGGCGGGAGGAGGTCCTGAACCTCCTCTCCTCGAGGACCAAGGCGCGATGGCAGGGACCCCTCCTGTCGCCTCTGCAGAGCAATGCTCTTTCCGGTCTAATCGACAACATCTTAGACCTGAAGCCCGGAGGCCAGAGTAATTTATACAAAATATTAAGGCAGGTCAAGGCGGAGCTTAGGACCAGTCCAGCCGCAGTTTCCAAGACCGATGAAGACCGTAAAAAATGGCTCCTTGACACATTCAAGGATTTGAATCACAGAACCATCTTAAGACCCATATTGGAGTGGACCAATGAGGAATCTATCATTAATGCGGTTCTGCGCCCCGAGGACGCTTGGAATCTTTTTCACAACATACCGCGGAAACAAAGGAATACTCTCGCGGACTTCCTTTACACCGTCATCGGGCGCGCTCGGGGCGGCGATCAAATCACTCTCAACGGATTGTTCGATTTTAAGGCAGCTTTGTAGCTGCTGATGAGATCAAGACGTCCCCTCGGAGAGGGCTCCGCCTAATGTGAATTCCCACTTCCAAAGAAGACTGTAAATATTTCTTAACTCTTGATGAAGTGTAAATATTGACTAGTATGTCAATAAAGTCTGTTTTAATTGTCATAATACAATTACTTTATACATAATACAAAGACATTATACATAACAGGGAATAACATTATTACGGCGAATATACATAATAATACATAATACAATTACTTTATACATAATACAAAGACATTATACATAACGGCGAATAATATTATTACGGCGAATACATAATAATACATAATACAATTACTTTATACATAATACAAAGACATTATACATAACGGCGAATAATATTATTACGGCAAATACATAATAATACAATTACTTTATACATAATACAAAGACATTATACATAACGGCGAATAATATTATTACGGCAAATACATAATACAATTACTTTATACATAATACAAAGACATTATACATAACGGTGAATAATATTGGTATTTCATTTTTTTGCAAGTGTTTACGAACTTTTGGGACAACTTTGTATTTTTCACTTAGAATTGTTTCAATAAGATATTAGAGATTTTTATAGTAAAATTATAAATATTTTTCACACACACAATACCATTATTTTCGTTTATTATTATTATTACGACTACCATAGAAGATATCCAGGAGAACGACCTAGAGCAGATGACAGGAGACCTGACAGACAAGAATGGATCAAGGCCAGGAGACCATTTTAACAAGGAACCACTAGGAGAGGCCATAGAAAGACTGCTGGAGAGCTGCAGGACATCAGGGGACCATATCTGTGAGAGCCACAGCACTGATCAGGAGTCAAGATAGCAAATGTAAATATCTTTGTTTACTTTTATAGTTGTTATTTATTGAAGTTGTAAATAAAAATATGTAAATAGACTGACCATTCGCTACACTTTTTATAGAAAAACGTGTAACCTTTTTGAAAAATAAAGTTTATTATTATTATTATTATTATTTGAAATATGCAAGCGCTTTCACGCAATCACAATTTTGACTTAACTCCATGAAATACATTTTATATGAATCTATATTGTATATACGGCCTATGCCTTTAAGAATCCATTGGGCTGATGAAACGCTACCACGTGTGTGAGTTTCCCCCTCAAATAAAAATTAGTACAACATAATTTTTTTAAAAGATTTGAATTTAAAAATGCATTAAAAAGATAAAGATAAATATATTTTTGAGCTACCACCGTTGAACAATTAGAGTTTATTTGAGCATAAATAAAAGCGATCATTATATATTGAGTGAAAAGGTGATAATATTTAGTGAAACATAAAAAAAAATCACGAACAAGGCATGCCAATGGAAATATCCCCACAAGTATTCATATCTCTAGTGTTTTATGCTACTGAATTTTTAATGAATGTCAGCAGATCACTGCGCCACAAACGGCTCTGCTTCAATTTCATCCTTTTGATTTAAAGAAAGACATTTATCTAAATGTTAACTAGACACGGTTATATCTAGATACATAACACAGAGGGGTTAGACTATACTATCATATATTGCTACACCCCTGAACCCAACTTCCCAATTCCGACAATTCGATGAACTTGTTGAGTTCACTATTGGACAACAAAGTGGAATGGAGCGGACTAGAGACCGAAGACATAACTGCTGACACTGCCAACGCTGAAAGCCGGACTTAACGTCACACGCGAGGCCTCCCATTGGAGTTTTGCGCCAGAACCAGCAGACGAGTAATCAGTACCTAGTCCTGGGTCTGTGGAGCGAGCCAAGCTGCCGGAGTAGAAGTTGAGTACCAATTCACGTTATGTGACACAGAGTTAAAATAGTAGGTCCTCCCGCCCAACGTGGAATGGTAAATGACCACAGCCCCTGCTATGATCATCACAGAGGTGTAAGCGCTAAAACCCGCCCCGCTGTCAATAGCTACTGTCTAACACTAGCTAGATCCTGCAACAACGTCGTTAGTAGAGCTGGAACACAGGGAAGTTACGGCTCTCCATCTGTTACACGCAGCAGCCTAGAATTCAGACTTTATGGTCAACAGATTGTATTTTGTCACCGAGTCTCTTTTTTTATCCTTAGCATTCAAGCAATTTGTAAGTTTTTATTCTACCTGATTTTTGGTAATTTTAATTAGAATAGTTCTAAGCTCTCTTACAAGAAGAGCTTCCAACTATGACAAAGTAATTTGTTACAATTTCGTTGAAACCAACCAATTTATAGAACAGCTCTAATCAGCAATCCAAGAGAACCTAGCGAAAAACTACAACTTCTAAATTCGTATTTATTCAAATTTGATAATAAATAACACCAGGTATATATCCTTTAAAATGTAAAACACGGTTTAAAATATTTGTGGCTGAAAAACGACTATATTGTCAGGAGGACAGAGTTTCCTGGTATTCCCCCTTATCTGGACCGACCGGTCGGGGTAAACAGTGGCGTCACGTGGAAGGAGGATATATCTCAGTTCTCCCCTCTTGCTCTAACGGCTGGGTCGATTTGGCTCATGTAAATAGTAACTCTTATTTTATATTTAAAATCTCTCATATAACTCATTAAATAAATATTTAAAGTAATTCGAAGGCCTAGTTAATTATTTTTCATCGCGACAATTGTGGTGGAGACGCCGGGTAACGAGACAGTCACCAGACGAAGTCGTCGCCTTCAAGGATTGCAACCAGAGCTATCTACAGTGCTTGCATTTCCCGCTCGGAAGAAAATGGAAAGAGAAGAAAACCGACCATTCTGCCATCGGTGGAGAGATCCCACTGTCTTCTCGGGGGAACGTGGGGAAGATTCGCAGCGTTGGCTGAGCGACTTCCAGCGTGTGGCACGTTACAACAAGTGGGATGACTCCATGTGTCTGGCCAACGTCATCTTCTACCTCACTGGCACAGCGAAGTGCTGGTTCGAAAACTTCGAGGAAATCTTGAATTCGTGGGAGGAATTTAAGATAAAGTTTTGTGAAATATTTGGGAACAAGGAAGACACGGCTAGAAAAGCCGAGAACATTCTTCGAACTAGAGCGCAGACGAGTGGGGAAAACGTCGAGAGCTACATACAAGAAGTCCTCCTTCTTTGTAAACAGAGCAACCCCAGAATGTCGGAAGGAGAAAAGGTGAGCCACCTGATTAAAGGCGTAGCGGAGGAAGTGTATCAGGCACTTGTTGGGAAGGACATCAGCACGGTGGACCAATTTGTTGCGTTCTGCCGCCGATTCGAGGCATTCAAGAGGATGCGTGTTGCACCGCCCAGGTTCAACCGACTGCCCAATGTTACCACCATCTCGACCGCTGAACCTGAGAACCTAGAAGCCCTGATTAGAAGAATAGTAAGAGAGGAGGTGCAGAAGTTTATGGCTCCTCCTTCTACATTTGCCGCCCAGGATATCGACACTCCATCTCCCGACCTACGGGATGTCATCCGTAGTGAAATCCAGCAAACGTTGGCTCCTATCTCTGCCCCTCGTCAGCCCGAGAGCTTCCGCCCTCGGCGACAATACCTCCCCCAGAACGATCAAGGTTACCGACGAAGAACCGAAGGACCACCAAATAATCAAAGGACTCAGTGGCGTACTGAAGATGACAGACCGATCTGCTTCCACTGTGGGCGCCCTGGCCACGTTGCACGTTATTGCAGAGACAGACGTCAAGCTTTTGCGGATGCCAGACTTGGAAGAGAAACAGTCGATTTCGGAAGACCAAGAACGGAAAATTACACCATGGGCGAATCAGGAAGCGAACTATCCCAAGGAAGATTTAGAAACCCGTCGCCATATCCCCACCGCGGAAGATTCCAAGCTCCCAGAAGAACCTCACAATCCCCTGCTCGCCGTCCCAGCCGCTCACCCAGTCGCCGCAGTGAGGAAAACTAGATGGCGCGCCCTCTGGAGGTGTGGCCGCCACAGACGAAAATCCTCCCTGCCGTATAGCCGCTACAATGGAAAAGAACTGGATATCTGTCAACATACAAGGACGAAATGTACAAGCTCTTGTGGACTCCGGTGCTGATTACTCAGTAATTTCTGAAGCTTTCAGACGTTCTATAAAGGCCCCAGTTTTTAAAGAAAATGGACCACTTCTAAGAGCCGCGGACAAGAAGCCTATCGTGACCCTTGGTAAGTGCTCTTTAGAAGTTCAAATCAAAGGACTCGATATTATTTTTGATTTTGTAGTAGCCGCTGAATGTAGCCACGATGTTATACTGGGCTGGGATTTCTTCAAAGCCACAGATGCCATTATAGATTGTGGGGAAAACAAATTGTATTTAAGCGAAGCTGAAAAATCCTACGAATGGAAAGACCTGAAACTTTGTGCTGCTATGGACTGTGTCATACCGCCGAAATCTTTTGGCAAGATTGTTGTCACCAGCCAGGATGTATTTGGCAGCAGAGATGTAGTCGTTACAGGTTCCAAACGCCTGCAGTTGGAAAAAGGACTTTTTATTCCCTCTTCCCTCGTTAGGTTCTTACATGGCAGAGCGGTGTTGTGGGTGACTAACAGTACTCACCAGTCTCAAGTGATACCTTCGGACATGAAGATAGGAACAATGCAAGATCTAGAAGTAGGGAGCATATCTAATCTTGACGCTTGTTCTGAAATAGCTGGAAAAGACGAAGTAACTTCCCCAGATGTGAGAGAATGTTTAATTTCAATGATTTCTACTGATTTGGAGGAAACAAAGAAAAACAGATTACTCACGTGCCTAAATGAGTTTTCTGATATATTCGACTTTGAGAAAAAGAGCTTCCCTGTCTCTGGCGAAATAAAACATAAAATCGATACGAGTGATTATCCGCCTGTCAGACAGCGTCCTTATAGAGTGTCTCCCGCCGAAAGACGTGTCATTCAGAGTGAAGTAGAGAAAATGATGGAGACTAAAATCATCCGGCCATCATCAAGTCCATGGGCCTCTCCCGTTATATTAGTGAGGAAGAAGGACGGCTCGTTGAGATTCTGTGTCGACTATCGTCGTCTAAATAAAATTACAAAGAAAGATGTTTACCCTCTCCCTCGTATCGATGACGCGCTGGACACCCTCTCTGGATCCAGGTACTTCTCCACTATGGATATGAGATCGGGTTACTGGCAAATCGAAGTAGACGATAAGGACCGGGAGAAAACGGCATTTATCACTCCAGATGGGCTTTATGAATTTAATGTAATGCCATTTGGTCTATGTAATGCACCAGCAACTTTCGAGCGAATGATAGACAACGTCCTACGGGGATTGAAATGGGACATGTGTTTATGCTACTTAGACGACATTGTAGTCTATGGATCGACCTTTAAAGAACATTTAACACGTTTATACAAAGTTTTGAGATGCATTCAGCAGGCCGGACTGTGCCTGAATTATAAAAAGTGTCATTTCGCCTCGAGACAAATAACTATCCTCGGGCACGTCGTTAATGAATTTGGAACGCAGCCAGACCCAGAAAAAGTGAAAGCCATTGTCCACTTTCCAAAACCCCGTAATATCAGTGAGACCAGAAGTTTTCTTGGGTTAAGTTCATACTATAGACGCTTCATCAAAAGTTATGCTAACAAGTCTCGACCCTTGAATAGCCTTTTAAAGAAAGATGAAAAATTCATTTGGGGCGAAGAACAAGATGAATCTTTCCGGATTCTCAAACAGGAATTGGGATCTTCGCCTGTGTTAGGACATTTCATAGAAGGTGCGGAAACTCATGTCCATACTGATGCAAGCGGCTATGGTTTAGGGGCAGTTCTTGTTCAAATCCAGAATGACGCGGAGAGACCTATAGCCTATGCCTCACGAACACTAACCAAAGCGGAAAAGAATTATTCCACTACAGAAAAAGAATGCCTCGCAGTTGTTTGGGCCCTTGGTAAATTCCGCCCGTACCTATATGGCAGACCCTTTACTGTGGTTACCGACCATCACTCGCTATGTTGGCTGGTAGGCTTGAAAGATCCATCCGGCCGCTTAGCTCGTTGGGCCCTCAAACTACAAGAATACGACATAAACATCGTTTACAAAAGCGGACGCAAGCATAAAGACGCTGACTGTTTGTCAAGAAGCCCCTTGGCTGACACCGCAGAGATAGAAGGGCACATTACTTCCATCCAAGACATTGCAGAAGAACAAAGTAAAGACCCTCATTTGGTTGGGATCCGTGAAAAACTTGCAAATGAAAATTTAAAAGGGTATCAGATGATTGGAGGCGTTCTCTATAAGAAAAATTACGACCCTGAGGGCAAACCATGGCTGCTAGTAGTCCCAAAACAAATGAGGCACGAAATTCTTAAAGATGTCCACGACACTCCAATGGCCGGTCATTTGGGATTTGCCAAAACCTATGACCGCGTTAGAAAGAGATTCTATTGGCCTGGACTTTATAGGACATTTTCCCAATACATTGCTCATTGTAAAGAATGCCAGCGAAGGAAGGGCGTGCCTCAGAAACCTCCTGGACTACTAGTCCCAATACCTCCAACGACCTCGCCTTTTCAAAAGATAGGAATTGATTATCTGGGAAGATTTCCCATATCTCACACTGGAAATAGATGGATAATAGTCGCGACTGATTATCTCACCAGATTTGCGATAACAAAGGCCGCGGCAACAGCGGAAGCTACTGAATTAGCAACCTTCCTTATTGAAGACGTCATACTCAAGCACGGCGCTCCTCGGGAAATCATCACGGACAGAGGAAGAAATTTCATGTCTCAGACCATACGAGAAATAAATAATCTAAACGGAACAATTCACAGATTCACCACGGCATACCACCCTCAAACGAATGGTTTGACAGAAAGACTTAACAAGACCCTGACTGACATGATCTCGATGTATGTTGACGTTGATCAGAAAAATTGGGACAACATCCTACCATATGTGACCTTCGCCTACAATACCGCTCGACAAGAGACAACAGGATACAGCCCGTTCTTCCTCGTCCACGGCCGAGAAGTTGAAACACCGCTGGATTCTATACTGCCGTACCAGCCGGCAGGAACTGCAGAAGATTATGTGGGCCATCTTGTGACCAACGCTGAGGACGCACGAATGTTAGCCCGTCTCAACATCCTGCAGGCTCAGAGCAAAGACAAAGAACGCTACGACAAGAAGCATCAGGAGGTGACGTACAAGGAAGGTGATTTGGTGTGGGTGTTCACCCCAGTCCGTACCGTTGGCTTATCGGAGAAGTTATTGAAGAGATATTTCGGACCCTATCGAGTGATCAGAAAAATATCGAGTGTAAATTATCAAGTAGAAGGCGTGACGAATACTAGGAGAAGACGAAAAACCCAAGATATCGTCCATGTAGTGAGAATGAAGCCCTACCACGACCCTGAAGTCCAAGAACAGATTGCCCAGGGGCATGTGACCGACTAGTAAACAGCGGGACGCTGTTTCTCTTGTGGAGGGAGTGATGTCAGGAGGACAGAGTTTCCTGGTATTCCCCCTTATCTGGACCGACCGGTCGGGGTAAACAGTGGCGTCACGTGGAAGGAGGATATATCTCAGTTCTCCCCTCTTGCTCTAACGGCTGGGTCGATTTGGCTCATGTAAATAGTAACTCTTATTTTATATTTAAAATCTCTCATATAACTCATTAAATAAATATTTAAAGTAATTCGAAGGCCTAGTTAATTATTTTCATCGCGACAATATTTTCACTTAAAAGGTAATTAAATAGGTTATGAATATGATTATACTTAGTAAGTGTTCTTTCTTTGATCTATTTTAATACAATTCTATAACCGATTGTTTAATATTCCTAAACTTTTTGCCATAAATTCATATAAAAGTTATGCTAATATCTAGCTTATGAAGGTATAATGTCTGTGAAAAAAGGAACATCAATAAAAACCATCAAGAAAAAAAGAAGAATGTTTTGACATGAAGAACAAAGGATGATCTTTAATTTTTAAATAACCTTTTGTATTTAGATATATAATCCTTTGCATTTAATAATTTCTTACTTTTTATAATGTTGTGCTAAGTATATAAGCCAATAAATATATTTTATATCGAAATGCTTCAACTCTTCAATCGAAAATTAACAACAGCTTAGATTTCTAATCATTCTTTTCAAAGTCATTTTTTAATGATTTTGTTGTTGTTTCATCAGAATGATACTTCGTTTCAAATCCTGGGATATGGAACTTTTCATTCCTTAAATATAACAGAACTGTGTTTAGAGCTTCGACTATCTTGATAATTGTTGCTATCTAAGCATATGTGATAGTCAAAGTTAGATTAATTACTACAGAAATATGTGGAACAAATTTCTTAAAGAATGTTAAGATTGGGCTAAAAGAAGCTTAACTGGTATCATGTTGATTTCTATCAATCCAACCAATACAGTTGGGCCAGTTCACATCACGTGATATTTATCCAACTTCTGGTTGGCTGATGGTGTATCAAGATTTAGTGATCAAGAAGCTTGGTCTGTCCAGCTGACATTGTGGCCCTCATCAGTAGACACTAGAGTTGACATCTGAGATTGATACAAGAATTCATCTGGTTTAATGTCTTTAGTATGATTGTCAGGGGGATCATAAGAATTCTTACCTGCAATCTTCAACATAACGGTACATAAATTCACAACAAAGTTTGTAATATTGTCTTAATATATATTTGTATTACTTCTTTTCCTTCCTTCTAAATTTGTTTCAACATATTCTTTCTATCATTAAATATATATTGAATTATATCAAAATTTGTATCATAATTCCTCATATATTTTATAATTTTTAATGAAATCTTATAAAGCAATATATTTTTATTGCTTCCTTAATTATATATTTTTTCAATAATCTTATTTCTTTTATCATATACAACAGAGATATAGAGAAAATTAATTGTTTTTACTTATTGCTATTGCCAATCGGAACTTTTATCATGGTCAAATTTCAATAAAAAATATCACAATATTTCAATGAATATTTTTTTTCTTCAAATAACTATGATTTGAATTAGATTTTTTTTTTGTTTCATTTACTAAGTAATGATTTTAAGATTTCTTACGCCAACACACACTTTATAAATCATTTCTATCAAAAAGAAAGAAAGAAAAAAAAATTGCCAAAAAGAGATGTATTAAAAGTGAAAGTGACCACAAACGAAACCTGTCATTTATCAAGCAGACCTTGGCTAAATAATATAAATGCAGACGACCACAAAGGATTAAAGGAAGGTCACGTGACGCCACACCCAACTTGTACCCTGCGACCTTTTGATTTATGTTCTATTTGACGCCCAACGGTGTAACGTTCTTCTAGGTTTCCTTGCTCGAGGTGTTTCAATTAGAAATTCTATTTATAAATGACGTGGGAACATGTGTTTGAATTGAAAAACATCTATTTTAGATTGAGAATATTTCATAGATACCATTTCTTTAGCTTATTTTTAGAAAATACAGTAAAACTTCCCTGTAAAGGACAACACCTAATTACAAAGCCAAAGTGTCCTTTAGGGAGAGGTGTCCTCTTACCGGAGAGTTTCTAAATAGTAAAAATTATAATTTTGCGAATGAAAACTGTTCTTTGTAGAGAGGTATCCTCTAGTGCGAGTGTCCTTTCATGGAGAGGTTCTACTGTACTTGAAAAAAAGACTGACTCCCAATTCTTTCATTAAGTTCGATCCTAACACTTGAGTTTTAATTTTAATGTGGAAATAAATAGAAAAACAAATTTACACCACTCATGGACAAAACTTAAGGAAGTTGTACCTTTTACCATGTATATCGGGATTCAGACAATAACTCTCAAAAATATTACACTGACACCTTTATTGAAGACACATGAGATAACTACACTCATGGAGAAAACTTAAGGAAGTTGTACCTTTTAGCATATATATCGGGATTCAGACAATAATTCTGAAAGATATTACAGTGACCTTTATTGAAGACACACGAGATAACTACACTCATGGACAAAACTTAAGGAAGTTGTACCTTTTAGCATCTATATCGGGATTCAGACAATAACTCTGAAAGATATTACAGTGACCTTTATTGAAGACACATGAGATAACTGCACTCATGGACAAAACTTAAGGAAGTTGTACCTTTTAGCATATAATTATCGGGATTCAGACAATAACTCTGAAAGATATTATAGTGACCTTTATTGAAGACACACGAGATAACTACACTCATGGACAAAACTTAAGGAAGTTGTACCTTTTAGCATATAATTATCGGGATTCAGACAATAAATCTGAAAGATATTATAGTGACCTTTATTGAAGACACACGAGATAACTGCACTCATGGACAAAACTTAAGGAAGTTGTACCTTTTAGCATATAATTATCGGGATTCAGACAATAACTCTGAAAGATATTACAGTGACCTTTATTGAAGACACATGAAATAACTACACTCATGGACAAAACTTAAGGAAGTTGTACCTTTTACCATGTATATCGGGATTCAGACAATACCTCTGAAAGATATTACAGTGACCTTTATTGAAGACACATGAGATAACTACACTCATGGACAAAACTTAAGGAAGTTGTACCTTTTAGCATATATATCGGGATTGAGACAATAGCTCTGAAAGATATTACAGTGACCTTTATTGAAGACACACGAGATAACTACACTCATAGACAAAACTTAAGGAAGTTGTACCTTTTAGCATATATATTGGGATTCAGACAATAACTCTGAAAGATATTACAGTGACCTTTATTGGAGACACGCGAGATAACCAAGTGTGAACAAAATTGACTCTGTACTCCTTCAAAGTTTTGTCCATGAGTGCTTTTTCAAGATTTTGAAATTACTATATAACTTCAAAAAAGAAAAGTGATATTTTGTTCTTCTTCTATAATAAATAAAGGTATCACATAACTCCGCCTTTGCCGGTCCCAAACCTGGATGAAAAAGAAGGTTAGCAGTAACAAGCTCACTAAAAAACCTGGGTTCAGCTGGCCCGTCTGATAGTACCCTGTAAGGGCTCCTAATCCAGGGATACAGGATTAGCAGCGTTTGTACTCCATGTTAGGAGTGGCTGTACATGGCGTCTGTTCCTCATGTCAGAGGTGGCCATTTCTTTTGGAGCTAAGTCGACCTGCCACTGAGTAGTGCTCCCAGTCTTAATGACAAAGGCAGATGCATTCTACTTTACCCAGTCATGATGGTTGTCAAACAGACACCATCAAGGGTCACAACTTGATACCCTAATATGTTTGAGTGGAGATAAGAAAGAAGGTATCACATCTATAGTTGAATGAGAAGTTTTTTTAGATTAATAAGTCCAAAGACTGGTGTATCTCCTTAATGAAATCGTTCTAAGATGTTCTATCCATAGTTTTCAACTGGTGAATTGAGGTTGTCTTAGTTTCGCTTTTATTTGGTTTTAAAATGTGGTACAAGAGGGTTTTCTTGATCTCCTGTGCATTTAATACATATTTCAACTAATATATTCAGTGGGCTATCTGACTTAGCACATAGCCTAATTAGCAAAGGAAACCAGAAAGTTAAGCCAAAGGAAAGAACAAATGCCAATATTTGATGCTGATTATTTGGCAAAATACAATATAATTCAACAAAAGATAAGGAAAGATCAAATATGTGGAATAAACTCTGATATAATTACAAAAACAATACCAAGATTAAGAAAGAAACACTACAAAGAAATGACAATACATCCAGATGGCACAAGAACCTATAGGACATGCAACAACTGTCCTGGTGTGGAACTAACACCTACCCACATATTCTCATGTCCAATGACCGCAGCCTTGTAGAAAATTGACATGGACACTTCAAAGTTTCTGTAATCCCTTTTAATAAAAAGTTGCAGCATTACTTTCACTCTTTTTGTTTCTAGTTAAAAATGATTAACTTCAACCTTTTTTAAAACTTTATTTAGACGCTTTGGCAACCTTCTGTTGAAGTAAATAAAGTTCACTCATGAACAAAACTTATTGAAGTTGTATCTTTTAACATGTATATCGGAAGTGAGACAATGACTCTGAAATATATTACAGTGACCTTTATTGAAGACATACGAGATAACTACACTCATGGACAAAACTTAAGGAAGTTGTACCTTTTAGCATGTATATCGGGATTCAGACAATAACTCTGAAAGATATTACACTGACCTTTATTGAATACACACGAGATAACTACACTCATGGACAAAACTTATGGAAGTTGTACCTTTTAGCATGTATATCGGGATTCAGACAATAACTCTGAAAGATATTACACTGACCTTTATTGAATACACACGAGATAACTACACTCATGGACAAAACTTAAGGAAGTTGTACCTTTTAACATGTATATCAGGATTCAGACAATAACTCTGAAAGATATTACACTGACCTTTATTGAATACACACGAGATAACTACACTCATGGACAAAACTTAAGGAAGTTGTACCTTTTAGCATGTATATCGGGATTCAGACAATAACTCTGAAAGATATTACAGTGAGCTTTATTGAAGACACAAGAGATAACCAAGTGTGAACAAAATTGCCTCTGTCTCCTTCAAAAAAAATAAATAACCGGCAGCATCAAAGACTTTACACTTCCTCAAGTTTTGTCCAAGATTGTATATTAAAAAAAAAGGTTTAAGTAAACCATTTAAGTCAATTATAATATGTAAAATGATCTTTTCTATTTTACTCTTTTGTTATTACCAAAACCAGCCATCCTGTTGATCCTGGATACTTAAAAGAAAGAAGTCCATGAAATAAGAAGTTGAGACAAAAGGCTAGAAAGAATGTACATTATTAAAAGGAACATAACAAGGTAATAAGACCAAATCCAAATAAATAAATAGTGAGTTGATATTTTAGTAACAGTGTTGTTAGCAAAACATCACACACTATTTATTTATTTGGTCTTATTACCTTGTGTTTATAAGCTATTACTAAATTGTATCTTACCAAAAGGGAACAGCTGTTGTTAGGATCCATCCAGTTGGGTTTAACTGTATGGCCATTCTCCAATATGATCTGTTAGTGAAAAAACCTGGGCTCAGCTGGCCCGGCTGATAGTACCCTGTAAGGGCTCCAGAGATACAGGATGAGCAGCGTTTGTACTTCATGTTAGGAGCGGCTGCACATGGCGTCTGTTCCTCATGTCAGAGGCGGCCATTTCTTTTGGAGCTAAGTAGGCCTGCCACTGAGTAGTGCTCCCAGTCTTAATGACAAAGGTCATTCTACTTCACCCAGTCATGATGGTTGTCAAACAGACACCATTAAGGGTCACAACTTGATATCCTAATATGATTGGGTGGATATAAGAAAGAAGAAAAAGAGATCTGTTAGTGACTATCACTCGCAGCTCATCTAGTGACCTTCCAGTACTTCACTCAGCCAGCTCATTGCAAGTCTTCCTCCATTTTCTCAACATCAACAACTCCAACAACCAGCAAACCTAATTATCACTAGTTCCAACTATTGTAAGATAAATAGTTCCTAAAACTGTACATAGATGGAGCTGTTAAGACAATCTTAGCTAATTGGATATTATGCTTATTTATTCCTAAACCTTTTTATGTTTATATTTATATATACAATACTAGCGAACCCGGCCACGCGTTGCTGTGGCTAAATTATAATATGTTATATTAACATTATACTAAAATATTCAGTACAGTAAAGTTAATATTCACTTATAAAGATAAAAATGTTTTAGGCGATCTAAAGCCCTACGGGATTGAGAATGGAACGTTACGTTAATATTTGAAAGTGATTTTTTATATATATAGATAATATAGCCCTTCATTGTAAGCATTGATTATAATCACTGCATTAATAAATGTCAGTGAACTCGTTTATATGTATTGTTTTTTGTTTTCGAGATATTCAAATAGAACGTTCTCACATTTTCTGTAAAATATTTATATATGCACAAATATTATATATATTTATATATTTATATTTATATATTTATATATATTTATAAATATTATATATATTTATTCTAAAATAATTCGCCAGAATTCGTCCTGATAGTATACTAAACAACTTCCCAAAGTTTCATGGCAAACATCTAAAATAAAATAATACTTTTAATACTTTGCTACAATATTAAAAAGAGGGGGGCTTAGGTGTTTAAAATGTAAAATGTGCTCTAAATAGTATTAAATAGAGCCTTCATAACAAACATACTTAAAATAAACCAATCAAAATATAATAATGCTGTAAAAACAGACCTTGCTACAATAATATAAAAGAAATGAAAATAAAAAAAGACACCCACGCTGAGCCTCGAACCTAGGTTTGGTACAAATATTATTAAAAAATTGTTTATGTTAATTTTTATTTTAAAAGCCTACATTTTAAACAAAATAATATTTGTAATAATTTGCTAAAATAATATAAAAGATATGAAAAAAAAAAAAACACCCACGCTGAGCCTGAACCAATCAAAATATAATAATGCTGCAAAAACAGACCTTGCTACAATAATATAAAAGAAATGAAAATAAAAAAAGACACCCACGCTGAGCCTCGAACCTAGGTTTGTTACAAATATAATTAAAAAATTGTTTATAATAATTTTTATTTTAAAAAGCCTACATTTTAAATAAAATAATATTTTTAATAATTTGCTACAATAATATAAAAGATATGAAAAAAAAAAAACACCCACGCTGAGCCTCGAACCTAGGTTGCGGGGATACGAAGCTGTGAACCTAACCTATAGGCTAAGCTTGACGTTACAAATAAGCTCATGCGGGGCTATTTCAGGCCATACGTCTGCCGCGAGGGGGCGCTGATTGCGAGTGAATTTACGTTTTATTGTAAATAAAAATGCAACGAAAGGTTATTTCTAAAAAGTAATTAGCCAGAAACCATCCCGGTAGTATACTAAACATCTTCCCAAAGTTTCATCACGATTGGTTGAGCGATGTAGAAGATTATCACGAACGGACGGACGGACGGACCAACGGACCAACAAACATCCATTTTTATATATATAGATAATGTGGTTTATTCCCATCCCCGGACACTTTTATTTTTCCGTTTATCATTACTCTTCACAATTCATCCTTCATACTCCATCCCTAAGAAAAGAAATAATCGTTATTTCTCCTTTAAATAAATTTCGATTTTTCGTTCAAAAGAAACATTTGCAGGATAATTTTCAAATGTTTATATTTATATATATCTGATAATTTAAAACCCCAGTCATTCTACCATGTCCCTGCCTATGTCCAACTACCTTGTACCCTGTACCAACTTACTGTATGACATGATGTACTGCTAAGAGCCAAATAAAATACGGACTGTATGTCAGTCAGACAGAGAAAAACAAGGAGATAATACGATTATAGATATTAATAAACGATTGCAGTTAGGCCTAGAGTTAAGAGGAAATATTCGCATCATTAGCGCTAGGTCAACGACACTTTTATTCCAGACAACTCCAAGACAAAGGACCCCGGAGTTGAATTCGCTGAAAACAACTTTATTTAGGTCAATGCTCCATCCTCACATTTTCTGCTATAACTATCAAAGATGGCTTCCCAGTCGTTTGGACCAATCAAGGCGATTCTTCATCTTCGATGATGTAATGAATGACCAATCAGAATCTCAATAGAGGTCACGTGACACCACCCGACTGGGGAAGCCTCAGTAGCGTCTCTGAGTCTCATCCGTAATAGACATGTCTTCTGATCCAGCGTAAATCGCGGGGTGTAAGCTCACTCTCCTCCATGCTCTCTGTCTGTCAGCATCGGTTCCCTTGACCAACCAATCCTGTGTCCTCACTCCTGCCATCACGCGGCTGCAAAATTCACCAATCCAATCCCAACTTCCAGTTGACAGCACCTTCGCTGTCACAACTTACACAAAGCAAACGGAGAATCGGCAAGATTCTCCACATATAAATTTTTCTATTCCTAAAACTATATTTAGTTCTTAATTTAATTAATTTTTCTGTTAACTACCCATTTCCTTATATTTCAAAAGAATATGTACTTTGACTAAAAAATTTAATAAACTAGTTCTTTTTGAACAACCTTGGTTGCATGCAGCACCTTGGTACTTTGCTACAGTGTATAGCGGCTTATCTGTTTGCTACATTATTTTGGGCTTAAAAATCATACACTTTAAGCATAGAGGTATGTCCACGGTCACCCCTGGGCTCAACACTATTGGACCCGTCTCCCCCTGATCTCCGCGGATCACCACCCTGCCCCCCTCCTCTACATCCCGGCTCTCCTGGCGATGATCCCCTGGCCATCCATCCCCTCCAACTGTGCTTTATCTATATTCCGCTTTATGCGTCCATCGGGGCTCAAAAATCATTCATTTTGGTTAGCAGCCCCATAAATAAAGATATTTCCGTTAAAGAAATAATGCATAAAGAAAGCAAAAATAACATTATCAAGTCTGTTCAACTATAGAAGCAAATTGACTACAAAACAAAAGTTTACTCTATACAGAAGTTGTATCCTCCCGATAGTAACATACGCACTCCCAGTTTGGTGCAAATATATATTACAACCACAGACAAAAATAGGATAAACGCATTTATGAGAATCTGCCTTCGGACAAGTATAGGAGCTCCATTCAACCTATCAAACAAGATACTGAAGGAGGACTTGAACCAACCCGATCTAGAAGACATGTACAAAACTTCCGTTAAGAAATTATACCTTCAAATGCAAAATTAAAATATAATCCAACCATACAAGATATTCTACAAAATAAAGGAGATATCAATCCCCGATTCCGACGACACGGCCCTGACGTTTAGTTAAGAGCTTATCGCCCAACAGCTGCCCTCCTGCAAGGTCCGGGGGGACCACCTCTACTCCACCCCATGTGTAAATAGCCAGGACAGGGTGACTCGAATGTAACACCTGTAAATTGAGACGAAATAAATTAATAAACTATTTATTTGTTGGTGAATCGTGTTTGTGGTCATTTAACATAACACCACACTATCACTCGCCCCAATTACAACTGTTATTGAAACATCACACATTATTTGGACTTATTTCCTTGGGTTTTAATCTATAATCCAAATTGTATCTATTCATTTTACTAGATTCTCCTGTTTTTCAAGACTACAGAATAGAAAATAATTTGATAGTAACAGATCCAAGTATTTTTATTTTCAGTAAAGAAATTTATATTAAATTCAATACCTTTTGTAGATATATTTTAAATTATATAGCAACAAATATCTTTTGAAAAACTGATAATTTATATTATGTGTTGTTGTTTATCCCTAGTACACGTTGTACAGGCCATGATAATCATGGTGGAAAGAAGTAGGCGACTGCTCTTACTGTAAGTGCACCACATGTCTACACATGTTAAAAGCAGTTCGACTTTGCACTTACAAATGTGCCAGAGCCCCGTTTGGTTACTTGCACTCGCTGGTGGAGTTATATTATGTTGATTGTACATATTGTCACACACTTCTTTCTTTTGTACACAGTTGTTTTTTCTCGTTTTTCCTCTCGTTCTCCTTGTTAATATCATATGACTATTCTATTCACGGCCTAAAATTATTACAGTAAAACCCCTCTATTTAAAATACAATATATCGCGGCTGATGATTGTAAAACGAAAATTAAAATTATACCGCGAATGTTTCTTTTAAAAATCGAAATTTATTTTCAAAGAGAAATAGCGACATTTCTAACTTTGAGGATGAGGTATGGAAAGGTGAAACATGAAGAGTAATGGAGAACGGAAAAATAAATGGACACTTTTTATTTTTCCGTTCTCCATTACTCTTCATGTTTCACCTTTCCATACCTCATCCTCAAAGTTAGAAATGTCGCTATTTCTCTTTGAAAATAAATTTCTATTTTTAAAAGAAACATTCGCGGTATAATTTTAATTTTCGTTTTAAAACCCCTCTATAGTGAACCCCAATGGGACAGAGCTTTTGGTTCACTATAACCATGGTTCACTATAGCCACGGTTTGGCTATTTATTTTTACTTTTCAAAATTTTTAGACCGTATAATTAAAGAACAGCCACACACACTGGAAAAGGCTGCCTCTTAATAGTGGTCACTTTGTTTTAATTCCCATAATTGACCAATTTCCTTATATTAATACTGAATAATAATAGAAATCATTAGATGATAGGTTCTTCTTATCATTAACATACATGTACCTCTAAGTCTAATTTAAAAATCAAGACAAATCCTAGGCAAAGTTTTATTAAATATTATTCAAAGATATAAAATGATTTTAAAACATCATTATGACATTATATAATACAATGTTTACTTGAAAAAATGGCTCTAATAGCTTGTTGCTTCAAAGCACTCTTCAGGCATTCCACCATTTAAATAGTGTTTTTCTTCCATTTCATGTTTTCACATATTCTTAAGTCAAGATTTCGTTTTTTTAACCTGTCATGCAAATCATTGCTGACTTTAAAATCACCATAGTTAATGGCGTAAAAAATAATTTTTGTTTCATCACGGGACCGTTTATTTGGACTTTTTTTTTTCCCCCTAAAACGTACGATCGCGATCGCGGCAAAAGTTGAGGTTGATTCCTCTTTGTAACAATTTTTAATAGCCTTATATTTAATATTTTATAATAGAAAAGTTATATTCTCTTATTTTAATATGTTCTTAACATTTTGCCTGTGTTGTTTCACTTTGAAAAGTTCTGAAAATGGCCCCCTTTTTTTTTTTTTTTTTTTTTTAAGAAATAACGTTTTTGTTTTTAAAATGCCTTTGTTTTCTTCATTTTGGAATCCTTTTGCATTTTTTATATTTCAAATTTAATGGATGCAAATATATTCTATTTAATAAAAAGTATAATGTGTAAAAATTTATACAACATACAGCAAAAATAAAATTTAAATCAAAACAAACAATGCCGCTAAATTTATTGTTTTGAAATCGCGATCCGCGAGCTGAAACATGCTCAAAATTTGGTTGTTTTATTTTTTTTTTTAATTACAAATCTAAGTTCGTTATAAGCATAGTATTTTAAATAGATTTTATCGGCGTGGGTTCGTTTTAAGGGAAGGTTTGTTATATCCAGGGTTCGTATTAGCGGGGTTTTACTGTATATATATAGACAAATGTCATACATGTATGACAGTGCAAGTGCCCCTAGGGCAGTGATTCTCAACCAGTGTTCCGCGGTAATTTTGTGTGCCGCGAAATTCTAAAAATGTGCCGCCGAATTTTAGTCATATGATTATGTTCACGTTTGTATTGGTTTTTCTTTTTCATTTTTTTACTTTTTAAAATAACGAAATTAGCAAATTGAATGTTAGAGATGTATATTACTTATATTTTGCATAGAAATATTGATACATAATTTGAATTTTCTTGCATTCAAGTTAGCAAAAGTGTGCCGCGAAATTCTAAAATTGTGCCGCCAAATTTTCAAATCTTTAAAATAATGCCGCAACAAAAAAAAGGTTGAGAATCACTGCCCTAGGGGGACATAGCGCTTTAAATTGAAATAAAATTAGGTAAAATTGTTTATGGTTTTATAGAAACTCCTCTATGGAAAGAAAAAAATTATTGGGGAGTGCTTGCTGGCTCATCAGTGGCAAACCCTCTCAGTGGTCTTGCCAGTTTAATCAACTAAACTGCTTCAATATTTTCTTAGGTTAGAATCCGGCACTTTTGACAAAACTAGTGAAACCATTGGAAGGGTTCACCAGTGATGAGCCAGGCCTTCCCCAATAATTTGTGTTCTCATTGCACAGAGAAAGGACAGTATTACCTAGTTTCAGGTTGTATAAAGACAGAAAAAAATTGTGATAAGGGACAATTTGGATGATAGATTAGAACTACAAGGTAATAAGACCAAATCCAAATAAATTAATAGTGTGTGATATGTTAGGGTAACAGCGTTATTATCAAAACATCACACTATTTATTTATTTGGATTTTGTCTTATTACCTTGTAGTTAAAAATAAATTGTGCTAATATAGTTTAAAATTTCCAAAGAAAATGTTAACCAAAGTATAGAACCTCTTTAAATTCAACACAGACTATAAATCAACTAGTTTTCTTTTTCCCAACTCTGCCTTTGCCAGTCCCAAGCCCGGATGATAAAGGAGGAGGGGGAGCAGTAACAAGCTCACTAAAAAACCTGGGTTCAGCTGGCCCGGCTGATAGTACCCTGTAAGGGTACTAATCCAGGGATACAGGATGAGCAGTGTTTGTACTCCATGTTAGGAGTGGCTGTACATGGCGTCTGTTCATGTCAGAGGCAGCCATTTCTTTTGGAGCTAAGTCAGCCTGCCACTGAGTAGTGCTCCCAGTCTTAATGATAAAGGCAGACACATTCTACTTCATCCAGTCATGATGGTTGTCAAAGCTCTACAAGCTTGATACCCTAATATGATTGAATGAAGATAAGAAGAAGAAGTTAACTTTTGGTAATACTATATGGATGAGTGGTGACCTTTTGGTAACAACACTGTTACCTAACACACACTTTGTACAGGGCATCTCATGTCAGAGGCGGCCATTTCTAATTGGAGCTAAGTTGGCCTGGTACTGAGTAGTGCTCCCAGTCTTAATGACAAAAGCAGACACATTCTAATTCACCCAGTCATGATGGTTGTCATGTTCTACAGGATTGATACCATAATATGATTGAGTGGAGATAAGAAAGAAGAAGGAGTTTTTTTTCCGATCCCAGAAAGTTCCCTACTTTAATTTTTAACCATAACTCCGCCATTACCGGTCCCAAGCCTGGATGAAAAAAGAGGAAGGGGAGCAGTAACAAGCTCACTAAAAAACCTGGGTTCAGTCGGCCTGACTGATAGTACCCTGTAAGGGCTCCTATCCTTGGGTTACAGGAAAATCAGCAGCGTTTGTACTCCATGTTAGAGGAGCGGCTGTACAAGGCGTCTCATGTTATAGGCGGCCATTTAATACCAAGTCATAGTCCAAGTTACACCTCTCTGTACGTAACCTCGGAGAAATGCTGGATAAAGCCAGCGCTTTAAAGTAACTGGTATATAACCTATATGGAGTCGTGCATAAAATTTTTTAACCATATTACCATAATTAAACACAGCACCTGCTTTAATTCAACATGCAGCTCATGGAGGGAGTTGAGATAAAGACGTTGTGTGTTTACAGTGGCACTCATTCAGATTTAACAGCTGTAGACTGAGATAACAATTGCTGAGTTTATTTTTCTGCTTTTCACATGTGTAGACATGTGGTGCACTTACAGTAAAAAGTCGCCAATTTCTACCCAACATGATTATCATCATGACCTGTTCCATGTGTACTAAGGATAAGCAAAAATACAAAGTTTCTTTTATTCAGAAATTGGGAGACAAGTTTTCATGTGGTCACGCTTCATCAGGCCACTGGTACCTCAAAGACGTACAACAAACATATAATAGAGATTCACAGAAATAAATTTTTAAAAATCAAATATAAAAATAGTTTCCAGTTGTAGAGGGTTAGGAGGACAGTTTCAATGGGAGTGGAATTTTATCTGAGTTGAATATGTTGGGGTAGATCTTCTGTTTATGTTGTTATTGTCTTTGGAGATGATAAGGCACATTTTGGATTATAGATTATAAACACAAGGTAATAAGACCAAATCCAAATAAATAAATAGTGTGTGCTGTTTCGATAGTAGCATTATTAACAGCATCTTCAGACAAAAGTACTGAAGATGGTAACAATGCTGTTACCAAAACGTCACACACTATTATTTAGATTTGGTCTTATTACCTTGTGTTTATCTTTGGAGATATTAAAGATTTGAAAAATTTATTTCTGTGAATCTATTATTGTATGTTTTGCACATCTTTACAGAGCTAATGGCTTGATGAAACACGACAGCGTGAAAGTTTGCCTCCCAATTTCTGAATAAAAGAAACTCTGCAAATATTTTTATATTTATTTAATTCAATTATAATATTATTTGCATCAATGATAAGGCACAATTTGGATTATAGATAATAAACACAAGGTAATAAGATCAAATCCAAATAAATAGTGTGTGATGTTTCAGTAACAGCGTTGTTACCATCTTCAGACAAAAGTACTGAATGAGAAATTTTACCATGGTTTAAATAGTTACTGTTATCTATATACTATATCATTAACTATTTAAAACATGGTAAAATTTCTCATTCAGTACTTTTGTCTGAAGATGGTAACAACGCTGTTAAGGAAATGTCACACACTATTTATTTGTTTGGATTTGGTCTTATTACGATGTGTTTATAATATTTTAAGTTTCTTAGAAAACTATCTTCTTCTTATCTGCTATTTTGTTTACACACTTGATAACAGTAACTATTTAAACCATGCTGTGGTAAAATTTTTCATTCAGTACTTTTGTCTGAAGATAGTAACAATGCTGTTACCTAAACGTCACACACTATTTATTTGGTGTTATTACCTTGTGTTTATTTGCATTAATATTCTTCCAATACCAATAAGTGTAGAAAAATATAATGAGAATTGAAGAGAAGTGTCTTATAAGGATTTTATTCACAAGCTTTCAGACGTCCTTCTACAGGCTTTACAATTACAAAAGACAAGATTTAAAACAGGCCATCTCAAGCCATTGAAGATAGAAAATAATAACAAAATTTATCCCACTTGCCCAAAATGTAGCTTGGCGCCTGCAGCTCCAGAACACATTTTGGCTTGCATTAGATGCACTGAACAGGACCTTTAGGAGAGGCTGCTGCTTATCATAAAACAGCTGGAGGAGCATGAACTCATGGAATTCGTGTAATCTTTACACAAGGGGATAAGAAACAACAACAACACAATGACAAAAAGAAAGAAATATGATTTTGTGATTGTCATTGTAAAGCCTGTAGAAGGACGCATGTGTCTGAAAGCTTGCCAATAAAATTCTTATAAGACACTCCTCAAAGTAATAACACCAAATCCAAATAAATAAATAGTGTGTGACATTTCGGTAACAGCATTGTTACCATCTTCAGACAAAAGTACTGGATAGTTGTTACTAAAACGTCACACATCATTTATTTAGATTTGGTCTTATTACCTTGTGTTTATAATCTATAATCCTGATTGTGCCTTATCATAAGACACTCCTCTTTAATCGTCATTATATTTTTTCTATTTTTATTCGAAGAGTTCTTTTTTTTTTTTGCTTATCCCTAGTACACATGGTACATGCCATAATCATGGTGGGTAGAAGTAGGTGACTGCTTTTACTGTAAGTGCACCACATGTCTACACATGTGAAAGGCAGGTCGATTTTACACTTACAAATATGCCAGAGCCCTGTTTGGTTACTTGCACTCGCTGGTGGTGGTGGACTTTTGGAAGAATCGGGGGGCCATTGGAGCATTCTTTTTTTTTTAATCAGAAAAAAAAAAAAAAAAGAGTTCAATTTAGTTGATTTTACTAATAAGTGTATAGGGAGTCAGTCGAGGGGTTACTGTGAGTGTTTATTGTCTCTCATCTTCTTGGCTTTGTTGATGACCTGAGAGAAAAGACGGAGGTAGAGGGAGATAGAGTCTGGGGTGTCGTCATTCCCCGGGATGGGGTAGGTGATGAGGTTGGGGTTACAGTTGGAGTCCACTACCCCCACAGTGGGAATACACATCTTGGCTGCGCTGACCACCGCTTCGTGTTCCTGTCCCATCACATCCTGTGTGTGTAGCAGCACCACCAGGTCTGGCAGTCTGGTCAGGGTTCCGAACACCCTCTTGGAGTCAGTGAACATCTTCATGTCCCAGGGTCTGGTGTGGGAGTATTCCCCGCATTCCAGGGCTGTCTTGTCCACCATGTAGCACGTCTACGACACACACACTGGCTGTGTTAGACTTGCAAAAACTACTTATCCCAAGACATGTAGTACATGATAATCATGGTGGGTAGTTAGCAACTGCTTTTTACTGTAAGTGTTACATGTCCACAAGAAGTAATTATTATTATCCCTAGTACACGTGGTACAGGCCATGATAATCATGGTGGGTAGAAGTTGGCAACTGCTTTTACTGTGTTACACTACATGTTCGCAATAAGTAATTATTTTTATCCCTAGTACACGTGGTACAGGCCATGATAATCATGGTGGGTCGAATTTGGCAACTGCTTTTAACTGTAAGTGCACCACCGATTCTTGCATGTCTCCACATGTGAAAAGCAGTTCAACTTTGCACTTATAAATGTTCCAAAGCCCCGTTTGGTTACTTGCACTGGCTGGTGGGGTTGGACTTTTACAAGAATCGGGGGCATTTGGAGCATTCTTTTTCTTTTTTTTTCAATTAGAAAAAAGTGTCCAATGCGGGATTTGATCCAGGATCGTAGCGGTCGAAGACCAACCCTTCCACCGACCCCCCTACTAGAAGAAGTAAATGGTCTGACTGGACATAATGTTTGATGGAAGATTGAACCAGTTTTCACAGTCAATATGAAGGAAACTGTGCACAACACGTTTTTCTGCTCTAATGGCCCTTGGTCAGTCCAACCAACCCCACCTGGGAGTGTAAGTAACAAAATGGAGTCTACCTTGGTCACACTTTGTACATGTATCTGCTTCCTTTTTGTTGTTTTAACTTATTCCAATTATACATGGTACAGTATTTGTAAATATTTCTTGTAAAGATTTAGTCAATGTTTTAATTAAGCCTGTTGAAAAGTGACTATAGCTTGAAAGCTTGCATTTTTAAAATAAAAAGAAACTCATTGTGAGAAAATTTTTGTGTTTTTTTAAACACTTTTCACAATTTTTATCTTGAATCATGAAGAGTAGAACAACCTCCACATTGCTGACAGTGGGAAAGCTCCGAGAAGAGATCGAGGGGAAGTAGACGACGGGGATACACAGATGATCTAAAACAATGGACTGGACGACACACCTATAAGAAGATGATGGCGGAGGAAGTATGGAGAGACCATATTAGAGGAAGGCATTAAAGGAGGAGGAGAACAACCTCCAAGAGCGGACACCTCTTTACTAAGGACAGTTTCCATTTCCAAAATTACGACTTTTTTTACTAATCATCTCCTTTTCAGTATAAGAGACCACTTCTATCTAAAGGAGACACTTTGGATCAGCAACTAGGTGCTGTCCTTTACAGATTTTACTATACAGGTCATGATAATCATGGTGGGTAGTTAGTGACTAGGGAGTGAAGTAACCAAATGGAGTGTGTACCTCAGACACACTTTGGAAGTGCAAAAGTCAAACTGCTTTCTACGTGTGTAGCCATGTTGTGTAACACTGAATTATTTGGATTAGATCTTATTGTATAATCCAAATTGTGCTTCATCATCTAATCTTTCCTTTTATTTTGTACATTTATTTTTTTCTTATTTAACAATTGGTTATTAAATAACCACTGCCTAATTATTTGAAAATATACAAAACCTTTACAGGGAGGTTATTCTACTGTACATCATTTCTGAGTCCATTTTGATAGGAGAGGTAATCTCTTTCTCTATCCGCCTTTGCCGGTCCCAAGCCCAGATGAAAAAGGAGGAGCAGTAACAAGCTCGCTAAAAAACCTGGGTTTAGCTGGCCCGGCTGATAGTACCCTGTAAGGGCTCCTAATCCAGGTAAACAGGATGAGCAGCGTTTGTACTCCATGTTAAGAGTGTCTGTACATGGCGTCTGTTCCTCATGTCAGAGGCGGCCATTTCTTTTGGAGCTAAGTCGGCCTGCCACTGAGTAGTGCTCCCAGTCTTAATGACAAAGGTCATTCTACTTCACCCAGTCATGATGGTTGTCAAACATCAAGGGTCACAACTTGATATCCTAATATGATTGAGGGGAGATAAGAAAGAAGAGACTGAGAGAGAGGTACCAGCTCACCTGGCGATGACGAGAGACAAATAGAATGATGCCGGAGCGGTAGGCGATGTGTCCTGTGAAGTTGAGAGCCTGTCTCAGCCGGTCGGCTGTGATGTCCAGGTCAAATATGAGGTGACCCAGGCGGGAGCCGAAGAGATACGGCCTCATGTTGTCATGCAGGGTTCCCTCCTTGTGGCCCAGGTGGACTCTCGCCTGCAGGAGGTCCTTCACAGTGAACATCTTGGACACTCCGAAGTAGTCCGGGTTGATCAGGGACAGGTCCTTCTGTGGTGGGGCTGCATCCACACCATGTGTCAACTACCATTGGGTCATTCTAACTGTGTATGAAAACAGCTTTATTACACATATCACACACATTACATATGTATAAATGGTCTTTTTATTTGTTATTTATTTCTTTAATTAATTCAAAATCTCTTAATCATCAATATTTATTTATATATATTACATTGTTTTTCATTTGATTATATTTACTCTGTTTAAAATGTATATATTAGATGGTTTATCGCCCAATAAGCTTGTAAGACGTCCGTGGCTCACCTGAAGCACGCGACCTGCTGTGTGTTTCATAACAAAAACCTCGTAAAAGATGGAAGATTGGTCCATCGAATAATTTGATTAATAAAAAATCATATTGAAATACAAAATAAGCCTTATTTTTAAATATATATAAATAAACATTGTATAATTATTTACATAAAATGACAATAAGCATGCCAGAGATATTCGTTATTAAAATCAACATTTTTCTATAGGTTGTATATGACATGTTTAGTAATAACAAAAATCTTTGCTCTAACTGTGTAACAATCATCAGAGGAAGTCCTCTCTAATAGTCCAGCTACCCCCCTATATTTATATAAAACATGATTAAAACTACAAGGTAACCCCAAATAAATTGTGTGTGATGTTTCGGTAACAGCAGTGTTTACCATCATCAAACAAAATGATAACACACACACACAAGCCTTTTTATTGGGGCATCCAGCCCTATACATGATTCCCCTCTACAGGATTTAGCAAAGGAAGATATTTCAAAGGTAAAAACTAGAATACAAGAAGTAATAAGGAAAAAGAAAAGAGAGAAGAAAGAAAAAAAACAAACAAAAAGAAATATAACCATATATACAAAAATAAACATACAGAACAAAAAGAACCATACATGATTAAATATTTAAATTAAAGTACCAATGTTTAGGATATGTCAAGGTTAGGATATCATTGAGAGGGCCAGTGTGGAATCAGCCGCGTTCAATCTTCGCCCTCTTCCTCCAAGCAAACCACGACATTCGGCGAATCCATTATTCTCCAACGGACATTGACTGCTGCCTTGTAGAATTTATATAAACCGAGGGAGAGACCCTGATCAACCATCAGTGTGTTCATCCAGCTGCAAATTTGTTGGCAGTCAGGTTGAGACCAGGGTAAGTCACCCAAAATTTCTTTCCTCTGTTTCTCTAAGCAAGAGCATCCAAATATTATATGCATAATTTCGTCTTGGATTCTGTTTTTACACAGATCGCAAGTTAGAGTCAAATCAATCTTCCAGCGCTTTGAACGATTAACAAAATGATAACATCAGACCATTTATTCTTTTGTCTGAACAACTCTTGTTACTGAAACGTCGCACGCTATTTATTTATTATTATTATTATTTTTGCTTATCCCTAGTTCACGTGGTACAGGCCATGATAATCATGGTGGGTAGTTAGCGACTGTTTTTTTACTGTAAGCGCACCACATGTCTGCACATGTGAAAATCAGTTCGACTTTGCACTTACAAATGTGCCAGAGCCCCGTTTGGTTACTTGCACTCGCTCGTGGGGTTGGACTTTTGCAAGAATCGGGGGGGCCATTGGAGCATTTTTTTTTTTTTTTTTTTAAACAGAAAAAAGTGTCCAATGCGGGATTCGAACCCTGGTCGTAGTGGTCGAAAACTAAACAGTTTAACCAGCCTTCCACCAACCCCCCACACGCTATTTATTAATTTGGATTCAGTCTTATTACTTTGTTCTAATCTATAATCCAAATTGTACCTTATAAAACATGATTAAATTATCACACAAGGAGTTTCTTTTTTAATAAATCACACAAGGTAATAAGACCAAATCCAAATAAATAAATAGTGTGTGACGTTTCAGTAACAGCATTGTAACCATCAGACAAAAGTACTTAATGAAAAAAAATGCAGCATGCGCTTTTAAATAGTTGCAATTATCAAGTTTGTAAACAAGACAGCATATAAGAATAGTGCGATATTTTTTTTCTCACATTCAGTCTTTCACCTGATGAAGGTAATAACATTTTTACCAAAACATCACACACTATTTATTTATTTATATTTGGTCTTATTACCTTGTGTTTCTAATCTATAATATGAATTGTATACCTTATTTTATTAAATCAATCAAGTTTTCAAGCAAAAATATAGCTCTTCTACTTCACAAGGTAATAAAGGGGGTCGGTGGAAGGCTGGTTAAACCGTTTGGTTTCGACCACTACGACCCGGGTTCGATTCCCGCATTGGACACTTTTTATGTTTAAAAAAAATGCTCCAATGGCCCCCCGATTCTTGCAAAAGTCCAACCCCACCAGCGAGTGCAAGTAACCAAACGGGGCTCTGGCACATTTGTAAGTGCAAAGTCGAACTGCTTTCACATGTGTAGACATGTGGTGCGCTTACAGTAAAAAGCAGTCGCTTACTACCCACCATGATTATCATGGTCTGTACCACGTGTACTAGGGATAAGCAAAAAAAAAAAGTTAATAAAACCACCAAATCCAAATAAATAGTGTGTGACGTTTCGGTAACAACGCTGTTACTAACAAAAAGCAATAACGCGCCATCTATACATATAAAATGAAAGGATTTAAAAGCACGAATGCTTCTTTTATACATAATACAAACTTCTACTGTCCTTACTGCGATGAAAATATATATTGGGAGGGCTTGGCTCATCAGTGGTGAACCCTCCCAGCGGTTTCGTCAATTTAATCCACCAGACCGCTTCTCAGAGCTCTAATACTGTATTGGACATTTCTGCTTATATACGCAGCACTTTTGAATGTAATTCTACTGTCCTATAAGCTAATGTCCATAGTTTGCTTGAAAACCATTTCTGAGATTCCATCCTTCAGTGCTGCGTATATAAGCAGAATCATCCAATACAGTATTAGAGCTCTGAGAAGCGGTCTGGTGGATTAAATTGGCGAAACCGCTGGGAGGGTTCACCACTGATGAGCCAAGTTCTCCCAATATATTTTTTCATTGCAGTAAGGACAGTAGAAGTTTGTATTATGTATAAAAGAAACACTGTTAATATTAATTTATTTAGATTTGGTCTTATTACCTTGTGTTTATAATCTATAATCCAAATTGTACCTTATCAGCTCTTTACAAGCTTGATACCTTAATATGATCGAGTGGAGATAAAGAAAGAAGAAGTTCTTCTACCTGTTCCCAAACAGGAAGGTTAGCCGGGAAATAAATTGGGTACACTAAGAGGAAGTCATCATTGAGACAGAAACATATTTTGGAGACCTCAACAATCCCCTATTTTTTGGAGGGGTTGAAATACTGGCACAGGGACAAAGTGAATATATCCCTAAATTAGGACTTGGTTGAAAATATCATATCAGAGGGTATCCAGCTTGGAGAGCTTGAGAGTTTTGATAGTCTCTGTTGTTTCTTATTGACTTGATGGATGCTAACACAACAACAAAGCGATAAAGATTGTGTTGGTACTTGTGGTTATATGTAACTGGACACAGGGTGCTTCTAAAAGTTATCTTTTGAAGAGCCAAACTTCAATATAACAACATCCCTTAGGACTATTCAACTCCGCCTTTGCCGGTCCCAAGCCCGGATGAAAAAGGAGGAGGGGTAGCAGTAACAAGCTCAATAAAGGACATGGGTTCAGCTGGCCTGACTGGTAGTACCCTGTAGGGCTCCCAGGGATACAGGATCAGCAGTGTTTGTACTCCATGTTAGGAGCGGCTGCACATGGCGTTTGTTCCTCATGTCTGAGGCAGCCATTTCTTTTAGAGCTAAGTCGGCTTGCCACTGAGTAGTGCTCCCAGTCTTAATGACAAAGGCAGACGCATTCTACTTCACCCAGTACCCTAATATGATTGAAGAAGAAGAAGAGAAGAGGACTATGCTATTGTTTTTTTTTTTTTGCTTATCCCTAGTACACGTGGTACAAAAATGCTCCAATGGCCCCCGATTCTTGCAAAAGTCCAACCCCACCAGCGAGTGAAAGTAACCAAACGGGACTCTGGCACATTTGTAAGTGCAAAGTCGAACTGCTTTTCACATGTGTAGACATGTGGTGCACTTACAGTAAAAGCAGTCGCTAACTACCCACCATGATTATCATGGCCTGTACCATGTGTACCTGGGATAAGCAAAAAAAAACACGTGGTACAAGCCACGATAATCATGGTGGGTAGAAGATAGGCACTGTAAGTGCATCACATGTTTACACATGTGAAAAGCAGTTTGACTTTTGCACTTACAAATGTGCCATAGCCCCATTTGGTTAATTGCACTCGCTGGTAGGTGTGAACTTTTGCAAGAATCGGGGGACATTGGAGCATTTTTTCTTAATCAGAAAAAAAAAAAAGAGTGCCCAATGCGGGGATCAAACCCGGGTCAAAAACCAAAGGTTTAGACCATCCTCCCACCGACCCCCTAATGGCTAATGCTATTGTTAGAAACAAAGTTAAAAATTAAGAGAAAGGTATATCCTAATTATGCAACTAAATGTAGCTGATGGCTTGAGTCATCTGTAAGGAATAAATATCGTAATTTTTTTATCATCCCAGAATTGACCAAATATACCTTTTCTTAATTAATCAAGAAAAGTTAACTACGTACACATTTCAGGCCGTTAGCCTTTATCTGCATGGTGCAATCTGTACCATAACAACCAAAAAAGCTGGTCTTTTAGGCTTCAGAAAAATGATTCTGACAGATGGCGCAAGTCATCAGCAACTTTTATTTGCATGATCATGTGATGCCTTCCTCTTGATTTATCAACCTAATCCCAGTAACATTTTCACTTTTCATAAGGTTACAATAATTGCCTTTGCCGGTCCCAAGCCCGGATGAAAAAGGAGGAGAGGGAGCAGTAACAAGCTTGCTAAAAAACCTGGACTCAGCTGGCCCAGCTGATAGTACCCTGTAAGGGCTCCTAATCCAGAGATACAGGATGAGCAGCGTTTGTACTCCATGTTAGGAGCGGCTGCACATGGAGTCTGTTCCTCATGTCAGAGGCGGCCATTTCTTTTGGAGCTAAGTCGGCCTGCCACTGAGTAGTGCTCCCAGTCTTAATGACAAAGGCAGGCGCATTCTACTTCACCCAGTCATGATGGTTGTCAAATCTCAAGCTTTACAAGCTGGCTACCCTAATATGATTGAATGGAGATAAAAAAGAAGAAGAGAAGAAGACAATGTGCCAAACTGGCCATACAAGACCGCTCCTCTTCCAGGATAATGTAAAGACCTTCCCACAATGTACCATCTACAGGACCAGAGAGGTCTCACCAGACCACCTCTTGAAATGTATGGAAGCCTCAAGACAGGACCTATATTCCAACCCTACCAAGATTGTGAGTTTGATCTATGAATTTAGTCTCCATGACCTTGTATAATTATACGATAAGATAATAAAATGAAATAAAAACAATGTGCTGTAAAATAAGTTTACATTTTCTATACTTGCAACCATTCTGGAAAGTCATTGTACATAGATGACCAAGTAAGTATAGTACCAACCAACTGAATCCATGTTAAGGTCAGGAACTCACCATGGATTGGATTAGAGACCTCCTTTGTCTGAACACTGACACCTGGGACAACAACAGCAGCACAGGTGGGGTCAGTCAACTTACAATGTCGGAGGTTTTACAAACTTACCTGCAGCTGCGGAGCATCTCCTGCTCAATTCTGGAACCAACAAACTCTATTAACTTTTTTGTGTGTACACAATACACTTCTACACATGGTACAGGCCACGATAATCATGGTAGGTAGAAGTAGGCGACTGCTTTTACTGTAAGTACACCACATGTCTACACATGTGAAAAGCAGTTCGACTTTTGCACTTACAAATATGCCAGAGTCCCGTCAGGTCTACAAAAAAAACTTTTTTTTGCACAAGAGAACCTGATGGTGTTTCTAGTGTAACTTTTCATGCTGAACTTAAAAATCTAATCAGAAATTTCCCATCACCCATGGTTTTTGCCTGACGGTCTTTTTTTAGTATTGGGATAAATACAGTAATAAATGCAACCAATGTTACGTAAGGATTTTTTAAGTTACATCATTAACTAAGCTAGCGCTTTATTGACGTGACAACGTCTTAAATTAGGTTGCGGCTGGGAGTCACTTATGAAAAAGTGTAACGCCCGGTAACGTTACGATGAGTCACCGAACGAGAGTGCTGCGCGCGCAGCGCTAGAGAATTAGGCGCATTGAATCGGCGCATGCTTGTCTCTGTCTTTGTCTTTCTCGAACGTTCTTGGCGTTGGAAAAACAAGAAAGCGTCATAATACAAGTTCACACGTGTGGTTAAAGTATCGTCAGCTGTGTCTGTAGTGAAAATGTGGAGTGCTTAGATTCGTCATTTACAACAACTACAACAATAAAGGTAAATAATTGTACACTGATATTTCATTATCGTAAACTATGATTGATTGATTAATTGTTAGATTGACACAAAAGTTGAGAAACTGAGTTTATAGGTTATGTCATACTATTGATAAATGTTGATAGTGTTAAGTAAATTATTAGTTTAAAATTAATTAATTAATTAATTATTATTTTACAAATTTTAAATAGTTTCAAATTTATTTAGCAAAAATTTGAACCTTCGATCTGAATAAATGTTTTGATTTTCGAATTGATTATTTAAAATTACAAATATTAAGAAAAAGTGGCAGATATAAGAAAACTTTATTTAAACTGTGTTGAGCAAGAATTTTAACATCTAATATAAGTAAATGTTTTAATTTTCAACTTCATCATTTACAATTACAAATTTTATTTAATTTCAAATTTATTTAGCAAAAATTTGAACCTTCGATCTGAATAAGTGTTTTGATTTTCAAATTGATTCTTTAAAATTAAAAATTCATCCATTCAATTTCAAATGTTCAACAGGAATCACCACTCTCAAAACAATGGAAACGGTGCCTTCAACTTCCAGTACTTCAATGGAGACGGAGGATATCGTGCCGTCAACGTCTGCAGTACCTTTCGTTGTTCCACACACCACCTCTACCGCCAGAACGAATGCTCAGCGACAACGTGAGTACAGACTACGAAAAGCATTGACCAGAACTCCTGAACAAGTAAGAGCCTTTGCAAAAGCGGCTGCGGAGAGGCAACGCAGGTTCAAGCTACGTAAATCTGCTAACATAGCCCTCACCAGCGGTACGTCAGAGTCACCTGCTTCAACGTCTTGTTCTGTGGTGGAGAGAACAAGCGTTCCTGTCGTGGCGGAGAGAACGAGCGTTCCCCTAACTAACGCTCAACGGCAACGTGCATTCCGACAACGTAGAGCAGCATCTTCTCGGACTGATGTACAACCGACTACTTCTTCAAGCCAAACAGCAATACAACTGGAACAATCCACCTGGTATACCAAATGGTCATCGTCAATACGGAGATTTCAATCTACTTTCCTGGACAACGATTTTGGCCATGCTTGCTCGGTTTGTGACAGATTGTGGTTCAAGAATGACCTTAAAACCATCACTGCACTACAACTGAAGGTAATCTCGGATTGGTACGTTAAGGAAAATCGGCAGCTACACAAGGAGGATTATACAAAGTCTTGCAACACCTGTAGACAATCACTGAATAAGCGTAAGCTTCCTACTCTCGCAAAGGTCAACGGCTTCTCATATCCTGACATACCTCCAGGTCTACCGCCTCTGGATCCTATCAGTGAACGTTTGGTCTCACCGCGCCTTCCATTTATGCAAGTGCGTCGATTGCGTCATGATTTCTCTTATGGAATTATTGGACAAGTGATAAACGTCCCAGTCAACGTACAAGACATGGTAAAATGCTTGCCTCGCCATCTAGAAGAGGACGATGTTATCAACGTTAACATTAAAAGGAATCTTGCACACAGAACAAATTACATCAGCGGGTACATGTCTAAGCGTACGGTCAAAGAATGGTTAGATGTACTTCAAAATTCAAGTCTATATCGTTTGTACGATATCAAAATAGATTTGTCAAGACTGCAGCCTGCATTGCCATCAGATGAAGGCCTTCAAGATGATCCTGCTAATCGGATCGAAGCAATCTCCGCCGAATATACGCCCGAGTCTGAAGTTCTTGCTGCGAGACAGCACACACTACTGTGGAATGAAGAGGATTGTCTTGACATCGCACCAGGACATCGAGCAACGCCTCTTAACATCATTTATGACCGTCATGCAGAAGAACTATCATTTCCTGCGATATACTTCGGAGAGCCCCGCCGTTTCAACATGAACATTTCAGTGACACCGTACATGATGGCGACCTTCGATCTGAATAAGTGTTTTGATTTTCAAATTGATTCTTTAAAATTAAAAATTCATCCATTCAATTTCAAATGTTCAACAGGAATCACCACTCTCAAAACAATGGAAACGGTGCCTTCAACTTCCAGTACTTCAATGGAGACGGAGGATATCGTGCCGTCAACGTCTGCAGTACCTTTCGTTAAGTTTAAGTTTACATGTACAATGTTTTAGTAAACAAAATATATTTCTATAGTTAAAATTTGTGCAATTCTTATTTTCATTCAATTCCTTGTTCCTATTGTGCAATTTAATTATATTCATATCAATAAATATTCTACCGTTGTCACGTAAAATCTTCGCCCGTAAAACCGACTTTACAGGCAACCATTGTTGTTTTTTTTTTGACAAGAAGAGTTGGTATGTGGAGCCAAAAGCTTTATTTTATTTGTTATTAATTAAATTTTGCTCTTTAAGAATCATAAATATTAATTTAAATAACAAATTATTGAATTTTAATTGAATATATATAATTTATTATTATATAATATTATAATCTGTTTTGCTTTCAACTCAAAAATAACGACAAGCTCTGTAATGCTATTTGCTCATTAACAGTTTTAATATATATATTTAAATTGAACCTAACGATTTGTTTAATAGATTTGCAGCAGAAGTGACAGGTAAATTTGAAGTGATTAGTTTATTCTTCTCTATCGATTTGCTTTTATAAATCGTGTGCACTAGACTGTGTCAATATGCCGAGGCGTTGCATTAATATTCCTGATATTTTCTGTTATATTTGTGGGGAATTAACTTTCAAAGTTCAAAGGCGAAACTTTACACCGCTCATCAAAAAGTGCTATGAACTTTATTTTGGCTTTAAAGTCGGTGACCAAGATAAGACTTGGGCTCCTCACCATTGTTGTGTAATTTGTGTTCGACATCTTACAGGGTGGATTAAAGGTGAACGTCATATGCCTTTTGCGGTTACAATGATATGGAGGGAACCTAAAGACCATTCTTCAGACGGTTATTTTTGTTTGATAAAGACTACAGTTATTACATCCAAATCAAGACATACAGTTGAATATTTACCTTCTGCTATGAGACCGGTCCCTCATAGTGATATTTTACCTGTGCCACAGCCTCCTGAAAATGTAATATTTAGTGACGATGATTCAGATAGATGAGAGCAACAGTGGGATGACACAAATTTTGAAGCAGGTGCTTTATCTGAACCTCATTTATTAACCCAAGGAGATTTGAACGACCTCGTACGTGATTTAGATTTATCCAAAAAACAGAGTGAACTTTTAGGCTCTAGGTTAAAAGGCTGGAATCTGCTGCATATCAAGCATGGAGAAGCGGTACCAAGGTAAATGGAGTCCCGCTATACTTGCCGACTACTGCTGGACACTCAAGAGGGATCTACCACAAGCAAAGTATAGAAGAAAATCCACTGTCACTGCTTTTCAATAAATAAATATGTTTCGTTCATATATGCCTATATATTAACAATATTTCCAAATTTCAAGTAGGTGTATCTCAGAAATATTGCGTAATAGAAAAAAACTAATGGTATATTTGGATTCAGGACATGTAGATAAGATGCTATTTCTTTGTGGACAAAGAAAAATATTTTTTGATAAACCAGTGTAATGTAATAAGGGTTATGCAAAACTGCTTACGTGACATTGTTTGCATTTTTTACTGTATTTATCCCAATACTAAAAAAAGACCGTCACGCAAAAACCATAGGTGATGGGAAATTTCTGATTAGATTTTTGAGTTCAGCATGAAAAGTTACACTAGAAACATAATCAGGTTCTCTTGTGCAAAAATGTTGTTGACCAGTGTTACTTGCACTCACTGGTGGGGTTGGACTTTTCAAGAATTGGGGGCCATTGGAGCAACTCATCTTTTATCTATCCTAAGTAAATACATGGCACAGGGGGCAATACCTCGCTGTCACAACAAGTAACGACATGTCAACTACTGCAGGTAACACCTACCAGACTCTGTTGTAAATATAGGCGAGTTAAAAATAAACAGTTACAGTAGAACCTCCCTGTAAAGACACTTAGTTGCAGAGGCAGGGTGTCCTTTAGGGAGAGATGTCCTCTTACCAGAGAGTAGCTAAATAGTAAAAATGGTAATGATAAGGCAAAATTTGGATTATAGATTATAAACACAAGGTAATAAGACCGAATCCAAATAAATAAATAGTGTGTGACGTTTCAGTAACAGTGTTGTTACTGAAACGTCACACACTATTTATTTATTTGGATTTGGTCTTATTACCTTGTGTTTAGTCTTGTAATTTTGTATTTACAAGATGCCTGAGCCCTGTTTGGTTACTTGCACTATGTAGGCACCCTTGTGAAACATTTAAAAAAATATATTATTATAGCTACATTTGGCACTTTTTTTCTAACGACGAGTAGGTAACACCCTCGATTCCCGACAGCCATAAACCGGGATTGAATCCCGCGTTAACATTTTGTTTAATATGTGAATAACCTTCACTTATTATTCATTGTTACAATTATCATAAACTAGGTTGTTCTTTTTGAGCGGTACCTAATAAAGTGATTTTTGGAAACCGAACTTTTTTCTAAAAAAAAAAAAGAGTCGGTGGCCAGTGGTATAAACTGTTGGTTTCCGACAGACATGAACCGAGATTGAATCCCACATTGTACACTTTTTATTGTGAAGAACCTGTGCATATTATCCATTGTAAATAACATAAACTAGGCTGTTCTTTTTGAGTGGTATCTAATAAAGTTATTTTGGAACAGGAAGGGCTTTTTTTTTTAAGCAAAAAAAAATAAGGTTTCAATGACTCCTGCCAGCTTTTGCAAAAGTCCAACCTCATTGGTGAGTTCTGGTAACTAAACTCTCTCTATTGGATCTCTTTTGCCAGTCAAAATTTGTCAAGAAAGACACAAAGTAAATCTCGTGTTAAAGTTGGTATTCAAAAGAAGTCAAGGTCAAAGGATTGAAAAGGCAAAAAATATGCTTTTTTTTTTCCCTGGAGATACAAGAAAAATAAGACCTAATCCAAATAAATTAATAGTATGTGACATTTCGGTAACAGCATTGTCACCATCATCAGACAAAATAATAAATGATTTATTAATAAATTTATTGTCTGATGATAGGATGTGTGTAATAATGTTGTTACAGAAATGTCACGCACTATTTTTTTTTTTTTGCTTATCCCTAGTACACGTGGTACAGGCCATGATAATCATGGTGGGTAGAAGTAGGCGACTGCTTTTACTGTAAGTACACCACATATCTACACATATGAAAAGCAGTTTGACTTTGCACTTACAAATGTGCCAGAGCCCCGTTTGGTTACTTGCACTCGCTGGTGGGGTTGGACTTTTGCAAGAATTGGGGGCCATTGGAGCATTTTTTAATTAGAAAAAAAGTGTCCAATGCGGGAATCGAACCCGGGTTGTAGCGGTCGAAAACAAACGGTTTAGACCATCCTTCCACCGACCCCCCATTAATTTACTTGGATTAAGTCTTATTTTCTTGTATCCAATCTATAGTCCAAATTGTGATTTATCATTTTTTGGAGAACACAAAGAACTATGAAGAGGATTTAAATCGAAACGGGGGTCGGTGAATGAGTGGTCTAAAACCATTGGTTTTCAACCGCTCTGATGTCCAACCCCACCAGCGAGTGCAAGGAACCTAATGAGGCTTTGGAACACTTGTAAATGCAAAAGTCAAACTGCTTTTCACATATGTAGACATGTGGTGCACTTACAGTAAAAGTAGTTGCCAACTTCTACTCAACATGGTTATTAAGGCCTGTGTTTGGATTATAGATTATAAAGACAAGGTCTTCTTTTTTCTTATCTCCACGCTGGGTGAAGTAGAATGTGTCTGCCTTTGTCATTAAGAATGTGAGCACTTCTCAGTGGCAGGCCGACTTAGCTTCAATATGAAATGGCTGCCTTTGACATGAGGAACAGACACCATGTGCAGCTGCTCCTAACATGGAGTACAAACGCTGCCCATCCTGTATCCCTGGATTAGGAGCCCTTACAGGGTACTATCAGCCGGGCCAGCTGAGCCCAGGTTTTTTTAGTGAGCTTGTTACTGCTCCCCCTCCTCCATTTTCATTCGAGCTTGGGACCGGCAAGGGTAGAGTTTAAACACAAGGTAATAAGACCAAATACAAATAAATAAATAGTGTGTGACGTTTCGGTAACAAAGAAGATGGTAACAACGCTGTTACCGAAACATCACACACTATTTATTTATTTGGATTTGGTCTTATTACCTGGTGTCTTACTATGATGTTATTCTCTCACTCTCTCTGTTAAACGTTTCCATCACCCATTATTAAAAAAAAAAAGCATTACCATTTATGGATAACCCATGTATTCTTATATGTATAGATATGTTTAGTAGAAGGACTGTTTCATAAATAGTTTAATTGCTTGAAAGAACGAGTATAACACTCGCTTTGGACTAATAATATATAGAATTAGTGTTAGCCACTGAGCGACAAATTAGTTTATAAAATGGTGCAAAGAAAAAAAAAACTTTAGATGCTTCTTCTCAAATTAAATTTTGAAAGGTCTTAAATACTAATAAATATTAACGTTTGTAATGTTTACAACAAATGTTCTCATTTTTACAGCAATAATTTTGATTCAGAATAACATGGAAACAGTGAGAAGACATACGTGAAAATAAGTTTGTTCTTGATAATAACGTTCTTGTGCAAGCCATTTCCTTGTTAGTGTGTATATAATTTTATATTAAATATTGTTTCTGAAAATTTTATTTACAATATTATGGTGTGCTAAGAAAAGAAATCGCACAATATTTTTTTACAAAAATATATTTTGGTTCTAAAGTGATTTTTATTGATATTTTCTGTTATTAACAGACTTTTTATTTAAAATTACAAAAAAAAAAAAACTGTAAAAGTATAAATATTCTATTTTCATATCACGCGAGAACTCGGGTTAACTAAATAAATATGCCGCGATATTATTTAGAATTTATGCGTTCAAACTACATTTTCGGAAAGGTTTGTATATTTTAATATGGAAAAATTTAGTCAATTGTCAGTGATGTTTTCTTTAAAATATGTTTGAGCCAACCATAAAATAGAAATGATAAAATTAGGTGTTATATGTTTTTAATGTATAGGTTTTAACTTTTGATTAGACTATTTTAATTTATATTTAGACATTTTTCATTTCAATTTAAACACGCAGACTTTTCTATAAAAGTCCAAGTGTCTAAATTAAAATGAAAAATGTCTAAATTGAAATGAAAAATGTCTAAATTAAAATGAAAATGTCTAAATATAAATTTAAAATGTCTAACCAAACGTTAAAAACCTATATATTTTTTTCAGAGCATTACCCCATCTCAATGCAATGGGTCATATCAAGAATATTCAATCCTAAAATGCGTGGATGTAATAAAATTGAACTATTCTTATATACGCTACAAAAATGTTATTTACAGAATAGGGAGATCTAGGAGCTCATATCAAAATAATATATAAAGAATATTGATAAGTATAATATTAAAATATATTAATATATATTTGTGGCTAATAATACCTATGGACAAAATATAGATAGAGATTTTGTCATGAGGATATTGATCTATGAAATATTTTGGCTCTTATTTTATATGTAGATATATTTATGAATTTTTAACAACTACTGATGTCATTTTTAAAATGATGTTTGTAAGGCAATGTTTCACTGTTCACACAGTTACATTCATTAGCAAGTTGAGTATAAAATCCAGTGGTATTGAATTGATTATCTGAGTTTTTAAAAATACTTGTTCATAATATCTTCTTAAATATTGCAAACATATTCATTTACTTTTAAAAATGAATATTTCTAAGTTTAAATATTGTATTTAATAATCACTTTCTGAATGCATCTCAGAATAATTCGAGATTTTTTTTTTTTTTTACAGAATCACATTTCAACAGAGAATCTTGAACCCATTATTTTAGAAAGGTCTCTGTGTTTGCATCTGTGGGGACCAGGGATGCAGCACCCCGCCGACGCCGCCGCCGAGATAAATAAACAGACGGCTGCCATAAATCACCACGACCGCGGCACCACAGCGGAGGAATTCCCAGAGAGGACCAGACGTGCATTCCGGGCTGTCTCCTCTTTGTCTTCCCATATAAATGTAGCCAACAAGAAACTCCAATAAACACTAACTTTGAGAGACTTTCTGAGCCATCGCTGGACCAGTAAATCGACACACCACATTGGTGAGCCGGACGTGATTGAAAAGAAAAGCATACGAAGATCTCAAGAGATAAAGAAATGAAAAAAGTGATTCAAGTTTGAAAAGAAGCATCATCCAGGATATCGGGATATCATCTCAAGACTAAGATAAGTTTTTATATTATCTTCCTTGTTATTTTATCTCAATATTTTTATTTTTAACTTTATCTCTAAGCTGTTGTGTCGAATTTAAATTTACGTAAAATGGAAACAGAAAATAAGACTAGCGATACCTCAGAAATATGCAAAGTTAGTGTTAAAATACCGCCTTTCTGGGTTGAAAAACCTGAAATATGGTTCTTCCAGGTAGAAGCACAGTTCAAAATAGGTGGAATTATTCAGGAAGACACTAAATTTAATTATTTGATCTCCCAATTAGAACCTAAATATATAGAAAACATTTGGGATATAATTAATAGCAAAAGCGACAACAAGTACTCTGAATGTAAATCACGACTACTTGAATTGTTCAGAGAAAGTGAAGGGTTGAGAATTAAAAAGTTAATTTCTGGTATAGAGCTCGGAGACATGAAGCCGAGCCAGTTATTACAAAAACTCAGATCCCTCGCTACCCCAGATATCTCTGACAATTTAATAAAAACTTTATGGCTCGAAAAATTGCCCACATCCATAAAGAATATACTTATTGTAAGCGAAGAGGACATTAGCAAATTGGCCATAATGGCCGATAAAATAAATGAAATAAACTCTTCCAAAGAAATATATGATGCGGAAGTGCCTTCTTCATCAACAGATCGCTTGATCGCCAAATTGGAAGATCTTGAACGGCAGGTGTCCGAATTGAGACTGGATAGATCTAGATCTCGATCCAAAAATAGGACTCAGTCAAGACCGAGAAGTAATTCTCAAAGATCTTTCGATCCAAAAGGGAAATACTGCTATTACCATTTTAGATTTGGTCCTAATTGCTTGCAAAATAAATGCAGGTCTCCGTGCAGTTGGAATGAGTCGGAAAACTCCAACCGGCGGACAGAGTAGCGACAAGCTCTTCTGCCGGCATTCAGGATTGTCGCAATCTCCGATTATTTGTGACGGACAAAAACACGGGATTGCGCTTTTTGGTGGATAGTGGCGCTGATATTTCTATAATACCACCAAAGGATAAAAATAGGATGCCTAGCTCTGATTATAAATTATATGCAGCCAATGGTACAGAAATTGTTACCTATGGAACAAAGGTTAGAAATTTGGATATCGGACTTCGACGTCAATTCCAATGGCCTTTTGTAATCGCCAATACTAACAGAGCAATAATAGGAGCCGATTTTTTGAACAACTTTGGATTGATTATTGATGTAAAAAATAAACGCCTAATTGATGGAATAACTAATCTTTCCATAAGAGGCGTCATTCAGTCAATCTCAGACATGGGAAATATTAGCACTCTAAACTCATCATCCAAGGTCAGCGCTATCCTAACCAAATATCCTAACCTATGTAGGCCACCAGCAGATTTTGTAGAAGCAAAACATAGCGTTAAGCATTATATTCCTACAAGAGGTCAGCCAATTCACTCAAAAGCCCGTCGTCTAGATTCACAGAGATTAACTCTTGCTAAGGCAGAATTTCAATATATGTTGAATAATGGAATAATAAGACCCTCAAATTCTCCTTGGGCGAGTCCACTACATTTAGTTTCAAAAAAGGACGAGTCACTAAGACCTTGTGGTGATTATAGAAGACTCAATGCAGTTACACTTCCAGATCGTTATCCAATCCCTAGACTGGACGATTTCCACCACATCTTAAAAGGTACTCGTGTTTACTCAAAAATAGACCTATGCAAGGCATTCTATCAGATTCCAATTGCTGAAGAGGATAAACCAAAGACCGCCATCATTACTCCTTTTGGGCTATTCGAATTTAATGTTATGAGTTTCGGTCTTAGAAATGCTACTGCTACCTTTCAGAGATTCATGCATGAAGTCTTAAGAAACTTGGACTTTGCATTTGTCTACTTAGATGACGACGGTGGGGAGATCGGGCTCCAGTTCCTCTCGTTAGACCTAGCGACCTCCAAATGCTCCAAGGAGGTCACACGCACGTCCCCCTCCACGCTCCAGGAGGAGGGTGATGCTCTAGGCACCGCACCGCTCTAGACTTCTCTAGCCATGTAAATATCTGAAATACTGTGAATAAGATGAATCTATAAATATTACTCACCGTAAATAGAATGAGCTAGGTTAAACCTTTTGAGTGGTACCTAATATATATATATGTAACGTTTCTATGATAATCTGTACACGCCAATATACAGATGATATTGTTTTGCGTAAAAAAAGAGAGAACAATCAACCTTCTGACTAACTAACTTTATTTCAATCACGCGCCTTTTATTTATAGTTACACATATTTACATAATTCCTAACAGCGTAAAAATTTACATCTATTAATAATTTATAAGCAGAATGTGACATATATATATATTTTGAACTGGAAATGGCAGAAAAGGTGGTCAGCTTATAAGAAGCCAAATCTTGTAACAATGAGCAGAATCCTTAGTTACAGCACGATGGGAGCCAAGAAAGCCAAGTTGAAGAATCCTGATTAGCGGAATCCACCAGATATCATCTAACTACTGGCCATTGTGGAGGCGTATTTCTAGGAAGAATTGGACTACATCGCCGACAACATTCAGGGAGAAAGCTGTCCAAACGCTTCTCTACAATATCGTTCTCTGATGAACTGGCCATGCAAAGGTTCGAAAAGGATGAACCTCCATTTACCATCTCGACGACGACGACCATGCGGATACAGGAGAATGTCCTCTTCACCGCTAAAGTGGATTATGAAGTCCCTGACCCTCCGGCAGAGTTTCTACCAGAGAAAGAGGGTGCACCCCCTTTTTAATGTCCAGTGACTATTCAGTTGTAGAGCGGTAAGATTAAGACCATTCCAGGAGAAAAGGAATCGAAAGGAGATACCCCGACAAGAGAGACTAGAGAGATGTCAGCGGCGCCTGGCGGCAAGATCTGTCGATGAATATTGACTCTTTCAGGCGGAAGCCCTTGGATTGGTTAAGGCACTTGAAAACGCAACTACTTTAACCAGATCATCTAACTTTAGGAATTCTCCTGGACAACCTCTTAGTCGTGAAGTCAGTTATGAACTCTAAGACTGGTAATTACATTATCAATAGAGCTCTGCTACTGATTTCGCGATTGAATCGCAATGGGAACAGATGCACCATACAATGGATCAAGGGCCACAATGGGATCGAGGGTAATGACATTGCGGACACACTCGCAAAGCGGGGTGCTGAGTCTGCTGACCCAAGCTGTTACAAACTCGCTCCTTTGTCGTTTGTAAAATCGGCAATCTATGCACGGGTGCGTGAAGCATGGGAGAGCAGATTAATCTCTCTAGCTCTTTCTAACCACACCCCACACCCGCTTTGTCCTTACTCCAATGAGTCTTTTAGACAAAAGGTATAAGTACATCGTCCTGAGCGAGCACATTGTGGTTGGCCTGCTATCAGGACACGCGTGGACGGACAGTTTCGCTCACAGGATAGGCGTCATTGACGATTCTTCCTGCCCTTACTTCGATACTGACAGGGAGTGCAGCAGCCTTGAGCCCTTGGATTCCGCCTCTTCTCTACCTGTGCAGCAGAATTTGGGTACATTCCGCGGTCACTCAACTTTATTTTTAACAGGAGCACTTGACGAGCCTTCCTGGAGTTACTAAAAGCCTCGGATAGATCGGAATCGATCACTTGAGTGACTCGGACTCCTCACCTCATGGTTAACACCGGTCATTGGCGGCCGCTCGTAGACGCAACTCTGGCATGCGCCACTGTTTAAGATCGGTTTCGCAATCTGCCCTGCGTATTTGATCGCCCTGACGCTGTCTCTGTGACCCCACAACAGATAGAAAATGGTTTAGCGATTCGACGGCGCGGGCCGATCGGGAAATCGACTTACGCAGCGACCCATTTGAACGCGCTATGCAATCTCTGGTGTACTTTTGTGGTTTTTGGTCTTAGTATTCTGGTACCCTCACTACAAACCCTTAATTAAAAGACCTCAATTCAATTTTTTTTTAAATTAATAGCTAACATTTTTTATCAACATTTTCTTCTAAAAAAGTTTTTTTTTTATTTTACAAAAAGAAATTTATATTTCCCAGCACCTGTTGAATTATTCCCATTTTAGTTACTCTTCTTATCTAATCAACACCTCTCTCTCTCTGATCTTCCTGGCCTGGGGAATCTAACCTTTTTGAACAACCTTTGTGATGTGCAGTGCCTTGGTACTTTGCTAGAGTGCATTGAAGTTTTTCTGCTTGCTATATTCATTTTTGGACTCGAAAATCACACTTTGGCTAGTAGCTTGTAAACCCATATTTTCTCTACATGAATACAAAGTTATAACAAACTAAATATTGAACTACCTTATTATAAACTTAAGTAACAAAATCATAATTTCCAATTAAAATGGAGATATAGAAAACTAAGTTTTAGTCACATTGGGGTTCGATATAGCAAAGTTTTACTGTATATAGAATATTGAGAGTATGAAACACTAAATAAACCAACATATTTCAGGTTTTAGGCATTTCCTTTTTATCTCACTTAGGTTGAAAGTATTGGCCTCTTGTTGAAATTGTCTTTTGGAGCTGGTCCTGGGTTGTTGAATGAGTGTTTTTTTGGAAACTCCTAAAGAAGTAATATTGCTACGTGAAAAATTAGGAATGAACAACTTCGGAATGAGAAAACAATTTATTTCAGGCAAGAACAAACTAAAAAAACAAAATATAAGCAAAAGAGGGAAGTGTACAGAGTATAGCAGAATATAAACATGTGGCGACTACACTTTGCTTCAGCGAGCCGAACTAAGACGGCCTCGGCATCCGCGGGCGTCAACCTGACTACGCATGCGCGCGGGACGTCATCAGAGACTCTGGCCACTGACGCGGTAAACAAGAAGGCTAAAAGCCGACGGCCGTTACTTCAACCGTTGTTTCTTTTCTCTCTATAATTTCTTGCTTTAAATAAATTAATTTTAATAATAATTTTATCAGCAGCCTTTCCACAAGCCACACCAGCACATCACAACAACCATAAAAAATAATACTCTGTTAATAAAAAAAATAAATACTTTGTTACAATATACAAGAGAATAAAGGCAACTATAAGAAAACTGTTAATACTAAGAAAAAGACATCTCCTAATCGTGCAACTAAAAGTTGTTAATGGCTTGCGCCATCTATTGGAATAAATTTTAACTAATCGTTGATTTTTAAATTATATACGGCGTTTTATGGTTTCCACAAATCCATATCTCAGAAGAAGGCCAAGTGACACTCACTCCTCACTTTCTTACTGCTACTCTTTTTGTGTTGTTTTTCTTGCTTCCCTCTTTCTCTTGTTTATTTTTTCTTTTTCTTCTGTCTATGTATATCGTTATTTCCTTTGTCTCACTGCTTTGTTCTTATGCATACCTCTGGTGAATTCTGTATAGAGTCAATGACCCTAAATAAAGGCTTTTTGTTGTTGTTGATTTTTAATTATACCAGTTGAATATCAGTTGCATGATCACACAAGAGATTGCCTCCCATTAATTTATCCACCTGAATCCACTACAATTCCACTTTTGTACTATATTTTCACATAGTTTGGCGTTCTTATGCCATTCCAGTCATAACTATCTGTTTCATGATTTTTCAGGATGCCTGAAAGACCAGTTTTGAGGCATAGCTTGCATCACGCTGATGAGAACCAACAGCTCGAATAAAAAACATATTTATAAACATTTTATAAAAATTTTAAAGAGAGCGGTGCTCTTTTGGTGAATATTTTTACATCAGGTTTGATGTGTTATAAACAGATGTATTATAAAATTATTTTTGTATTTTGCAATATTGTGATTTCTCACTTTAGAATATTTGACATTTTATAATATAGAAAGACGTTTGACAATTTTACCGCAAATGTTTCTTTTGAACGAAAAATCGTAATTTTTTTAAAGGAGAAATAACGATTATTTCTATCTTTAGGGATGAAGAATGAAAGGATGAATTGTGAAGAGTAATGATAAACGGAAAAATAAAGTGTCCAGGGATTGGAATTTTTCCTTTTATCATTACTATTCATAATTCATCCTCTCATACTTCATCCCTTAAGGTTAGAAAAAGTCGTTATTTCTACTGAAAAAAAAAAAACGATTTTTCGTTCAAAAGAAACATTTGCGGTAAAATTGTCAAACGTCGTTTCTACAATTGAAAGCCGCATTATATTGTATAATAAATTTACATTTTATATTCACACAAAAGTTTGCTCTGCAAGGCTACAATGGTGATGTGTACCTATCTATTTACACACATGGATAAAACATAAGGAAGTAGAAAGTCTTTGATATCATTTTTTTTCAAGGAGACTGAGTCTCTCTCTTTCATCTCCCTCTTGAAATAGAAAAATTCATAGTTAATAGTTTCATTTTGTATATATAGCTGTCTACAGCGGTTCTCCAACCTACTAACCAAGGTATGGTAGTTTCATGTGGTGTTTGTATAGAACGCTTCACGATTATGCATGTCATCCTTGCACAGGGCCCTGCTAATCTTCTCTGTATCGTTTCAATTTTAGTATATGTACCGCCGAACAAGTGTGTACCACACGCGTAACACGTGTAACAAGCTAGGTGTATGTATAGATGTGTGGTATGTCGATTTATTAGTCCAGCGATGGCCCAGAAAAGTATTTCAAAGTTAGTGTTTTATTCGTATTACTTATTAGCTATATTTTATAGGGGAAGACAAAAGGACAACACCCTAGAATGTCTATTGGGTTCTTATTGACTTCTGCCGATCTGCTGCGCCATGCAGCGGTGGCCATCCGTACTATTTCCAGGCCCCTCTTGTATGTTTGCCGTGGTCTGTCATCCCAGCAAGCTGGAAGGAAGTCTCTTGGCTCACACAGATGTAACATGGTGTAATAACTACCCCTTATTGTTCGTTGACATAGTTCTCTTGTTACATATCTTCTCACCCACGCCTTCAGGGTGTCGTATTCCACTGTCACGCAGTGGGATTCGGTTCCATTCTTTTACATTATGTCATAGATAGTATTGATTTTTCAATATACAGTAGAACCTCCCTTTAGCGGAAAAGTTTTCATAGGTAAAATCAGAATTTTGTTTTTTAGAAACTCTCCGGTAAGAGGACACTTCTCCCTAAAGAACACTTTGGCTCGGAAATTAGCTGTCCTTTACAGGGAGGTTCTACTGTAGAAGCAAATTGTAAATTTCATCCATCGTTATATTTTGTAATTATTTCTTATAATATATTTTATTAATTACAGTAGAACCTCCCTTTAGCAGACATCCCGCTAGCGGAAACCTCTCTACAAAGGACAGTTTTCATTAGCAAAATTACCATTTTTACTATTTGGTAACTCTCCGGTAAGAGGACACCTCTCTATAAAAGACAGTTTTTATTAGCAAAATTACCATTTTTACTATTTAGTAACTCTCCGTTAAGAGGACACCTCTCTATAAAAGACAGTTTTTATTAGCAAAATTACCATTTTTACTATTTAGTAACTCTCCGGTAAGAGGACACCTCTCTATAAAAGACAGTTTTCATTAGCAAAATTACCATTTTTACTATTTAAAAACTCTCCGGTAAGAGGACATCTCTCCCTAAAGGAAAGTTTGGCTCTGCAATTAGGTGTCCTTTACAAGGAGGTTCTACTGGTACTTCTTGGTAAAGCTTTGTGGTCTTTGAAGTACAGTCTAAACCCCACTGTCGAGAGCCAACAGCCTCAAACGTGTACGTGGTGTCTATTCTTGATTTACTAATAAAGGGTAATTGGTCTATATATATTCTGAAATAATAATTTAAAAAATAACGATTAGTGGATATTTATTCCGATAGATGGCTCAAGCTATCATCAACTTCATGTTCCACGATCAGGATATCCTCTCTGGTTATTTATCATTGTATGGTTTTTTCCCCACAGATATATTTATAGTTTTTAATACATTTATTTAAATTTTATAATACACCCATACCTCGCTTTGCGTCGGGGTTACGTTCCAAAAAAACACGACGCAAATTGAAAATATGTGAAGGCGTAATCAAAAACAAAGGTGTTGCCATATTTTAGGAAAAAAATTCAAAAAAAAAAAAAAAATTAAAGACTCGAATCCAAAACAACGCAACTTCGAAAATCTAACGACGCACAGTGAAAATCAGTAAAAATTAAGCAGCGACGCAACTTCGAAAAAAACGCAAAACGAAACGACGCAAAGCGAGGTATGGTGTAGAATCTTTTTCAACAATCCAGGATTGTTTATATTAATACAGTAGAAAATACTCCCCATGAGAGGACACTCTAGCTAGAGATGTAAATGAAAAAGATTGATATTTAAATATTAATATTCGGTTTGTAATATACTCTTACAGAAAGGTTTATAAAGCCCAAAAGCTTGAGAAAAATATAAAATAAAACAGTATATAAAACAAAAGTCTTTATTGAGGACCTCTCGTCCTATAAAGGATTCGCCAGTTTACAGAGTAAGCGAAGAGAACTAAGAATACAGAGAGAAACCTATATGTGGTAGGTATAGTATAGTATTTTCTACACTGTGACTATATACAACAGCAGCAACAAGCCTTTTACTGGAATCAAAGTCCCATACAGGATTCGTCATTCTAATCCTGACAAAGATTAATAAAACAATATATACTCATCCTCGCATGCCGTTTTATTCTCATTATATTTTAAATTTATTATCATTATTATATTTTTTTATGTGAGGAATAATCAACTAGTTTCATTTTTTTTCCGCGAGCCACTGTCGCCCTTTACAAAGTATTCTTTTTATTTGAATTAATGGCAACATTTGTTTGTAACGACATGAGATTCTATATTCTTCGACATATTTTTTATAACAAAATGATGATGTTGTTGTTGTTGTTGTCGTGTCCAATGAAGAGCCTCAGATGTCTCCATTCCTCTCCATCACAGCAGCAGCAATATCCACTATCTTGGGTGTGTAAAGCTGCTGCTCTGGGTCTTAGTCAATTTTCTGCAAGGCTGCGCCCATTGCTGGGCATGAAAATATGTGGGTAGGTGTTTGTTCCACACCAGGACAGTTGTTGCATGCTTTATAGGTTCTTGTGCCACCTGGAAACACAATGATGATGATAACACAGAATATAAAAATATGTATTGTAAATATTCATTGATTTTTACAAAATGATGAGGAAAACAGGGAATATATAAATTCAATTAATATTTACAATACATAACACAAGGGTTGTTGAAAATTTAGGAAAGGTTTTTTGAAAAGAGATGATAGTTGTAGTTAATTATTTTAAACTATATTATAAAGCCAACTTACAAAATGTTTTTTTTTCTATATTTGGCAGAGTTCCCACACCACCCCAGGAGGTACCAGCCTGGCGCGTTATCCTTTTATTTAGAGAGAGGGCTCACCTTCCGGATCCTACGCGATCCTAGAAAGTCCTATTCCACTCCTTTAGTCGAGCTAAGTCCATTGGGTCTGTTGGGAATCTGAAGGTACCAGGTAAAATATAATGATATAATTGCGGATAGAACCTTACACCAACTGACCATGTTGGAGTCGCGTAGTCCAGAACACCTCCTATATATGGCCTGTACTACGTGTACTTACAGTACAAGCGGTCACAACCCTCTACCCACCGTGATTATCACGGCCTGTACTACGTGTACTTACAGTACAAGCAGTCACAACCCTCTACCCACCGTGATTATCGCGGCCTGTACTACGTGTACTTACAGTACAAGCAGTCACTACCCTCTACCCACCGTGATTATCGCGGCCTGTACTACGTGTACTTACAGTACAAGCAGTCACAACCCTCTACCCACCGTGATTATCACGGCCTGTACTACGTGTACTTACAGTACAAGCGGTCACAACCCTCTACCCACCGTGATTATCACGGCCTGTACTACGTGTACTTACAGTACAAGCAGTTACAACCCTCTACCCACCGTGATTATCGCGGCCTGTACTACGTGTACTTACAGTACAAGCAGTCACAACCCTCTACCCACCGTGATTATCACGGCCTGTACTACGTGTACTTACAGTACAAGCGGTCACAACCCTCTACCCACCGTGATTATCACGGCCTGTACTACGTGTACTTACAGTACAAGCAGTCACAACCCTCTACCCACCGTGATTATCACGGCCTCTACTACGTGTACTTACAGTACAAGCAGTCTCAATCCTCTACCCACCGTGATTATCACGGCCTGTACTACGTGTACTTACAGTACAAGCAGTCACAACCCTCTACCCACCGTGATTATCACGGCCTGTACTACGTGTACTTACAGTACGAGCAGTCTCAATCCTCTACCCACCGTGATTATCACGGCCTGTACTACGTGTACTTACAGTACAAGCAGTCACAACCCTCTACCCACCGTGATTATCACGGCCTGTACTACGTGTACTTACAGTACAAGCAGTCACAACCCTCTATCCCACCGTGATTATCACGGCCTGTACTACGTGTACTTACAGTACAAGCAGTCACAACCCTCTACCCACCGTGATTATCACGGCCTGTACTACGTGTACTTACAGTACAAGCAGTCAAGCAGTCACAACCCTCTACCCACCGTGATTATCACGGCCTGTACTACGTGTACTTACAGTACAAGCAGTCACAACCCTCTACCCACCGTGATTATCACGGCCTGTACTACGTGTACTTACAGTACAAGCAGTCACAACCCTCTACCCACCGTGATTATCACGGCCTGTACTACGTGTACTTACAGTACAAGCAGTCAAGCAGTCACAACCCTCTACCCACCGTGATTATCACGGCCTGTACTACGTGTACTTACAGTACAAATAGTCACAACCCTCTACCCACCGTGATTATCACGGCCTGTACTACGTGTACTTACAGTACAAGCAGCCACAACCCTCTACCCACCGTGATTATCACGGCCTGTACTACGTGTACTTACAGTACAAGCAGTCAAGCAGTCACAACCCTCTACCCACCGTGATTATCACGGCCTGTACTACGTGTACCTACAGTACAAGCAGCCACAACCCTCTACCCACCGTGATTATCACGGCCTGTACTACGTGTACTTACAGTACAAGCAGTCACAACCCTCTACCCACCGTGATTATCACGGCCTGTACTACGTGTACTTACAGTACAAGCAGTCACAACCCTCTACCCACCGTGATTATCACGGCCTGTACTACGTGTACTTACAGTACAAGCAGTCACAACCCTCTACCCACCGTGATTATCACGGCCTGTACTACGTGTACTTACAGTACAAGCAGTCACAACCCTCTACCCACCGTGATTATCACGGCCTGTACAACGTGTACTTACAGTACAAGCAGTCTCAATCCTCTACCCACTGTGATTATCACGGCCTGTACTACGTGTACTTACAGTACAAGCAGTCTCAATCCTCTACCCACTGTGATTATCACGGCCTGTACTACGTGTACTTACAGTACAAGCAGTCTCAATCCTCTACCCACTGTGATTATCACGGCCTGTACTACGTGTACTTACAGTACAAGCAGTCTCAATCCTCTACCCACTGTGATTATCACGGCCTGTACTACGTGTACTTACAGTACAAGCAGTCTCAATCCTCTACCCACTGTGATTATCACGGCCTGTACTACGTGTACTTACAGTACAAGCAGTCACAACCCTCTACCCACTGTGATTATCACGGCCTGTACTACGTGTACTTACAGTACAAGCAGTCACAACTTTCTACCCACCATGATTATCACGGCCTGTACTACGTGTACTTACAGTACGAGCAGCCACAACCCACTACCTACCATGATGATAAAATCTGGTAGTTCAAGTACTATAAATGTTAAGAACTGAAAGAAATGTATTACAATTCGACAAAGAAAGACGCGAAATTTAATGAAAATTATATAAATTCCTCTCTCAATCCAAACTAAACAACATTTAATGTTATGTTTAATTTACTTTTTCTAATTCTCCAGACAAAAGACAATCTCCAATAACAGATAGTTGTTTAAAAACTCACAATCTTTACCGGCCAAAGCGATACCAAACTTCGATAAAAAAAAAAAAGGTTACACAAAAAATGAGGTAGAGGGGGAAAGTAAGCAGAAAAAAATGTTGGTAGCTTGCCAAACTGAGTGGGATAAAATGGCGTAATACCAGAGTCTTTCTTGTTCCAACTTGTGGCTCTAAACAATGTCAACACTATTATCGCGGGTCCAATCAGAGAGGACGCTGTAAACAGACTGCATAGTTAGAAAGAAGGAATCATATATCGCCGCAACTCTTTTTATTATTTTCTAATTTGTCGAAATCCGCAAACCGTTTACCATGAAGACTGTATAGTGGTAAGCACACAATCCTAATAATTATTTAACACAATATATATAATATAAAATTCATAATACAGTTAAACCTGTCATAGCCTCCCCTCTAAATAGCCATTTCCTCTCTATATATCCTGATTATAAATACGTAGTACGATGCGATTACCTTAAAAGTGACTTGTCTATAGCACCCCCTCTCTATAGTACCCTTTCTTGATGAGTCCCAATAGGGGGCGCTATAGAGAGGTTTAACTGTATCTCTTATTATTGTAACTTGTTTGGAACGAATAAAGTTAAAGAAAGGCTGATGACCCCAGATAAAGCTATGACAATCTGGTGCCAAATAACTTCACAACAGGACAACAGAGAACAGGAAAGGTCCAACCTTTGGCCCCAGTTGGGGGAACTCCATAGCTGGGGCTGTTAAAAGACTATTAAAAAGAAAAGATCAAAGGAGATACGGCTGTACTGGGCAGTCTCATTGCTGGAGCCATGGTAGTTCGTAGTATGTGGAGTATGTACAGTAAAGGGAGGTCAGTGGAAGGATGGTCTAAACCGTTGGTTTTCGAACGCTACGACCAGGGATCTAATCCTGCATTGGGCACTCTTTTTCTAATAAAAAAAAATGCTCCAATGGCCCCTTATTCTTGCAAAAGTCAAACATCACCAGTGAGTGCAAAGTAATCAAACGGTGCTCTGACACATTTGTAAGTGCAAAGTCGAATTGCTTTTCACATGTGTAGACATGTGATGCACTTATAGTAAAAGCAGTCGCCAACTTCTATCCACCATGATTATCATGGCCTGTATCATGTGTACTAGGGATAAGCAAAAAAAAAAAAAAAAAAAACATCTACTAATGAGAAAACGTAAGCAAGTTATACTTTTCAGCATGTTTATCGGGATTCAGACAATAACTCTGAAAGATATTACAGTGATCTTTATTGAAGATACACTCATGGACAGAACTTAAGGAAGTTGTACCTTTTACCATGTATATCGGGATTCAGACAATAACTCTGAAAGATATTACAGTGACTTTTATTGAAGATACACCAGATAACTTAGTGTGAACAAAATTGCCTCTTTCTCCTAAAAAAAAATCGACCGTCGACATTAAAGACTTTTCACATCCTTATTTTTTGTCAATGAGTATACACTCTATTATAAAAAAGTAAGTATTGTGCATAAGATTCGATTTGTTTTCTATGTATGCAAATATCAGATACATCTAAATTGTAGGTATTATGTAAATTTGTGTATTATGTAAATTTATTGTCTTTTTGTTGTTTTTGTGTAATGTATGGAATATATGTAAAATAGATATGTAAAATAGGTTAGGATAAAAGTAAAAATTTCGATTAATAAAGGTCAGTATGAAAATGAGGTTGTCTTGGGTGTTTTACAGAAACTCCTTTACAGCTTGAAATTGTCTCCACGTGGGTCTTCGATATCTGAATTTAAAGGTAACTGTTAGCCTTATCGCGACAACATATTGTATATGCAAATATGTATTTTTGAAGTAAAAGAACTTTGAGTAATTTTAATCAAATATTAATGTCATGTACTTTTTACCTAATATTCAATAATCTTAGGTAGTGTAGTTTCTATTAAAAGAGATTGTATTATATTTTATTATTACAGAATTATCATAATAACTAAAAACATGAATATCTCACGCTATATATTGTTTACATCACACAACAACAACCAAGTCCTTGGTCAAAACCATATAAATATATATTACAATTAAATGTATAACTCGTTTTGTGGCTATAAATTAAAAGGATCTTAAAGATTGATTTTTACCTCAGGAACACCATCGTCATGATGGGCTACATCAGATTGATTTTTAAAGCCTTTCCGTATGTTTATATTTTTAATTTGTTTCTAACGTATATGATATAAAAACTTATCTGGAGAGAGAGAGCCGAGGTGAAAAAATACCCTACAAAATTGTTGCCAAAATTTAATTAAGTTTATTGAATATTATATTTAATATATTGAGAAAAAAAAAGTTAATTTTTTAAAAATTATTATTATATAATATATAAATTATTTTGAAAATAGAGCAAGCCATAAATCTTTAATTAAAATGGCATATATTGGTCAAATGATTTTTTTGATCCAATATATACCTTTCTAATTAAATATAATTTATTAAATAAAAAAATATATAATTTTTCCTCACAAGTTAAATACAATACTGTGTGTGTTACACCTAGAGAAAATTACAAAAGGGTAATTTAAAAAAAAAAATCAAAACCAACAGATCAAAAGAAAAATGCTACGCTAGAGTTACGTGTATTGAACGTAAGAGGATGACGTAACGGTTGAAGGTAAACAGAAAACAAAACCCACTTTAATCTCCGGCAACACCGGCCGCTGCGATAGAAGTCAGACGAGCCTAGAAATGCCAAGCAGACGATCACCCTCGCCGCGTCGAGCGCCATCTTCTAAAAATACCATGCGGTTTGGTAAGTTATTTTTTACCGTTACTCTTAAGTTTTAGTTTCACTCTTATAAAAAGAATTATTATTTTAAATGTAGTAAATACAAATAGATTAACTTTAAAGACGTGGAATTTTGATAAAATATTAAAACTTGGTTATTCAATAAACTCATTTAAATATTATATCACGTAAATTTAAAAATAAAATTAAATTTATTCACATCATAGAATAAAGAGACAACGGAAATAAATATGCTGAGTCATTAAATATTGAAACTAATAATCTATTAATAAAATAAAAAAAATAAATATACCGATATAATAGGTTAAAAATGGAAAATATTTTTTTTCCAATATACTCATATACATATATATATACTAATAGAATATATATATATATTAGAAATTTGAAAAAAATATTTTATTTTCCCCACTTTTTCTGTATTAATATATTTAATATTTAACTTAGCTATTAACATAATTTATTCATTTAAAAAATATATATACTGCTAATAATAAAAATTATATATATTTTAAAACAATAAATATTACAAAAATGTTTATACTTTTATCAAATATCTAAAAAAAAATTCTGTGGCTCGTAAATTTAATAGAAAATATAATTTAAAAATATATCGACTCAAATCGAAACTTGAGTTGATAAAATTTAAGAATATTTTGATGTGCACATATTATATTTTATCGTTTGATATTTTCATTCACGACTTTGATAACCTGAAGGTAATTCCCCGACTACTGAAGCACTTCAACATCAACTGATAATCTCATTTCTTTAAAAAAACTTAAATATATTTTAAAATAATACTTTATTATAATTTTTTATTATAATTCAACCCAGGCATATAAAAATTTATTAAATCCGATTTGTAATTAAATTATGTTTTTTCATCAATAATTTGGAAATATTTTGTAACAAACGATGGATGATCAGCGAATCAATACAATTCAAAAATGATAACATTTAAAATTATTAGATAATAAAAGGTATGTATATAGGTTTTACGATTTTAGGACATTTTACACTTTAATATAACAGCATTTTACACTTTAGTGTAACAACATTTTACACTTTAATGACATTTATATTTTTGAACCATATAATCATGAAAGGTATTTTACAATTTAAAAAAATATTTAACAATACTACAGATATTTTTATATTTTATTGAAATAAATTTTATTTTAATTGAAATTAGTCTATTTCAAACATTTTTTATATCCGTTTTAATCAAACGTTACAAATAAAGCATTTGAGATTTTTTTCAAATAAAGTTAGCCACTGTTTAATATGGCGTTAAATTTTCCCTATATATATGCTTTTATAAGGTTAATTAAAATATTTTAAAATATTAAAGAATAAAATATTTTTATTCAATACAATATTATTTATTATTATTATAAAAAGGCATATATTGGATCAAAATATAATTTATTTTACCAATATTTCAGTTGGCTGAACGCCAACCTTTTTCAAGGTATTATAACATATTAATTTATCAATAATATATATGGATTTTCAATCTAAGGATTCAAGTTTGAATATATATGTCGATATGCTTGCTGGACTATAGTGCGATTATATTTTGATAAAAATATTTTGATTTTAAATGTTTAAACTATATAATTAGGGATTGTCAAATTTTGATGTTGTAATGTTTCCTATTTAGAAATAAAAGGGATAATCACAATACTATGTGGTTTAATATTTAATTTAATTACAACAAGGGTAATCAAAATATATAAACAAAACTTATGTAAAATTACAAAAAGAAAGACAGTGTTGCCGACTCCCTAACTATGAAGAAAAATCAAAGAATAATTAAATATTTTACATAAATAAATACAAAGCATTTTACAGATATAAATTCCGATTTTGTCTTAAAATGTTATATAGGACTTATTTTCTCGTAGCTTTCACCAAAAAATTGTATTTAGACCATGGACTAGAAAATTAGTTTTAAATGAAATTTGAGGTTCTAAATAACGGTAGGTCTTAAATCAATATTTATCGTACATTTTTACCGGGTTAATCTTTATATATTTAATGAAGTTAAAAAATATATTTTTTAAGATCATAAAAATTCTTTTTTCTCTGAAAATTTGTTTCATATTCATAATGAAAAAAAAAAGACTATTTACATTCATCATTATCTCTCTTTCAGATATAAAATATAAATAAATAAAAAACACAAAACATAGCACAAAGTTGTATTGAAAACATTTTAATACCATATTTTTAATTTTATTTTTTTTTATAAATCAATTTTTTCAATCGAAGTTTTAAAATGTTAATATACATTTACACTAAAGGCTATTAACCAAAAATATATAAAATGTGTAATAATAATTATAAATAAAAATAACTAATTTTCTAAATTATAATAATAATTTAAATAGTTAAAATGTATTTTATTTTAATAGTTATTTTGATATATTCCTCACACACATTCCATAATTTCGATGTCGTCTTTAAACGTGACATGGTTTTAATTCGAAGTTTTTTTTTTTGGGGAATTAAAGAGAGTTGATCTTAACGATTATTTAGGATCATAAGGAAAAGCCAAAATCCTCCATTTCTTTTTTACTCTCTTAAACCGCTGATGTGTTTAAACATATTATAAAATTAGCTTTTAAAAATATACAAGATTAAATTATTATACCAATTTTTTATATATAGTTGGGAAAAGACAATCAAGGTGATAATGCATATGTATAGTAGAAAGGTATTTTTTTTTTATCATGCAACTGAGATTTTTGCTGATTGCTCACTGCAATCTATCAGAAAGGTAATTAACCAAACGTTTGATTCACTACTAGACAAATCACCCGGCTTCGTCTTGGTGGGCGTAGCAAATGGAACTATGCAAATTAGACTGGTAAAGAACTAATTTACATATTCCGCCGTTTGAAATATAACAGTGACTTCTTTTAGACTTAACTCTTTATTGTAGTAAATTTTCATCCAGATATTGTAGAGACGTATTTTAAACAAACGGGATATGCAAATCAATCTCGTATAAAACAAATGTATATATTCTAGGTTTGATAGCATTGACTCCAAGACTTAACTCTTTATCTTAGTAAAGTTTCATCCTGATATTATGGAGACTTATACGGAACAAACGGGATATGCAAATCAACCTCGTATAAAACAAATTTATATATTCTAGGTTTGATAGCAGTGACTCCAAGCCCTAACTCTTTATCTTAGTAAAGTTTCATTCTGATATTATGGAGACTTATACGGAACAAACGGGATATGCAAATCAACCTCGTATAAAGCAAATTAGCATATTCTAGGTTTGATAGCAGTGACTCCAAGACTTAACTCTTTATCTTAGTAAAGTTTCATTCTGATATTATGGAGACTTATACGGAACAAACGGGATATGCAAATCAGGCTCGTATAAAACAAATTAATATATTCTAGGTTTGATAGCATTGACTCCAAGACTTAACTCTTTATCTTAGTGAAGTTTCATACAGGTATAGTGGAGACTTATACGGAACAAACAGGATATGCAAATCAACCTCGTATAAAGAAAATTTACATATTCTGGGCTCGAAAGCAGCGACTCCCGGGTAGTTGACGCTCCAGAAACCCGGGTTATAAATATCTCTCTCTCTTGCAGTAACTCCTTCAAGACATAACTCTATATATTTGGTGTTTCAAAGTTTAATAGGGTTAGGATAACTATTATAGATACATACGAGGAATAGAAACGAAAAATGTTTCTTCTTTATAATTATATAGATTTATAAAAAATTGACAAACTATTTTAAGACGTACACCTATCCCCCGATTTACACGGTAGATACGTTCCTGAGAAAAACGTGTAAATCGGGGGATAGGTGTACACAGAAATAAAAATAAAATGCATTGACAGGTTAAAATATGTAGTCAGCACATATAAGCTCGGGATTCCTCGTGAGATGTATACACAGCGCATGTGTTCAATCACAGTAGCATTTAGTATAGTGCGATAAAAAAAAACTTATTTGGAAAACCGTGTAAAAGCGAAAACGTGTAAAACAATTACCGTGTAAATCAGGGGATAGGTGTATATGATTCTTCTTAACATTGAAAAATTTTCTACTTCCCTTACTGCAATGATAAAATTAATGGGAAGGCCTGATTCATCAATGGTGAACCCTCCCAGCGGTTTCACCCGTTTAATCTCCATTGCAGTAAGAGAAGTAGAAAATGGTTCAATTTTAAGATGAATTATACGCGTCTAAAATAGTTAATATTCTTTATAACAGATGACGCGCTAATGCATCATATTATATAGATTTACTAGACGGGTGACCCGGGCTTCGCCCCGGGATTGACCCGTGTGCATATCTACCCGAGTGATATATATTTAGATAAGATTTTTTTAAATAATTGTTTGTTATTAGCATTATCTATTTGTTTGCATCAGCATAATTTAATCTAATCTTTGATAGAGGGCGCTGTTCGTGAGCTAAGTAGAATAATTTGAATATATAGTTTTAATAATTGATTTATATATATTTTTAAATAGCCTATCGTCTTCCCCGTATTTTTTTTACCTATGTATGGAAATTTTTGTGTGAATTAGTGAACTACTGCGAATTTGTATACCGGACATACAAACATACAAACATTCATTTATATATATATAGATAACTATAATACAAGATTCCTAAAATATGGTATTCTTGTACCATAAAAAAAAGGATACATCTCCCTTTAAAAATGCATAAAAATATACATGTTGTTTATCACACTTGTGCATTCTGTACAGATGGTGATAAAAAAAAGAATGAGCCACAATACCAGTTTAGACAAATTCAGACAAAAGCCAACAACCTGTATAACATGGTTTCTGGCTATGGCACTCATCAGTATAGGGGCGGCTTCGATGTCATAACATCCTACGAGAGGATTTATGAATTCGGTCAAATTTGTCAAAAAGGGTTTTACAATAACAACAAAAAGCTTTATTAAGACCTTCTTATACAGATTCTCCAAGCAGAAATGTAGGATACAAACAGGAATAACAGTAATAGTACCTTAATTGCAATATGATATTTATATACAGGAAAATTAAGACAATCAAGTTAATAGATAGATTATTCTGGGTAAATTGGAGGAAAAGAGATTTCTTATACAACAACAACAAAGCTTTATTAAGACCTTTTAGTCTTATACAGATTCTCCAAGCAGAAATATAGGATACATGAAGGAAAAACAGTGATAGAACTTAATGGTAACATGATATTTATATACAGGAAAATTAAGACAATCAAGTTAATAGATAGATTATTCTGGGTAAATTGGAGGAAAAGAGATTTCTTATACAACAACAACAACAAAGCTTTATTAAGACCGTCTTATACAGATTCTCCAAGCAGAAATGTAGGATACATACAGGAATAACAGTAATAGTACCTTAATGGTAATATGATATTTATATACAGGAAAATTTAATTAAGACAACTACAAGGGGATAAATAGATTAGTCTGGGTAAATTGGAGGAAAAGAGATTTCTTATACAACAACAACAACAAAGCTTTATTAAGACCTTTTAGTCTTATACAGATTCTCCAATCAGAAATGTAGGATACATGAAGGAAAAACAGTGATAGAACTTAATGGTAACATGATATTTATATACAGGAAAACTTAATTAAGACAACTACAAGGGGATAAATAGATTAGTCTGGGTAAATTGGAGGAAAAGAGATTTCTTATTCAACAACAACAACAAAGCTTTATTAAGACCGTCTTATACAGATTCTCCAAGCAGAAATATAGGGTACATGCAGGAAAAACTAATAATAGAACTTAATGATAACATGATATTTATATACAGGGAAAATTATATAAAGACAATCAAGTTAATAGATTAATCTGGGCAAATTGGAGGCAAAGAAAGTTACTATACATGGATTTACCACGTCGTGTTAGGTCTTGTGGAGTTATTTGGTAGCAGCTCTGAGACTTTTCTTAACTATGTAGAACTTTTCCTAGTCATCATTGCCGCGTGGGCTTCACTTGTAAGCATTTCGGCCTGTGAGTCAATTGTGGAGTCTTCCACTAGTAAATTAGTTGAATCTCTCAAGCTGCTTTTGTAAGATGTAGTCTTGTCAGCTGTCCAGGAATACTTGCCAACAGAACGAAACTTCGTATCATCTTTTGCCTTTATATGAGATTTCTTATACCTGGATTTACCACGGATTCTCTGCAAATCAAGTTAAAACAATTACAGATAACTTCATCAACTTCCATCATTGCTTAACATACTGTAAATAACTACCTTGCGATTTCTTCTATCTGCTTATGTTGTTGTTTATTTGTTTAATGTATATGTTTATTTAATGTTCTTTTTCTTAATTGTTTATTTTCTTTTTGATAATTCTGTTATACCTACTCTACTACAATAATTGTAAATAGTTTCACGCGCAATTATCCAGATCGGATATAGCGTGTCTTGTTTGTTGCAACTGGTAATAAATAAGTTTTAAAAAATTGAAGCTAATTACAATCAATATTGAGATAATGAAATCTTTATCAAAAAAGTTTTTTAAACTGGTGAAGTGACATTGATATTTTCAGGTCAGAATACAAGAATATGGGATGGTGATATTCCTGTACCAAAAAAAGGGCACCTCCCCCTTTAAAAAAACAATATTGTAGCGTAGAAATCAAGTCTTTGTATATATCTGAAGATGTGAAAGTATTTATTGATGACGTCATCACGACTAGTCGACAATTATCAACCAAACTATCTACAGCTAGAGAATCTTGAACAAAGCAAACAAAGAAATATTTTAAAGATTTTTAAAAATTTTATTATTACAGAATCACGAAGTCTATCAGACTATTGTGCTATATTAGAATTATTTATTTCTTTAATTATTTACACGATGTAGTGATTTATAAATCTGTGTACAAATAGCTCTAAACTTGCCAAAGTGTTCATAAGATTGAGTATATACAGAAAGATGGCATTATGTCAAAGTAAGCAAGTACAATTTGGTTAGTCAGAGGGCAAGCCAACACTCTGGTGTTTCAACATCTAGACAGCATGTTGGATCATTTATAACTCTCAAGTCAAAGAGAAAAACTTAAAAAGGGTTCTTTGCCTGTGAAGAACAAAGTAGTGTATTTATAAGGAGATATTTTAAAGATGATTTTAAAAATACAGAGTAAAATATATTTTTATAATTTGTTGAATATTTTAATTGAATAATATTAAATAATAAATTATTTCTTCGACACACTATAATCGCTCTTATAATTTCTTCACGTCCAATTGAACCGCTACGCCCAAATGTGAGATAACTTGAAGCAGACGATAAGGGCGTTATCGCGAGCAGAAGACATCATCACGACGGGGAAATCCCTGGTTACACTGGCTGTGTTCAATGATCGGCTGGCCATATTTAGGGGAATCCCCTAGAAGGTCAGTGCCAAGGGCACGGGGAATCCCCGGATGTACCTTGGTGTTATAGAGGGCATCGTATCGTAGAACTCTTCTTTCAGGAAGTTGATTGACCTCAGCTTTCGACTGCTATCTCTTTATCTTTGTTTAGACAAGGTGTGTTTAGAAATGATCGTTTGGACAAATTTTAAACTGCCGTTTCTACATTTTTGTATATATATGCAACTTGGTTTTTTTTTAAACATAAACCAAACCATATTTCGATTTTTTAAATTAAAATAAGACATTGAATCTAGTAAAGAAATTTATTTACCAATATTTCGGTAGGCTGAACACTAACCTTTGTCAGGTTACAACATATTTGTTTTGTAGAAGTGATCTCAGCACCACACATAGCGTCATGAGTTACAACTAAAAATTATTTTTTTATACCACATATGTATAGATGGCGCGTTATTTCTTAGTGTTAATTTATACCTAACTGCCTTGTCTTTATTGTTTGTGGAAGAGCATTGTTCGATGCAAATATTTTAATGTAATTCTACTGTCCTATAAGCTTATGTCCATAGTTTTCTTGAAAATCATTTCTGAGATTCCAGTGCTGCGTATATAAGCAGAATCCTCCAATACAGTATTAGAGCTCTGAGAAGCGGTCTGGTGGATTAAATTGGCGAAACCGCTGGGAGGGTTCACCACTTATGAGCCAAGACTCCCAATATATTTTTTCATCGCAGTAAGGACAGTAGAGATTTGTATTATGTATAAAATAAACATTTGTGCTTTTAAATCCTTTCATTATATATGTATCAATTTAAAAAAACTCCTATATATAAATAAAATAATACAACATGTTTATGGACAATTAAAAATATTTTATTGACACTCCTTAGTTAATTGTTACGAAAATTAATAAGAAATTAAACAAAGATAAATGTGATTACTTACAATTTGGTGATAAAAATATAAACAGCTGTTCTCAGGAAGCTCCTCCATCTTGTCCTCCTCCAGACCGGGATCTCTCAGTTCAATGTTGAGATGGTATGTTGAAAAATTTATGGAGTCGTAGAAGAAGAGAAATATCCTTTATTACCTAAAGATATAAAACAATAAAAGAAGGACAAAGAGATAAAATTATATGTACATCAGCAGCTCACACCGGCCTGTCCTATTCAACTAACCACTAGCCTACCTACAATCCAATAAGGCTATATAGGCAGAGATGTCAAGCAGCATTGTCAATACTAAAGTTCTATGTAAATCACAAAAGTATTCTATCGTAGAAATATTCCATAATTGTAACTTTCAACATGGTACTTATAGAGACATGTCTTGGCAGAGATGTCAGGATGGTTTGGTTTCTTTTATGATTCTTGTGAGAATTATATGAAACTCATCTCTCCAGAAATCTGTTGTATTATTTAATATAACAACATTACATTTATAGAATAAATTTGCATAAGCCACAATATATTCTGCTATATATTTGTTCCTCTCAGATATCGACAATATTCGATCAATTAGGATGAAACAGGATATAGAGATAGGTCTCAAAGAAATACCCGGAAATATGCAAATTAGACAAAATAGGGGTTAATTTGCATATTTTTTGGGGGTTCAAAAATGATAATTATATATTGATCAATTAAAACATTACTACTACTAATACTAACCCCCTAATTATTATTATTATTTTTTTGTTGTTTGTGTGTGGAGTACCACTTTCTCCTTTTTTTCCTCTTGTAGATATGTAAATATGATAACCATGAAAAGTCGGTGGACAAGTAGGTAACACCCTCGATTCCCAACAGCCATGAACCGGGATTGAATCCCTCGTTAACATTTTGTTTAATATATGAATAACCTTCACATATTATTCATTGTTTCAATTATCATGAACTAGGTTGTTCTTGTTAAGCGGTACCTAATTAAGTGAGTTTTTTTTGGAAATATGATTACCATTGACTTTAGCATGCATGAATGTATGAAATATTGGAAAATAAATTTTTTATATATTCTTAATAGTAGCAGTAATGAATAAATATATTTATTAATAGAATAGAATCACAATCGTTAGGTGAAATAAACTCTGAGAGAAAACTGACAAAAACGATAACAAGACTTAGATAAAAACACTATAAAGGAATGACAATACATCCAGATGGCACAAGAACCTATAGGACATGTAACAACTGTCCTGGTGTGGAACTAACACCTACCCACATATTCTCATGTCCAGCAATGGCCACAGCCTTGCAGAAAATTGACATGGACCCAGAGCAGCAGCTTTACACACCCAAGATAGTGGACATTAAGACTGCTATGATAGAGATGTATGGAGACATCTGAGGCTCTTCATTGGACACGACAACAACAACAGAAAATTGACATGGACCCAGAGCAGCAGCTTTACACACCCAAGATAGTGGACATTACTGCTGCTGTGATAGAGATGTATTGAGACATCTGAGGCTGTCATTGGACACGACAACAACAACAACAATCTTTTTTTACCGCGAAAACAAAATATGTAAATGATTCATTATTGAACTAATTTGCATATTCTGAGTTTGAAATTCTGGCAGGCATGTCTTCCGGAGACTTACTATATATACTCTAGGAGAACTTTCGAATTTTTATTGAGATAGGTCAAGTATTTTGAGGCTATAGAAAACATATGCACACCAAACATTTCTTTGGCTACAATATGGCTACAAAACGACATCCGAAAATCATCCCGCATGTGTTTCTTTTAAACGAAAAATCAATATTTATCCCAAAGAAGAAATAACGATTATTTCTAACCTTAGGGATGAGGTATGAAAGAATGTATTGTGAAGAGTAATGATAAACGGAAAAATAAAAGTGTCCAGGGATGGGAAACGAACCCACAGTGTTCCGCTTACCGGGCAGATGCCATGTCCACTAGACTTCCCATCCCTGGACACTTTTATTTTTCCTATTTTTCCGTCACAATTTATCCTTTCATACTTCATCCTTAAGGTTAGAAATAATCGTTGTTTCTCCTTGGGATAAATTTTGATTTTTCGTTTAAAAGAAACACATGCGGGATAATTTTCGGATGTCGTTTTGCAATCACGGGCTGCATTATATTGTATTATAAATATGGCTACAAGTTAGCCCTTACATAAGTTCTGACAAGATGAGCAGAGATATTTATAACCCAGGTAGCGCAGAACACCAACTACACAGGGAGTCCAGTTCACCAGTATGGACTAGTGTTAAGCGCTTTTACTCACGTCTTGTTTTGATTGCTGAGTTGAACCAGTTAACCAGGAAGTTCCATGCTGAGGTTGAGTCTGGAAAGCTTGCCATAGATGTAGGATTGAGGTGGGTCAGTCCAAGCAGGATAGCTGTTTATATCCTATGTCTTAGGAATGCCGGAGAGCTGAAGAGAAGATGATCAACTGTCTGTGGTTCTTCTGAACAGTGAAGGCAGGTAGGGTCTGTTTCGGGATGTACAAGTGCAAATTTTCGTCTTATGTTTCTATGGTGTGTTATATAGAGATTCTCTTTCACAAAACGAAACCCAACATGTTTAGTTTTGGTTTCCAAAATATTTATCGTCTGGATAAGATATCAAGACACTTTTCCTTATCATAACCTGTCCTTCATAGATAAGCTGTTATGTAGATGGTTGCTAAATCTGTCGTATAGTGGAGAGATCATTGAGGGCTGTGATTGGTTGTGTGTGATGGGGGAGGGCTGTGATTGGTTGGGTGTGATGGGGGAGGGCTGTGGTTGGTTGTGTGTGATGGGGGAGGGCTGTGATTGGTTGTGTGTGATGGGGGAGAATTGTGATTGGTTGTGTGTGATGGGGGAGAATTGTGATTGGTTGTGTGTGATGGGGGAGAATTGTAATTGGTTGCTATGGAAAAAGGTGACGCGGTAAGATATACGTACGTGTGTTTTCAAGGAAAATCCAAACGGTAAATTTCTCATATCCCCCTTTTTTACAATTACATCAATGGAAGTTGGGTTGATAAAAGGCATTATCGTGATACTCCTGTTGAAGGACTGACAAGTCTGAAAGCTTGAAAATAAAAATTTGAACAAGAAACTTAACCCTGGAAGCTTTATTTTATAACAAAAAAACTTGAGTTTCAGTTTTTTTTTTTATCGTTGCACGATAAGGAGATGCCTTTTTCTTAATTTATGCACCTTATCCCAGTACAATATCATATTTGTACTATTGTCTCATATTGTGTAGCGTTCTCACGCAATTCTGGCCCTAACTACCCGTTTCATGATTTTTCAGGATGCCTTAATGACCAATTCTTTGGTCGTTGAGGTACAGCTTGCACCACGCTGATAAGGGCCAACAGCCCGAAACGCGTCCGTGGTTAGCTTTTCTTGATTAATCAAGAATGGGTATTTGGCTATTTCTGGAATAATTAAAAATCAACGAGAATAGTTGATATTTATTTCGATAGATGGCGCAAGCCATCAGCAACTTTCAGTTGCACGATAAGGAGAGGTGCCTTTTTCTTAAAAAAAAAACTTGAGTTTACAAAATTTCTAAAAAGTTAGTTAAGCACTGGATGTACATGGTGGCCGCTGTAAGAGATTACGTCTTCCAGCAGGATTCAGCTACCTACCACATGTCGAGAAAAACCCAAGTGCGGCTTCATGGGAATGTGACCTACTACTGGACATCTGACTTGTGGTCTCACTCCAGCTTGGACTGCAATCCTCTCGATTACTACTTTTGAGGCGTAGTTGAGGAAAAGGTTAACGCAAAATTTTACAATACCAAGGACATGCTGAGAGCCACCATTACTGAATTGATGACCAATGTGGATAGGAAGGAAGTCTTCTTCTTCTTTCTTATCTCCACCCAATCATATTAGGGTGTCAAGCTTGTAAAGCTTGAGACTTTTGATGGTGTTTCCTGAGGATGAGCAGAGTTCATCAATGGATGTGGGGAGATTTGATAACCATCATGACTGGGTGAAATAGAATGCGTCTGCCTTTGTCATTAAGACTGGGAGCACTACTCAGTGGCAAGCCGACTTAGCTCCAAAAGAAATGGCCGCCTCTGACATGAGGAACAGACACCATGTGCAGCCGCTCCTAACATGGAGTACAAACACTACTCATCCTGTATCCCTGGATTAGGAGCCTTTACATGGTACTATCAGCCGGGCCAGCTGAGTCCAGGTTTTTTTAGTGAGCTTGTTACTGCTCCCCCTCCTCCTTTTTCATCCGGGCTTGGGACCGGCAAAGGCGGAGTTGGGAAAGAGGTGAAACATGCATGATATTGGTCACAGCTTGAGCAAGTGGTGGTAGCTAACTGCAGCTATATATAGAATTTCTTTTTATAACATTGTCTATTATAGTGCAAAGTTGTATACAAACTAAATCATCTTTGTTTTCATTATAAGAGTTTTAATATTTGTGTCTAATTTTCCTGATTCACCTCAACGACCCTTTATATATATTGTGGCGAAGAATTAATTTATCATTTAATTTGATTATTCAATGAAAACATTTAACACAGATTATTACCATTCTCATCCCTGGACACTTTTATTGTTCCGTTTATCATTACTCTTCACAATTCATCTTTTCATACTTCATCCTTAAGGTTAGAAATAATCGTTATTTCTCCTTAAAATAAATTTTGGTTTTTCGTTGAAAAGAAACACATGCGGGATAATTTTCAAATGTCGTTTTACAATCACAAACCGTATTATATTATATAATTACTATGTATTTGTGAATTCATCATACACGGTATTTAGCTTGTTTGCTCGATATTCTCTAGCTGTAGATAGTTTGGTTGGTTGATAATTGTCGACTATCGTACTGACGTCATCAATAAATACTTTTACATCTTAAGATATTCCAAGACTTCTACACTACAATATACACCTATCCCCCGATTTACACGGTACCTTTTTTACACGTTTTTCGCTTTTACACGGTTTTCCAAATAAGTTTTTTTTATCGCACTATACTAAATGCTACTGTGATTGAACACATGCGCTGTGTACACATCTCACGAGGAATCCCGAGCTTATATGTGCTGACTACATATTTTAACCTGTCAATGCATTTTATTTTTTTTTCTGTGTACACCTATCCCCCGATTTACACGTTTTTCTCAGGAACGTATCTACCGTGTGTGTGTAAATCAGGGGATAGGTGTACTTATATATACTGGCACATAAAACAAGTCGTTTATGAAATCTTCCTATCACAAAATATTTCCTCACAATGAGTTTCTTTTTATTACAAAACGCTAGCTTTCAAGTGATAATCGCTCTTCAACGGGCTTAATAAAACATCAACTATATCCTACAAGAAATATTTACAAATACAAACACGCGCAGCGTGGATATTTATAACTGAAATTTTAAAATTGATATGTAATTTAACAATGTATTGACAATTAAACAACTTTATTGACATATTGTCAATCTTTACACTCAAAGGGAGTTATAAGGTAATAATAATGGTAGGAATGAAGAGAGATATATACAATCGACTCCGAGGGCACGTCCGTATCAGGGGCTTAAAGCCGCCTTGAATCTAGACAGATCCCTGCCATTTGGGGAGTTCATGTTTGGAACATGTTTGATGATAATGTCGAAGAATTTGTCGAGAAGAATCTTGTCTTCAGGCGTGAGTAGCCCGAGGAGGTGCTCCGTTTCTTCTTCGTAATAGACCGCGAGTATGATTAACAATGTTATGGAATATGTCTATTTACATTTTTAGAGCTATCAGAACCTATAAAATTGATCTATTGATTTCTTCTGAGATACCTAAGGTATTGTGATGGTAACTTCCTGTTTATGCTATTATCTTCATTGGAAATGAGAGATTATAAAAGTAAACGTTGATATTTGTTCTTAATATTCTTGTAGTGGCATTTGGTTTCTGTCGAATTGGTGACCGGTCTTTTATACTTTTAAAAGTTTTTCACAATTTCATCACGAATAGAAATCTTCCTAATTGACCACAAATCAGATAGGATTTCTGAATTTTCCTAAACTGGTGTTCTTCGGCTTTGACCCAAGAAGGCTAGATTGTAGAGATGGTCAATAGATAACGGATCGCTTTTAAAAAAATCAATTTTGAAGGGAGAGTTAAGAATTATCTGCTTAGTAACCATTTTTCAACATGTATTTGTATTATCAGGACATGCCATATATTCCGATAGATGGCTCTCTGCCATCATCCAGCTGTGATGTTCAGGAGACGACCATTGTCATCACATATTACCCTATATTTATCTTTTGAGAGAATGCAGGATTTCCCATTTGAACGGGGAATTTATGAGTAATTCACCCCACCATTGTGTTAGGTTATGAGTGTCTGGGTTTCCCCATTCTTTTCCCCCACAAAGTTTACTTATTCCTAAAGGGGAAATTTTGATGAGTAAAAAAAACCCCAAGGTACTTTCAGAATTCCCTTTTTACCACTTTCTTTTTAGATGTTCTTTAATGATTGTTATTTTACGTGACACAAGCTTTTGTCTATATCTTTCTTTCATATATATAGTGGTACAACTTGCTCCACGCTGATGAGCGCCAACAGCGCGAAATGCGTTCGTGGATGGCTTTTCTTGATTTATCAATAAATTGGGTTGGCCAAATATCACGGAGCAAGTTAAATTAACGTTTAGTTTATTTTTGCTTCACTAGATGGCGCTCTTATATATATATAAAGGAATCTCCTTATCGTAAAACTGAAAGTTGCTGATGGCATGCGCCATCTATCGGAATAAATATAAACTATCCGTTGATTTTTAATTATTCCAGAATTGACCAAGTAACCATTCTGGTGGTGCTTATCTCCATGGTTAAACCAATTCGTGAAGTCCACTCCTCTCCAATTTTGCGACCATTCACCATTGTTCATTAATCAAGTAAAGCTAACCACGTATTTGCTTGAAAAATACATCTATCAACAAGGAAAGATATTGTTAATCATTAGAAAAACTAAAAAGAGCCATTTCAACAAAAAGGCCTGGTCTAAAAGACTGTCAAATCAAATTTTATCAAGACAATGCAAGACCTCACACCACGCAACAGACATTGGCTCAAATTTCCAGATATGGGTGGACTTTGATGTGTCACCCAGCTTACAGTCCTGACCTTGCTCCTTCCGACTTCTACCAGTTTGGTAAATTAAAGAATTCTCTACGCGGTAGGACATTTAAAAAAGATGAAATGTTACTCCATGAGGTTAGAGGGTGGTTCAGAAAGCAAGATGTAGTTGTGAGTTGGAAAGAACACTGGACCAAATGTGTACAGAGGAGATATATTGAATAATATATAGCTAATAGTTAGGTATTCATATATACAATGTTTATGGTTTGTCAAAAATTATGTATGATTGTGCATTACCTATTGACCCAACCTTGTATTTCAAGCAAATATATTTCTATATTCAGAATTTCTTTTGAAGTAAAAAAGAGCTAGAGTTTACATTCATGGACAAAACCTAAGGAAATTAAAGTTCTCTGATGTCGCCGGTCGTCTGCATTTTTTGAAGGAGACTGAGGCAATTTTGCTCACACTTGTTTATATCGTGCTTTCAAAAAAGGTCACTGTAATATCTTTCAGAGTTATTGTCTGAATCCCGATATACATTCTGAAAGGTACAATTTCCTTAAGTTTTGTCCATGAGTGTAGTTATCTCGTGTGTCTTCAATAAAGGTCACTGTAATATCTTTCAGAGTTATTGTCCAAATCCCGATATACATGGTAAAAGGTACAACTTCCTTAAGTTTTGTCCATGAGTGTATTTATCTCGTGTGTCTTCAATAAAGGTCACTGTAATATCTTTCAGAGTTATTGTCTGAATCCCGATATACATGCTAAAAGGTACAACTTCCTTAAGTTTTGTCCATGAGTATAGTTATCTCGTGTGTCTTCAATAAAGGTCACTGTAATATCTTTCAGAATTTTTGTCTGAATCCCGATATACATGGTAAAAGGTACAACTTCCTCAAGTTTTGTCCATGAGTGTCTCTCAGAGTTATTGTCTGAATCCCGATATACATACTAAAAGGTACAACTTCCTCAAGTTTTGTCCATGAGTGTCTCTCAGAGTTATTGTCCAAATCCCGATATACATACTGAAAGGTACAACTTCCTTAAGTTTTGTCCATGAGTGTCTCTCAGAGTTATTGTCTTAATCCCGATATACATGGTAAAAGGTACAACTTCCATAAGTGTTGTCCATGAGTGTAGTTGCTATTTATTCCGTTAGATGGCGTATTGTTATCTCTAAAAAGCTTATATGTTAATTCTGAGCGTTACTTTTTATTTATTTTTACCGATAGATGCCACTAGCGATCTTTGCACATATAAATAAAGCCTTAAAGTTTACTATCGGCTGCTCCTATAAACCAACCAATCAGGTTCAAGCAGACGACGTCAATACCAAGATTCTCTTCATTCCAGGAAGTGTGAAAACAGATATCGGTGTTTCATGCTTTAATCCCTAAATCAACCAACACTTCCCGTTACATCACAAATGAAAACAATATGACGTGAATGTTTCCTTTCACAAATAAATCAAACTTCTACTGTCCTTACTGCGATGAATAAATATTGAGAGGGCTTGGCTCATCAGTAAACCCTCCCAGCGGTTTCGTCAATTTAATCTACCAGAGCGGTTCTTTAGAGCTCTAATACTGTATTGGATCATTCTGCTTATATATTTTTCATCGCAGCAAAGACACCAGAAATTTTGTTTCATTTGAAAAAAGAAAAAAAATCGTATTTAACATAGTTTAATTTCTCATTAAAAAAGTAGGAAAAATCAGCTTTATCCTTAAAAAAGTTTAAAAGCTTCTATTTTCAGCTTATATATGCTACACTGAAGGGTGGAATCTCAGAAATGGTATTTAAGCAAACTCTATGGATATAAGCTTTTAGGATAGTAGAATTACATATACACTTTCTGTTACGTCAGAAGGCGCACATTCTTACTGTGATGACAGAGTTATACAGAATCATCGTGAGTAAAAAAGTAGGTAAATACTGGGAAATTAATGGTCAGACGATATCTTCAATAGATGTTAGAATGCTTTAGGTTTATTAGAGTATAATGCTATAGTCAATTTATACTGAATAATTGAAACGACAATGCCTGGGTTTTCACAGAGTACATTTTTACATAGAATAAAAACTTTGAGACAATAACTTCACATCAATATTGTCACGAAGATACATAAAGCAAGGGCAAATTTGGGAATAATTAATTTATTATAAAGGGACCTTTTAGTTCTCCAATAAAAATTATATACAAGAGGTATTTATAGGGAGAACAACTTATCCCAAGGTAAAGATAATAATAATGAGCGGCGTCAGCCACCGTCCCGTTTTCCTTATTTGCAGATCAGCTTCCAAGAACCCCTCACACCTGTGGTCCCCCCCCCCCCCCCCCCGGGGTCCAGTGATGATTGACAGGTGTCCCATGGAGCTTCTTGTGCCCGGAGTTCTAGCTGTTGAAATCGAAGGTTTATACCGACACTAATATATAGATAATAATAGTAAAGAGGCAAAGGTCGCCTCTCCCGTCAAAATAGACGTCAAAACTAGACGCCATCTATTGACCGTCGCCGCAAACTAGCGGTCTCGGGTCGGTTACAAAGCCACAACACTAGCTTTGGTAAACTGAAAAGCGTCCACCTAGAGACCATGATTTCGGGTTAATTGCCCTCGTCAGCCTAGGGCGGACTTTATTCCACGAGATACACACGGGATCTAATGGAATCTTGACAATCTGCCGAAGAGATGTTTAGCTGGCAAAGTGGCTGGGCCAAATCTATAGCTAAAATATAGATGGAAATTTTGCCGGGAGGATATTGATCTAAAGAGACAAAGGTCGCCTCTCCCGTCAAATATAGATGGCGTCTGGTTTTGACGTCTATTTTGACGGGAGAGGCGACCTTTGTCTCTTTAGATCAATATCCTCCCGGCAAAATTTCCATCTAGATAATAAAAGTATTGTTACGACGCTTCTCAGCCGTCGATGTTTGCGTTCAAGGTTTCTAAGAGAACAATGTGGGTTCGTTTTGGATACAGCTTAGTGCGGTATATTTATTACAAGAGCTTAAAAGAGTAGATAAGTAACTATACAGTAGAAGATTAACTTGCCTTCAATGTCCGCCACTAGAGGGATCCTTCTCCGCTACCGTCTTCCCGGTCAGTCCATACGGCCACACGTTCGGAGCCCACTTCTCAGACAGACTTCTCTCCCCAGACTGCCATGTCTTCTCGGCACACACAAATCCTCGGCAGGCCGGCCAGCTTCCTTCCACTGCGGCACCAGCTGGGCTCGGCTGATCCCTTCCCCACGGCGACGCCAGCTGGACTGCCCGCGCTGTCTGCCTCCGACTGTCTGCCACCCCCCTCCTGGAATTTGTCAATCCACACTTCCTGGACGGGGCCTCTGCATACTTTCTTCCCTTCTACTTCTCTTGGCGTCTTCTCTTCTATTTCTCTGCTGCATCGCTTCAGTATTGAACACATTTTCTTTTTCAAAACCTTCTACTGTCCTTACTGAAATGAAAAAATATATTTGTAGGGCCTGGCTCATCAGTAGAGAACCCTCCCAATATTTTTTTCATCGCAGCAATGACACCAGAAAGTTTGTTTCATTTGAAAAAAAAAAATCGTATTTAATAGTTTAATTTTTTAATAAAAATTCTTATTAAAAAAGTAGGAAAAATTGGCTATATCATGAAAAAAAAGTCTAAATGGTTCTATTTTCGTCCTAGAGATGACGTTAATATTAAAAAAAAAAGTCTATATAAAGTAAACGGAAGAAGCCATTCAACCAAAGCCACCTTACGTACATTGGCTCTACGTCTGGTAACCATGGATACGCCTTGGTCACGTGACTGACACCACATCAATTCTGTAAGGGATATCTGTGACGTCACACATCTAAATAACCTATGTATATATTGGGACATGGCTTATTGAGGACATGGTACTGACTGTACTCTGGGTTCTCCATTGGCCACACTTAACCACATTTAAGACCAAATTGAAATCAAGGCTAAACCATATTTAAAACCAAATTGCATATAAAGCCAAACCACAATTAACACAAACTCGAATTTAAGACCAAATTGCATTTAATACCAAACCCATATTTAAGACCAAATTCCATGAAAGCCAAACTACATTTAACACAGACACACATTTAAGACCAAATTACATTTAAGTCTAAACCACATTTAAAACCAAATTGCATATAAAGCCAAACCACAATTAACACAAACTCGAATTTAAGACCAAATTGCATTTAATACCAAACCCATATTTAAGACCAAATTCCATGAAAGCCGGACCACAATTAACACAGACCCGCATTTAAGACCAAATTGCTTTTAAGGCTAAACCACATTTAAGACCAAATTCCATGAAAGCCAAACCACAATTAACACAAACCCATATTTAAGACCAAATTGCATTTAAGGCTAAACCGTATTTAAGACCAGAATTGCATTTAAAGTCAAACCACAATTAACACAAACTCGAATTTAAGACCAAATTGCATTTAAGGCTAAACCACATTTAAGACCAAATTCCATGAAAGCCAAACCACAATCAACACAAACTCGAATTTAAGACCAAATTGCATTTAAGGCTAAACCACATTTAAGACAAAATTCCATGAAAGCCAAACCACAATTAACACAAACCCATATTTAAGACCAAATTGCATTTAAGGCTAAACCGTATTTAAGACCAGAATTGCATTTAAAGTCAAACCACAATTAACACAAACTCGAATTTAAGACCAAATTGCATTTAAGGCTAAACCGTATTTAAGACCAAAATTGCATTTAAAGTCAAACCACAATTAACACAAACTCGAATTTAAGACCAAATTGCATTTAAGGCTAAACCACATTTAAGACCAAATTCCATGAAAGCCAAACCACAATCAACACAAACTCGAATTTAAGACCAAATTGCATTTAAGGCTAAACCACATTTAAGACAAAATTCCATGAAAGCCAAACCACAATTAACACAAACTCGAATTTAAGACCAAATTGCATTTAAGGCTAAACCACATTTAAGACCAAATTCCATGAAAGCCAAACCACAATTAACACAAACTCGAATTTAAGACCAAATTGCATTTAAGGCTAAACCACATTTAAGACCAAATTCCATGAAAGCCAAACCACAATTAACACAAACTCGAATTTAAGACCAAATTGCATTTAAGGCTAAACCACATTTAAGACCAAATTCCATGAAAGCCAAACCACAATTAACACAAACTCGAATTTAAGACCAAATTGCATTTAAGGTCAAACCTGTATTTAAGACCTAAATTACATTTAAGGCAAAACCACAATTTAAACAAAACCGTATTTAAGACCAAAATTGCATTTAAGACCAAACCACAATTGAAACAAACCGTATTTAAGACCAACACTACATTCAAGACCAAACCACATTAGCACAAACGCACATTTAAGACCAAATTGCATTTAATATAATAATATCATTCACACAAAATTGATTATAATTATTAGTTTTCAATGGTAAAATTAAATCCTATTCCTGAATGAATTTGGACAAACTCGAGGGAAGTCATAAATGACAGAATGAAGATTCCAACCAATCAGATCACAGATTGATAGACTATAAATAAAAATATATACGAGTATAGATATTTAGATTATATAAATTTGAAATATTTATATATATAATTATTAATTTTTGACCAGCAGTTGGTTGTTGTTATTAGATTTGTCTTGAAGCCTTTTTTTATAGAACTGTTTGTTTTGTTTATTATATTTCTTTAAATTTAAACATATATAAAATAAGATATGTGTTAAATATCTCTCCCTTTGTTTTGTAAATTAATAAATATAATCATTTGTGCATTAATTTATCGTATTATTTAATAATAATCCACGCCATATATAGATTCGACAACACAGATAATTTCCAGAGTCAGCAAGAACCTGTACATTCATGATTTGGACAAAGATATTAAGGCAATGTCAAAGTCATAAAGGCCAGACCCCAAGATCC
>CP092873.1:81132396-81179479 GCA_030710605.1 Cordylochernes scorpioides
AGGTTCGAAAAGGCCGAACCTCCACTTACCATCTCGACGACGACTACCATGCGGATACAGAAGAAAATCCTATTCACTGCTGGGGTGGATTATGAAGTCCCTGACAACCCATTCCCAACCCTCCGGCAGCATTTCTACCAGAGGAAGAGGGTCCACCCCCTTTTTAATGTCCAGTAACTTTTCAGTTGTAGAGCGGTAAGATTAAGACTATTCAAGGAGCAAAGGAATCGGGAGGAGAGATTCCGACAAGAGACTAGAGAGATGGCGGTGGCGCCTGGCGGCAAGATCTGCCGACGAATATTGACTATTTCAGGCGGAAGCCATTGGATTGGTTAAGGCACTTGAAAACGCAACTACTTTACCAGATCATCTAACTTTAGGATTTCTCCTGGATAACCTCTCAGTCGTGAAATCAGTTCTGAAGTTGCGGAGTCTGCTAACCCAAGCTGCTACAAGCTCGCTCCTTTGTCGTTTGTAAAATCGGCAATCTATGCACGGGTGCGTGAAGCATGGGAGAGCAGATTAATCTCTCTAGCTCTTTCTATCCACACCCGCTTTGTCCTTACTCCAATGAGTCTTTTAGACAAAAGGTATAAGTACATCGTCCTGAGCGAGCACATTGTGGTTGGCCTGCTATCAGGACACGCGTGGACGGACAGTTTCGCTCACAGGATAGGCGTCATTGACGATTCTTCCTGTCCTTACTGCGACACTGACAGGGAGTGCAGCAGCCTTGATGCCCTTGGATTCCGCCTCCTCTCTACCTGTGCAGCATAATTTGGGTACATTCCGCGGTCACTCAACTTTATTTTTAACAGGAGCACTTGACGAGCCTTCCTGGAGTTACTAAAAGCCTCGGATAGATCGGAATCGATCACTTGAGTGACTCGGACTCCTCACCTCATGGTTAACACTGGTCATTGGCGGCCGCTCGTAGACGCAACTCTGGCATGCGCAACTGTTTAAGATCGGTTTCGCAATGGGCCTGCGTATTTGATCGCCCCTGACGCTGTCTCTGTGACCCCACAACAGATAGAAAATGGTTTGGCGATTCGACGGCGCGGGCCGATCGGGAAATCGACTTACGCAGCGACCCATTTGAACGCGCTATGCAATCTCTGGTGTACTTTTGTGGTTTTTGGTCTTAGTATTCTGGTACCCTCACTACTAACCCTTAATTAAAATACCTCAATTCAATTTTTTTAAAATTAATAGCTAACATTTTTTTTCTAAACAAGTTTTTTTATTTTACAAAAAGAAAAATTATCTTTTCCCAGCACATGTTGAATTATGCCCTATTTTATTTACTCTTCTTATCTAATCAACACCTCTCTCTCTGATCTTCCCTGGCCTGTGGAATCTAACCTTTTTGAACAATCTTTGTGATGTGCAGTGCCTTGGTACTTTTCTAGAGTGCATTGTAGTTTGTCTGCTTGTTACATTCATTTTTGGGCTCGAAAATCATACATTTTGGTTAGTAGCTTGTAAACCCATATTCTCTCTACATAAATACAAAGTTATAACAAACTAAATAATTAACTACCTTTATTATAAACTTAAGTAACAAAATCATAATTCCTAATTAAAATGGAGATATAGAAAACTAAGTTTTAATCACATTGGGGTTCGATATAGCAAAGTTTTACTGTATATAGAACATTGAAAGTATGACACACCAAATAAACTAACATATTTCAGGTTTTAGGAATTTTCTTTTTATCTCACTTAGGTTGAAAGTATTGGCCTCTTGTTGAAATTTTCTTTTGGAGCTGGTCCTGGGTTGTTGAATGAGTGTTTTTTGGAAACTCCTAAAGAAGTAATATGGCCACGTGAAAAATTAGGGAAGAACAACTTCGTTATGAGACAACAATTTATTTCAGGCAAGAACAAACTAAAAAAAAAACAAAAGATAAACAAAAGAGGGAAGTGTACAGAGTATAGCAAAATATAAACATAAAAAATTATCAAATTACAAAACTATTTTAGAGGCGTAATATTCTTTTTAAAATAAAACAATTTCTACTGTCCTTACTGCAATGGAAAAATTAAAGGGAGGGCCTGGCTCATCAGTGGTGAACCCTCCCAGCGGTTTCGCCAGTTAAAAGACACAATTTGATATTTGCGGAAGAGCGATTGCTTGAAGCATATTATATATTTATAATTATAATGGTAGATTAAACTGGCGAAACCGCTGGGAGGGTTCACCACTGATGAGCCAGGCCCTCCCTTTAATTTTTCCATTGCAGTAAGGACAGTAGAAATTGTTTTATTTTAAAAAGAATATTACGCCTCTAAAATAGTTTTGTAATTTGATAACAGATGGCGCGCTAGTGCATCGTAACATAAAAAATAATACTCTGTTAATAAAAAAATAAATACTTTGTTACAATATACAAGAGAATAAAGGAAACTATAAGAAAACTGTTAAAACTAAGAAAAAGACATCTCCTAATCGTGAAACTAAAAGTTGGTGATGGCTTACGCCATCTGTTGGAATAAATTTTAACTAATTGTTGATTTTTAATTGTTAGCACGTTTGCTTTGATGTTTCTTCTAGAAAGAACGAGCTGACTCAATTCGATTCAATTCGATTTATTTCACACAACAAAAGAGAATTACACTACGATTTAATGCGATTTAGTTGTATATTTAACACAAAAGAAAACAGAAGAAGAAAAAAAAACAACAAAAAGAATGATGATAAGTAACAATAAAATTCTATGAATATGAATTATAATTAATTAATAAAATACAATAATAATAATAAAAATAAAACCTAACATATAGATTACTATAATAATGATAATAATAAAAAAACCTAACATTAATTATATACGGCGTTTTATGGTTTCCACAAGTCCATATCTCAGAAGAAGGCCAAGTGACACTCACTCCTTACTTTCTTAATGCTACTCTTTTTGTGTTGTTTTTCTTGCTTCCCTCTTTCTCTGGTTTTGTTTTTTTTTCTTCTGTCTATATCGTTATTTCCTTTGTCTCACTGCTTTGTTCTTATGCATACCTCTGGTGAATCCTGTATAGAGTCAGTGACCCTAAATAAAGGCTTTTTGTTGTTGATTTTTAATTATACCAGTTGAATATCAGTTGCATGATCACACAAGAGATTGCCCTTCATTAATTTATCCACATGACCCCAGTACAATTCCACTTTTGTACTATTTTTTCACATAGTTTGGCATTCTTATGCAATTCCAGTCTTAACTAGCCGTTTCATGATTTGTCAGGATACCTGAAAGACCAGTTTTGAGGCATAGCTTGCACCAGGCTGATGAGAACCAATAGTTTGAATAAAAACATATTTATAAATATTTTATCAAAATTTTAAAGAGAGCGGTGCCTCTTATGGTGAATATTTTTACATCAGGTTTGATGTGTTATAAACAGATGTATTATAAAATTATTTTTGTATTTTGCAATATTGTGATTTCTCACTTTAGAATATTTGACATTTTATAATATAGAACGACGTTTGACAACTATACCGCAAATGTTTCTTTTGAACGAAAAATCGTAATTTATTTTAAGGAGAAATAACCACTATTTCTATCCTTACGGATGAAGTATGAAAGGATGAATTGTGAAGAGTAATGATAAACGGAAAAAATAAAGTGTCCAAGAATAGGAACTTTTCCCATTATCATTACTCTTCACAATTCATTCTTTCATACTTCATCCTTAAGGTTAGAAATAATCGTTATTTCTCCTTTAAATAAATTACGATTTTTCATTCAAAAGAAACATTTGCGGTAAATTTGTCAAACGTCGTTTTACAATTATAAGCCGCATTATATTGTGTATTATAAATTAACATTTTATATTCACACAAAAGTTTGTTCTTCAAGGCTACAATGGTGATGTGTACCTATCTATTTACACTCATGGATAAAACATAAGGAAGTAGAAAGTCTTTGATATAATCTTTTTTTCAAGGAGACTGAGTCTCTCTCTTTCATCTCTCTCTTTAAACAGAAAATTTCGTAGTTAATAGTTTTGTATATATAGCTGTCTACAGTGGTTCCCCAACCTAATAACCAAGGTATGGTAGTTTCATGTGGTGTATGTATGGAACGCTTTACAATTTTGCATGTCATCCTTGCACAGGGCCCTGCTAATCTTCTCTGTATCGTTCCAATTTTAGTATATTGTTACGTGTAAGGCCTCTAAACGGTTAAAACCTCCGCCAATAGATGGCGCTTTCGCCGGATTCCCTTGCTGGCTGATGAGGGAGTCGCCGACTGCTGTGGTCCCGTTTCCTGGGGATGTTGGATGTAAATACGCTTTTGTGTTGGCCCCAGGATGTAGGGTCATGTAAATACCCATTGTCTTGTTTTATTTAGATTTAATGTTAGTAATAGATGACAATAAAACAAGTGCTTCACACTTATAGTACAAGCTGTCACAACCCTCTACCCACCGTGATTATCGCGGTCTGTACTATGTGTACTTACAGTACAAGCAGTCACAATCCTCTACCCACCGTGATTATCACGGCCTGTACTACGTGTACTTACAGTACAAGCAGTCACAACCCTCTACCCACCGTGATTATCACGGCCTGTACTACGTGTACTTACAGTACAAGCTGTCACAACCCTCTACCCACCGTGATTATCACGGCCTGTACTACGTGTACTTACAGTACAAGCTGTCACAACCCTCTACCCACCGTGATTATCGCGGTCTGTACTACGTGTACTTACAGTACAAGCTGTCACAACCCTCTACCCACCGTGATTATCACGGCCTGTACTACGTGTACTTACAGTACAAGCTGTCACAACCCTCTACCCACCGTGATTATCACGGCCTGTACTACGTGTACTTACAGTACAAGCTGTCACAACCCTCTACCCACCGTGATTATCGCGGTCTGTACTACGTGTACTTACAGTACAAGCTGTCACAACCCTCTACCCACCGTGATTATCGCGGTCTGTACTACGTGTACTTACAGTACAAGCTGTCACAACCCTCTACCCACCGTGATTATCACCGCCTGTACTACGTGTACTTACAGTACAAGCAGTCACAACCCTCTACCCACCGTGATTATCACGGCCTGTACTACGTGTACTTACAGTACAAGCTGTCACAACCCTCTACCCACCGTGATTATCACGGCCTGTACTACGTGTACTTACAGTACAAGCTGTCACAACCCTCTACCCACCGTGATTATCGCGGTCTGTACTACGTGTACTTACAGTACAAGCTGTCACAACCCTCTACCCACCGTGATTATCACGGCCTGTACTACGTGTACTTACAGTACAAGCTGTCACAACCCTCTACCCACCGTGATTATCACGGCCTGTACTACGTGTACTTACAGTACGAGCAGTCACAACCCTCTACCCACCGTGATTATCACGGTCTGTACTATGTGTACTTACAGTACAAGCAGTCACAACCCTCTACCCACCGTGATTATCACGGTCTGTACTATGTGTACTTACAGTACAAGCAGTCACAACCCTCTACCCACCGTGATTATCACGGTCTGTACTATGTGTACTTACAGTACAAGCAGTCACAACCCTCTACCCACCGTGATTATCACGGTCTGTACTACGCGTACTTACAGTACGAGCAGTCACAACCCTCTACCCACCGTGATTATCACGGCCTGTACTACGCGTACTTACAGTACAAGCAGTCACAACCCTCTACCCACCGTGATTATCGCGGCCTGTACTACGTGTACTTACAGTACAAGCAGTCACAACCCTCTACCCACCGTGATTATCGCGGCCTGTACTATGTGTACTTACAGTACAAGCAGTCACAACCCTCTACCCACCGTGAATATCACGGCCTGTACTACGTGTACTTACAGTACAAGCAGTCACAACCCTCTACCCACCGTGATTATCGCGGTCTGTACTATGTGTACTTACAGTACAAGCAGTCACAACCCTCTACCCACCGTGATTATCACGGTCTGTACTACGTGTACTTACAGTACAAGCAGTCACAACCCTCTACCCACCGTGATTATCACGGCCTGTACTACGTGTACTTACAGTACAAGCAGTCACAACCCTCTACCCACCGTGATTATCACGGTCTGTACTACGTGTACTTACAGTACAAGCAGTCACAACCCTCTACCCACCGTGAATATCACGGCCTGTACTACGTGTACTTACAGTACAAGCAGTCACAACCCTCTACCCACCGTGATTATCGCGGTCTGTACTACGTGTACTTACAGTACAAGCAGTCACAACCCTCTACCCACCGTGATTATCGCGGTCTGTACTATGTGTACTTACAGTACAAGCAGTCACAACCCTCTACCCACCGTGATTATCGCGGTCTGTACTATGTGTACTTACAGTACAAGCAGTCACAACCCTCTACCCACCGTGATTATCACCGCCTGTACTACGTGTACTTACAGTACAAGCAGTCACAACCCACTACCCACCGTGATTATCGCGGTCTGTACTATGTGTACTTACAGTACAAGCAGTCACAACCCTCTACCCACCGTGATTATCACCGCCTGTACTACGTGTACTTACAGTACAAGCAGTCACAACCCTCTACCCACCGTGATTATCGCGGTCTGTACTATGTGTACTTACAGTACAAGCAGTCACAACCCTCTACCCACCGTGATTATCACCGCCTGTACTATGTGTACTTACAGTACAAGCAGTCACAACCCTCTACCCACCGTGATTATCACGGCCTATACTACGTGTACTTACAGTACAAGCAGTCACAACCCTCTACCCACCGTGATTATCACGGTCTGTACTACGTGTACTTACAGTACAAGCTGTCACAACCCTCTACCCACCGTGATTATCACGGCCTGTACTACGTGTACTTACAGTACAAGCAGACACAACCCTCTACCCACCGTGATTATCACGGCCTGTACTACGCGTACTTACAGTACAAGCTGTCACAACCCTCTACCCACCGTGATTATCACGGCCTGTACTACGTGTACTTACAGTACAAGCATTTACAACCCACTACCCACCGTGATTATCGCGGTCTGTACTACGTGTACTTACAGTACAAGCTGTCACAACCCTCTACCCACCGTGATTATCACGGCCTGTACTACGTGTACTTACAGTACAAGCAGACACAACCCTCTACCCACCGTGATTATCACGGCCTGTACTACGCGTACTTACAGTACAAGCAGTCACAACCCTCTACCCACCGTGATTATCACGGCCTGTACTACGTGTACTTACAGTACAAGCAGTCACAACCCTCTACCCACTGTGATTATCACGGCCTGTACTACGTGAACTTACAGTACGAGCAGTCACAACCCACTACCTACCATGATGATAAAATCTGGTAGTTCAAGTACTATAAATGTTAAGAACTGAAAGAAATGTATTACAATTCGACAAAGGAAGACGCGGAAATATAATATAAATTCCTCTCTCATTCCAACCAAACAACATTTAATGTTAAATTTAGTTTACTTTTTCTAATTCTCCAGACAAAAGACAATCTCCAATAACAGATAGTTGTTTAAAAACTCACAATCGCTACCGGCCAAAACGATACCAAACTTCGATAAAAAAAAAGGTGACACAAAAAATGAGGTAGAGGGGGAAAGTAAGCAGAAAAAAATGTTGGTAGCTTGCCAAACTAGGATAAAATGGCGTAATACTCGAGCCTTTCTTGTTCCAACTTGTAGCCCAGAGGCTCTAAACAATGTCAACACTCTATTATCGCGGGTCCAATCAGAGAGGACGCTGTAAACAGACTGCATAGTGGTAAGCAATCCTAATAATTATTTAACACAATATATATAATATAAAATTCATAATACAGTTAAACCTGTCTATAGCCTCCCCTCTAAATAGCGTCTCCCTCTCGATATCTCCCGATTATAAATACGTAGTACGATGCGATTACCTTAAAAGTGACTTGTCTATAGCACCCCCTCTCTATAGTACCCTTTCTTGATGAGTCCCAATAGGGGGCGCTATAGAGAGGTTTAACTGTATCTCTTATTATTGTAACTTGTTTGGAACGAATAAAGTTAAAGAAAGGCTGATGACCCCAGATAAAGCTATGATAATCTGGTGCCACATAACTTCACAACAGGGCAACAGAGAACAGGAAAGGTCCAACCTTTGGCCCCAGTTGAGGGAACTCCATAGCTGGGGCTGTTAAAAGACTATTGAAAATAAAAGATCAAAGAAGATACGGCTGTACTGGGCAGTCTCATTGCTGGAGCCATGGTAGTACGTAGTATGTGGAGTATGTACAGTAAAGGGAGTTCAGTGGAAGGATGGTCTAAACCGTTGGTTTTCGAACGCTATGACCAGGGATCTAATCCTGCATTGGGCACTCTTTTTCTAATAAAAAAAAATGCTCCAATGGCCCCTTATTCTTGCAAAAGTCAAACATCACCAGTGAGTGCAAAGTAATCAAACGGTGCTCTGACACATTTGTAAGTGCAAAGTCGAATTGCTTTTCACATGTATAGACATGTGGTGCACTTATAGTAAAAGCAGTCGCCAACTTCTACCCACCATGATTATCATGGCCTGTATCATGTGTACTAGGGATAAGCAAAAAAAAAAAAACATCTACTAATGAGAAAACGTAAGCAAGTTATACTTTTCAGCATGTTTATCGGGATTCAGACAATAACCCTGAAAAATATTACAGTGACCTTTATTGAAGATACACTCATAGACAAAACTTGAGGAAGTTGTACCTTTTACCATGTATATCGGGATTCAGACAATAACCCTGAAAAATATTACAGTGACCTTTATTGAAGATACACTCTTAGACAAAACTTGAGGAAGTTGTACCTTTTACCATGTATATCGGGATTCGGACAATAACACTGAAAGATATTACAGTGACCTTTATTGAAGATACACTCATGGACAAAACTTAAGGAAGTTGTACCTTTTACCATGTATATCGGGATTCAGACAATAACCCTGAAAGATATTACAGTGACCTTTATTGAAGATACACTCATAGACAAAACTTAAGGAAGTTGTACCTTTTACCATGTATATCGGGATTCAGACAATAACTCTGAAAAATATTACAGTGACCTTTATTGAAGATACACTCATGGACAGAACTTAAGGAAGTTGTACCTTTTACCATGTATATCGGGATTCAGACAATAACCCTGAAAGATATTACAGTGATCTTTATTGAAGATACACTCATGGACAAAACTTAAGGAAGTTGTACCTTTTACCATGTATATCGGGATTCAGACAATAACCCTGAAAGATATTACAGTGACTTTTATTGAAGATACACCAGATAACTTAGTGTGAACAAAATTGCCTCTTTCTCCTAAAAAAAATAATCGACCGTCGACATTAAAGACTTTTCACGTCCTTAATTTTTTTTTTGTCAATGAGTATACACTCTATTATAAAAAAGTAAGTATTGTGCATAAGATTCGATTTGTTTTATATGTATGCAAATATCAGATACATCAAAATTGTAGGTATTATGTAAATTTATTGTCTTTTTGTTGTTTTTGTGTAATGTATGGAATATATGTAAAATAGATATGTAAAATAGGTTAGGATAAAAGGAAAAATTTCGATTAATAAAGGTCAGTATGAAAGTGAGCTTGTCTCGGGCGTCTTACAGTCTTACTCCTTTACAGCTTGAAATTGTCTCCACGTGGGTCTTCGATATCTGAATTTAAAGGTAACTGTTAGCCTTATCGCGACAACATATTGTATGTGCAAATATGTATTTTTGAAGTAAAACAGAAGGACTTTGAATAATTTTAATCAAATATAAATGTTATGTGTACTCTTTTACCTAATATTCAATAATCTTAAATAATGTAGTTTCTATTAAAAGAGATTGTATGCTACTGTTATATATTTGTATAATATTTTACTATTACAGAATTATCATAAGAACTAAAAACATGAATATCTCACGCTATAGATTACATCACGCAACAACAATCAAGTCCTTGGTCAAAACCATATAAACATATTATATATTACAATTAAATGTATAATTAGTTTTGTGGCTATAAATTAAAAGGATCTTGAAGATTGATTTTAAATCCCTTCCGCATGTTTATATTTTTAATGTTTCTAACGTAAATGAAAAAAAAAAAAACTTTTCTGGAGAGCCGAGGTGAAAAAAATACCCTACAAAATTGTTGCCAAAATTTAATTAAGTTTATTGAATATTATATTTAATATTGAAAAAAAAAGTTAATTTTTTAAAAATTATTATTATATAATATATAAATTATTTTGAAAATAGAGCAAACCATAAATAAATCTTTAATTAAAAAGGCATATATTGGACAAATGATTTTTTTGATCCAATATATACCTTTCTAATTAAATATAAATTATTAAATAAAAAAATATATAATTTTTCCTCACAAGTTAAATACAATACTGAGTGTGTTTTACACCTAGAGAAAATTACAAAAGGGAAATGAAAAAAAAAAAAATCAAAACCAACAGATCAAAAGAAAATTGCTACGCTAGCGTTACGTGTATTGAACGTAAGAGGATGACGTAACGGTTGAAGGTAAACAGAAAACAAAACCCACTTTAATCTCCGGCAACACCGGCCGCTGCGATAGAAGTCAGACGAGCCTAGAAATGCCAAGCAGACGATCACCCTCGCCGCGTCGAGCGCCATCTTCTAAAAATACCATGCGGTTTGGTAAGTTATGTTTTACCGTTACTCTTAAGTTTTGTTTCACTCTTATAAAATTAATTATTATTATTTTAAATGTAGTAAATACAAATAGATTAACTTTAAAGGCGTTGAATTTTGATAAAATATTAAAACTTTGTTATTCAATAAACCCATTTAAATATTATATCACGTACATAAAAAAAAAAAAAAAATCTGAAAAATTAAAAATTATTCACATCATAGAAAAAAGAGACAAAGGAAATAAATATGCTGAGTCAGCAAATATTGGAACTAACAATTTATTAATAAAATAATAAATATTCTGATATAATAGGTTAAAAATGGAAAATAATTTTCTTCCAATATACTCATATACATATAAATATATACTAATAGAATATATATATATTAGAAATTTGAAAAAAATATATTTTTTTTCAAAAGGGTTTCCTCCCCTTTTCCCTCTTTTTCAGTATTAATATTTTAAATATTTAACTTAGAGCTATTCATAATTTTATTCATTAAAAATACTCCTAATATTTAAAAAATATATATATAATTTAAATCAATATATATACTCGTATATTATTAAAAGAATGTTCTACTTTTATAAAATATCTACAAAAAAAAAATTAAAAAAGTTATGTGGCTCTTAAATATAATAGAAAATATAATTTTAAAATATCGACCAAAATCGAAACTTGAATTTAAGAATATTCTGATGTGCACATATTATATTTTATCGCTTGATATTTTCATTCACGACTTTGATAACATGAAGGTAATTCCCCGACTACTGTAGCACTTCAACGTTAACTGATAATCGCATTTCTTAAAAAAAAAACTTAAATATATTTTAAATAATACTTTATTATATATATATTTTTTTATACTTTTTAAATTCAACCCAGGCGTATAAAAATTTCTTAAATCCGATTTGTAATTAAATTATGTACTTTTCATCAATAATTAGAAAATATTTTATAAAAAAACGATGGATGATCAGTGAATCAATACTATTTAAAATGATAAACATTTAAAAGTATTAGATAATAAAAGGCATTTATATATTTTACGATTTTAAGACATTTCACACTTTAATAAACAGCATTTTACCCTTTAGTGTAACAACATTTTACACTTTAATGACAACATTAAATTTTTAAAATAGTTAAACAATATTACTATAGATATTTTTTGTTTTTATCGAAATAATTTTATTTTAATTGAAATCTGTCTATTTCAAACATTTTTATATCCGTTTTAATCAAATGTTAGAAATAAATCATTTGAGATCTTCTCAAATAAAGTTGACCACTGTTTAATATGACGTTAAATTTTCCCTATATATAGGCTTTTATTAAATACAATATTATTTATTATTATTATAATAAAAAGGCATATATTGTATCAAAATATAATTTATTTTACCAATATTTCAGTTGGCTGAACGCCAACCTTTTTCAAGGTATTATAACATATTAATTTGCCTATAATATATATGCATTTTCAATCTAAGGATTAAGTTTGAATATATATGTCGATATGCTTGCTGGACTAAAGTGCGATTTATATTTTGATAAAAATATTTTGATTTTAAATGTTTAAACTATATAATTAGGGATTGTCAAATTTTGATGTTGTAACGTTTCCTATTTAGAAATAAAAGGGATAATCACAATACTATGTGGTTTAATATTTAATTTAATTACAACAAGGGTAATCAAAATATATTAACAAAACTTATGTAAAATTACAAAAAGAAAGACAGTGTTGCCGACTCGCTAACTATGAAGGAAAATCAAAGAATAATTAAATATTTTACATAAATAAATACAAAGCATTTTATATACAGATATAAATTCCTATTTTGTCTTAAAATGTTATATAGGACTTATTTTCTCGTAGCTTTCACCACAAAATTGTATTTAGACCAGGGACTAGAAAATTAGTTTTAAATGAAATTTGAGGTTCTAAATAACGGTAGGTCTTAAATCAATATTTATCGTACATTTTTACCGGGTTAATCTTTATATATTTAATGAAGTTAAAAATATATTTTTTAAGATCATAAAAATTATTTTTTCTCTGAAAATTTGTTTCATATTCATAATGAAAAAAAAAAAGACTATTTACATTCATCATTCTCTCTCTTTCAGATATAAAATATAAATAAAAAAACACAAAAAATAGCACAAAGTTGTATTGAAAACATTTTAATACCATATTTTGAATTTTTTTATTTTTTTTTATAAATCAATCTTTTTCAATCGAAGTTTTAAAATGTTAATATACATTTACACTAAAGGCTATTAACCAAAAATATATAAAATATGTGTAATAATAATTATAAATTAAAATAACTAATTTTCTAAATTATAATAATAATTTAAAAAGTTAAAATGTATTATTTTAATAGTTATTTTGATATATTCCTCACACACATTCCATAATTTCGATGTCGTCTGTAAACGTGACATGATTTTAATTCGAAGTTTTTTTTTGGGAATTAAAGAGAGTTGATCTTAACGATTATTTAGGATCATAAGGAAAAGCCAAAATCCTCCATTTCCTTTTTACTCTCTTAAACCGCTGATGTGTTTAAACATATTATAAAATTAGCTTTTAAAAATATACAAGATTAAATTATTATACCAATTTTTTTATATATAGTAGGGAAAAGACAATCAAGGTGATAATGCATATGTATAGTAGAAAGGTATTTTTTTTTATCGTGCAACTGAGATTTTTGCTGATTGTTCACTGCCATCTATCAGAAAGGTAATTAACCAAACGTTTGATTCACTACTAGACAAATCACCCGGCTTCGTCTTGGTGGGCGTAGCAAATGGAACTATGCAAATTAGACTGGTAAAGAACTAATTTACATATTCCGCCGTTTGAAATATAATGGTGACTTATTTTAGACTTAACTCTTTATCGTAGTAAATTTTCATCCAGATATTGTAGAGACGTATTTGAAACAAACGGGATATGCAAATCAACCTCGTATAAAGCAAATTAGCATATTCTGGGCTCGAAAGCAGTGACTCCAAGCCCTAACTCTTTATCTTAGTAAAGTTTCATTCTGATATTATGGAGACTTATACGGAACAAACGGGATATGCAAATCAGCCTCGTATAAATAAAATTAGCATATTCTGGGCTCGAAAGCAGTGACTCCAAGCCCTAACTCTTTATCTTAGTAAAGTTTCATTCTGATATTATGGAGACTTATACGGAACAAACGGGATATGCAAATCAGCCTCGTATAAATAAAATTAGCATATTCTGGGCTCGAACGCAGTGACTCCAAGCCCTAACTCTTTATCTTAGTAAAGTTTCATTCTGATATTATGGAGACTTATACGGAACAAACGGGATATGCAAATCAACCTCGTATAAAGCAAATTAGCATATTCTAGGTTTGATAGCAGTGACTCCAAACCCTAACTCTTTATCTTAGTAAAGTTTCATTCTGATATTATGGAGACTTATACGGAACAAACGGGATATGCAAATCAGTCTCGTATAAAGCAAATTTATATATTCTAGGTTTGATAGCAGTGACTCCAAGACTTAACTCTTTATCTTAGTAAAGTTTCATTCTGATATTATGGAGCCTTATACGGAACAAACGGGATATGCAAATCAGTCTCGTATAAAACAAATTTATATATTCTATGTTTGATAGCAGTGACTCCAAGCCCTAACTCTTTATCTTAATAAAGTTTCATTCTGATATTATGGAGACTTATACGGAACAAACGGGATATGCAAATCAACCTCGTATAAAGCAAATTAGCATATTCTAGGTTTGATAGCAGTGACTCCAAGCCCTAACTCTTTATCTTAATAAAGTTTCATTCTGATATTATGGAGACTTATACGGAACAAACGGGATATGCAAATCAACCTCGTATAAAGCAAATTAGCATATTCTAGGTTTGATAGCAGTGACTCCAAGCCCTAACTCTTTATCTTAATAAAGTTTCATTCTGATATTATGGAGACTTATACGGAACAAACGGGATATGCAAATCAGTCTCGTATAAATCAAATTTCTACATTCTAGGTTTGATAGCAGTGACTCCAAGACTTAACTCTTTATCTTAGTAAAGTTTCATTCTGATATTGTGGACAATTACACGGAGCAAACGGGATATGCAAATCAACCTCGTATAAAACAAATTTACATATTCTAGGTTTGATAGCATTGACTCCAAGCCCTAACTCTTTATCTTAATAAAGTTTTATTCTGATATTATGGAGACTTATACGGAACAAACGGGATATGCAAATCAGCCTCGTATAAAACAAATTAATATATTCTAGGTTTGATAGCATTGACTCCAAGACTTAACCCATTATCTTAGTAAAGTTTCATCCTGATATTATGGAGACTTACACGGAACAAACGGGATATGCAAATCAGTCTCGTATAAAACAAATTTACATATTCTGGGCTCGAAAGCAGCGACTCCCGGGTAGTTGACGCTCCAGATACCCGGGTTATAAATATCTCTCTCTCTCTTGCAGTGACTCCTTCAAGACATAACTCTATATATTTGGTGTTTCAAAGTTTAATAGGGTTAGGATAACTATTATAGATACATACGAGGAATAGAAACGAAAAATATTCTTTATTATTATATAGATTTATAAAAAATTGAGAGAAACTATTTTAAGACGTACACCTATCCCCCGATTTACACGGTAGATACGTTCCTGAGAAAAACGTGTAAATCGGGGGATAGGTGTACACAGAAATAAAAATAAAATGCATTGACAGGTTAAAATATGTAGTCAGCACATAAGTTCGGGATTCCTCGTGAGATGTGTACACAGCGCATGTGTTCAATCACATTAGCATTTAGTATAGTGCGATTAAAAAAAACTTATTTGGAAAACCGTGTAAAAGCGAAACCGTGTAAAACAAGTACCGTGTAAGTCGGGGGAGATAGGTGTATATGATTCTTCTTAACATTGAACAATTTTCTACTGCCCTTACTGCAATGATACATTAATGGGAAGGCCTGATTCATCAATGGTGAACCCTCCCAGCGGTTTCACCAGTTTAATCTCCATTGCAGTAAGAGAAGTAGAAAATGGTTTAATTTTAAGATGAATTATATACGTCTAAAATAGTTAAAATTCTTTATAACAGATGACGCGCTAATGCATCATATTATATAGATTTACTAGACGAGTGACCCAGGCTTCGCCCCGGGATTGACCCGTGTGCATATCTACCCGAGTGATATATATTTAGATAAGATTTTTTAAAAATAATTGTTTGTTATTAGCATTATCTATTTGTTTGCATCAGCATAATTTAATCTAATCTTTGATAGAGGGCGCTGTTCGTGAGCTAAGTAGAATAATTTGAATATATAGTTTTAATAATTGATTTATATATATTTTTAAATAGCCTATCGTCTTCCCCGTATTTTTTAACCTATGTATGGAAATTTTGGTTTGAATTGGTGAACTACTGCGAATTTGTATACCGGACATACAAACATACAAACATTCATTTTTATATATATAGATAAATATAATAAAAGATTCCTAAAAGATGGTATTCTTGTACCATAAAAAAAGGATACATCTCCCTTTAAAAATGCATTAAAATATACATGTTGTTTATCACACCTGTGAATTCTGTACAGATGGTGATAAAAAAAGAATGAGCCACAATACCAGTTTAGACAAATTCAGACAAAGAGTCAACAACCTGTATACCTGGCTATGGCACTCATCAGTACAGGGACGGCTTCAATGTCATAACATCCTACGAGAGAATTTATGAATTCGGTCAAATTTGTCAAAAAGGGTTTTACAACAACAACAAAAAGCTTTAAGACCGTCTTATACAGATTCTCCAAGCAGAAATATAGGATACATGCAGGAAAAACAGTAATAGTACCTTAATGGTAATATGATATTTATATACAGGGAAAATTAAGACAATCAAGTTAATAGATAGATTAGTCTGGGTATATTGGAGGAAAAGAGATTTCTTATACAACAACAACAACAAAGCTTTATTAAGACCGTCTTATACAGATTCTCCAAGCAGAAATGTAGGATACATGCAGGAAAAACGGTGATAGTACCTTAATGGTAATATGATATTTATATACAGCAAAACTTAATTAAGACAATCCAGCTAATAAATTGATTATTCTGGGTAAATTGGAGAAAAAGAGATTTCTTATACAACAACAACAACAACAAAGCTTTATTAATACCTTTTAGTCTTATACAGATTCTCCAAGCAGAAATGTAGGATACATGCAGGAAAAACAGTAATAGTACCTTAATGGTAATATGATATTTATATACAGCAAAACTTAATTAAGACAATCCAGCTAATAAATTGATTATTCTGGGTAAATTGGAGGAAAAGAGATTTCTTATTCAACAACAACAACAAAAAGCTTTATTAAGACCTTTTAGTCTTATACAGATTCTCCAAGAAGAAATATAGGATACATGCAGGAAAAACAGTGATAGAACTTAATGGTAACATGATATTTATATACAGTAAAACTTAATTAAGACAATCAAGCTAATAGATAGATTAGCCTGGGTAAATTGGAGGAAAAGAGATTTCTTATACAACAACAACAAAAGCTTTATTAAGACCTTTTAGTCTTATACAGATTCTCCAAGCAGAAATATAGGATACATGAAGGAAAAACAGTGATAGAACTTAATGGTAACATGATATTTATATACAGGGAAAATTATATAAAGACAATCAAGCTAATAGAATAATCTGGGTAAATTGGAGGCAAAGAAAGTTACTATATATGGATTTACCACGGATTCTCGTGTTAGGTCTTGTGGAGTTATTTGGTAGCAGCTCTGAGACTTAGCTATGTAGAACTTTTCCTAGTCATCATCCCCGCCCTTGACATTGCCGGTTGGACTTCACTTGTAAGCATTTCGACATGTGAGTCAATTGTGGAGTCTTCCACTAGTAAATTAGTTGAATCCCTCAAGCTGCTTTTGTAAGATGTAGCCTTGTCAGCTGTCCAGGAATACTTGCCAACAGAACGAAACTTCGTATCATCTTTTGCCTTTATATGAGATTTCTTTTACATAGATTTACCACGGATTCTCTGCAAATGAAGTTAAAACAATTGCAGATAACTTCATTAAATCAACTTCCATCATTGCTTAACATACTGTAAATAACTACCTTGCGGTTTCTTCTATCTGCTTATGTTGTTGCTTATTTGTTTAATGGATATGTTTATTCAATGCTCTTTTTCTTAATTGTTTATTTTCTTTTTGATAATTCTGTTACCTACTCTACTACAATTATTGTAAATAGTTTCACGCGCAATTACCCAGATCGGATATAGCGTGTCTTATTTGCAACTGGTAATAAATAAGTTTTAAAAAAGTAAAGCTAAATACAATCAATATTGAGATAATGAAATTTATCAAAAAGTTTTTTAAACTGGTGAATTGACATGGATATTTTCAGGTCAGAATACAAGAATACGGGAGGATGATATTCATGTACCAAAAAAAGGGCACCTCCCCCTTTAAAAAACAATATTGTAGCGTAGAAACAAGTCTTTGTATATCTGAAGATGTGAAAGTATTTATTGATGACGTCAGTACGACTAGTCGACAATTATCAACCAACCAACCAAACTATCTACAGCTAGAGAATATTGAACAAACAAGCAAAGAAATATTTTAAAGATTTTTTCAAATTTTATTATTACAGAAGCACGAAGTCTATCAGACTATTGTGCTATATTACAATTATTTACATATATATCTTTAATTATTTACACGATGTAGTGATTTATAAATCTGTGTACAAATTGCTCTAAACTTACCAAAGTGTTCATAAGATTGAGTATATACAGAAAGATGGCATTGTGTCAAAGTAAGCAAGTACAATTTAGTTAGTCAGAGGGCAAGCCAACAAAAGATAGTGTTTCAACATCTAGACAGCATGTTGAATCATTTATAACTCTCAAGTCAAAGAGAAAACTTGGTCCTTTGCCTGTGAAGAACAAAGTAGTGTATTTATCAGGAGATATTTTAAAGATGATTTTACAAATACAGAGTAATAAATATTTTTATAATCTGTTGAATATTTTCATTGAATAATATTAAATAATAAATTATTTCTTCGACACAATATATAATCGCTCTTCTAATTTCTTCACGTCCAATTGAACCGCTACGCCCAAATGTGAGATAACTTGGAGCAGACGATAAGGGCGTTATCACGAGCAGAAGACAACATCACGACGGGGAAATCCCTGGTTACACTGGCTGTGTTCAATGATCGGCTGGCCATATTTAGGGGAATCCCCTAGAAGGTCAGTGCCAAGGGCACGGGGAATCCCCGGATGTACCTTGGTGTTATAGAGGGCATCGTATCGTAGAACTCTTCTTTCAGGAAGTTGATTGACCTCAGCTTTCGACTGCTATCTCTTTATCTTTGTTTAGACGAGGTGTGTTTAGAAATGATCGTTTGAACAAATTTTAGACTGCCGTTTCTACATTTTTGTATATATATGCAACTTTTTTTTTTTAACATAAACCAAACCATATTTCGATTTTTTAAAATTAAAATAAGACTATTGAATCTCGTAAAGAAATTTATTTACCAATATTTCGGTAGACTGAACGCCAACCTTTGTCAGGTTACAACAACGTATTTATATTTTGTAGAAATGATCTCAGCACCACACATAGCGTCATGAGTTATAACTAAAAATTAATATTTTTATACCACATATATATATTTGAATAAAAAGGCATATATTGGATCAAAATATCATTTATTTTATCAATATTTTAGTTGGCTGAACGCCAACCTTTATCAAGGTATTATAACATTTTAAAGTGTGTCAACAATAAACTCAGCGCCACATAACGTCAATAGAATTAAGTTTTAAAATAATTTTGCTTATCTTCAATGAGGAAAAAAAATTGAATATAAGCAAAAATATTTTAAACTTAATTCTATTGACGTTATGTGGCGCTGAGTTTGTTATTGACACACTTTAAAATGTTATAATACCTTGATAAAGGTTGGCGTTCAGCCAACTGAAATATTGGTAAAATAAATGATATTTTGATCCAATATATGCCTTTTTAATTGAAGATTGATTTATGGATTGCTCTATTTTCAAAACATATATATATATGAAACAAATAGTACAAATGTGATATAGTACTGGGATAAGGTGCAAAAATTAAGAAAAAGGCATCTCCTTATCGTGCAAGAAGAGTAATGTCAAGTAGCTCTACAAATACGGTCACAGAAAGCTCCATGGGACACCTGTCAATTATCCCTGGACCTCGGGGGATGACCACAGGTGTGAGGGGTTCTCGGAATCTTATCGGCAAATAGGTAAACGGGACGCCTCGGTGGCTGATGACGCTCATTATTATTATCTTCGCCTTGGGATAAGTTGTTCTCCCTATAAATACCACTTGTATATAATTTTATTGGAGAACTAAAGGTAAATACCCTTTATACAAAAGAGGTAGTGAGGAAAGTTTTAGAACAAATGTCTAAATAAATCCCTTTTCAAACAAAGGCTCACGTGCACATGGGAAAAGGGAGAAAATAATTACTGTATTATTTTGTTGTTGTATGGCGAATCCATACAGGGCAATAGGCCCTAATAAAAGCCTTTTTGTAGTTGTTGTAAATACCCTTTATAATAAATTAATTACCCACAAATTTGTCCATGCTTTATTTATCTCCGCGACAATATGAAAATAAACTCATCTCCAGAAATCTGTTGTATTATTTAATATAACAACATTACATTTATAGAATAAATTTGCATAAGCCCCAATATATTCTGGTGTATATTTGTTCCTCTCAGATATCAACAATATTCGACCAATTAGGATGAAACTTTAAACAGGATATAGAGATAGGTATCTAAGAAATACCCTGAAATATGCAAATTAGACAAAATAGAGATTAATTTGCATATTTTTGGGGGTTCAAAAAAATGATAATTCTATATTGATCAATTAAAACATTACTACTACTAATACTAATCCCCTAATTATTATTACGATTATTATTAATTTTTGTTGATTGTGTGTGGAGTACCTCTTTCTCCCTTTTTTTTTTTGTAAATAGATAAAGCATATATGTAAATATGATGACCTTGAAAAGTCGGTAGACGAGTAGGTAACACCCTCGATTCCCAACAGCCATGAACCGGGATTGAATCCCGCGTTAACATTTTGTTTAATATGTGAATAACCTTCACATATTATTCATTGTTTCAATTATCATAAACTAGGTTGTTCTTGTTGAGCGGTACCTAATTAAGTGATTTCTTTTTTTGGAAATATGATTACCATTGACTTTAGCATGCATGAGTGTATGAAATCTTGGAAAATAAACTTTTTATATCTTCTTAATAGTAGCAGTAATGAATAAATATATTTATTAATAGAATAGATTCACAATCGTTATGTGAAATAAACTCTGAGAGAAAACCGACAAAAACTATAACAAGACTTAGAAAAAAACATTATAAAGGAATTATAATAACGATTAGATTCGATAAGGATAAGTTATTCTTATTATATAATAAGTTATACTTATTCTTATCGAATCTAATCGTTATTATAATATATTGAAAGGATTATTCGTCTTAAATTATAAAGGAATGTCAATACATCCAGATGGCACAAGAACCTATAGGGCACGTAATAACTGTTCTGGTGTGGAACTAACACCTACCCACATATTCTCATGTCCAGCAATGGCCGCAGTCTTGCAGAAAATTGACATGGACCCAGAGCAGCAGCTTTACATACCCAAGATAGAGGACATTAAGACTGCTGTGATAGAGATGCATGGAGACATCTGAGACTCTCCATTGGACACGATAACAACAACAACAGAAAATTAACATGGACCCAGAACAGCAGCTTTACACATCCAAGATAGAGGACATTGCTGCTGCTGTGATAAAGATGCATGGAGCCATCTGAGACTCTTCATTGGACACGACAACAACAACAACAATCTTTTTTTTTACCGCGAAAACAAAATATGTAAATGTTCATTATTAGAATAATTTGCATATTCTGAGTTTGAAATTTCGGCAGGCACTTCTTTCAGAGACTTACTATATATAGTTCTAGGAGACCTTTCAAATTTTTATTGAGATAGGTTAAGTATTTTGGAGGTTGTAGAAAAAATACGCACAATAAACATTTCTTTGGCTACAATATGGCTACAAAACGACATCTGAAAATTATCCCGCATGTGTTTATTTTAAACGAAAAATCATTATTTATCCCAAGAAGAAATAACGATTATTTCTAACCTTAGGGATGAGGTATGAAAGGATGAATTGTGAAGAGTAATGATATACGGAAAAATAAAAATGTCCAGGGATGGGAAACGAACCCACAGTGTTCCGCTTACCGGGCAGATGCCATGTCCACTAGGCTTCCCATCCCTGGATACTTTTATTTTTCCTATTTTTCCATCACAATTCTTTCTTTCATACCTCATCCCTAAGGTTAGAAGTAATCGTTGTTTCTCCCTTTGGGATAAATTTTGATTTTTCGTTTAAAATAAACGCATGCGGGATAATTTTCGGATGTCGTTTTTAAACCACGGGCTGCATTAGATCATATTGTATTGTATTATAAATATGGCTACAAGTTATCCCTTACATAAGCTCTGACAAGATGAGCAGAGATATTTATAACCCAGGGAGCACAGAACACCAACTATCCGGGAAATCCAGCTCACCAGTATGGACTAGTGTTTAGCTCTTTTATTCTCGTCCTGTTTTGATTGCTGAGTTGAACCAGTGGACCAGAAAGTTCCATGCTGAGGTTGAGTCTGGAAGTCTGGCCATAGATGTAGGATTGAGGTGGGTCAATCCAAGCAGGATAGCTGTTTGTATCCTATGTCTTAGGAATGCTGGACAGCTGAAGAGAAGATTATCTACTGTCTGTGGTTCTTCTGAACAGTGAATGCAGGTAGAGTCTGTTTCGGGATGTACACGTGTAATGTTTCGTTTATACGTTTCTACGGTGTTATATAGAGATTCTCTTTCACAAAACGAAACCTAACATGTTTGGTTTTGGTTTCCAAAATATTTATCGTCTGGATAAGATATCAAGACACTTTCCCTTATCATAACCTGTCCTTCATAGATAAGCTGTTATGTAGATGGTTGCTAAATCTGTCGTATAGTGGAGTGATCATTGAGGGCTGTGATTGGTTGTGTGTGATAGGGAGGGCTGTGATTGGTTGTGTGTGATGGGGGAGGGCTGTGGTTGTGTGTGATGGGGGAGGGCTGTGATTGGTTGTGTGTGATGGGGGAGAATTGTGATTGGTTGTGTGTGATGGGGGAGAATTGTGATTGGTTGTGTGTGATGGGGGAGAGTTGTAATTGGTTGCTATGGGAAAAGATGACTTGTAAGATATACGTACGTGTGTTTTCAAGGAAAATCCAAACGGTAAATTTCTCATATCCCCCTTTTTTACAATTACTTCAATGGAAATTGGGTTGATAAAAGGCATTATCGTGATACTCCTGTTGAAGGACTGACAAGTCTGAAAGCTTGAAAATAAAAATTTGAACAAGAAACTTAACCCTGGAAGTTTTATTTTATAACAAAAAAACTTGAGTTTCAGTTTTTTTTTATCGTAACACGATAAGGAGATGCCTTTTTCTTAATTTATGCACCTTATCCCAGTACAATATCATATTTGTACTATTTTCTCATATTGTGTAGCGTTCTCACGCAATTCTGGCCTTAACTACCCGTTTCATGATTTTTCAGGATGCCTTAATGACCAATTCTTTGGTCGTTGAGGTACAGCTTGCACCACGCTGATAAGGGCCAACAGCCCGAAACGCGTCCGTGGTTAGCTTTTCTTGATTAATCAAGAATGGGTATTTGGCCAATTCTGGAATAATTAAAAATCAACGAGAATAGTTGATATTTATTCCGATAGATGGCGCAAGCCATCAGCAACTTTCAGTTGCACGATAAGGAGGTGCCTTTTTCTAAAAAAAAAACTTGAGTTTACGAAATTTCTAAAAAGTTAGTTAAGCACTGGATGTACATGGTGGCCGCTGTAAGAGATTACGTCTTCCAGCAGGATTCAGCGACCTACCACAAGTCGAGAAAAACCCAAGTGCGGCTTCATGGTAATGTGACCTACTACTGGACATCTGACTTGTGGTCTTACTCCAGCTTGGACTGCAATCCTCTCGATTACTACTTTTGAGGCGTAGTTGAGGAAAAGGTTAACGCAAAATTTTACAATACCAAGGACATGCTGAGAGCCACCATTACTGAATTGATGACCAATGTGGACAGGAAAGAAGTCTTCTTCTTTCTTATCTCCACCCAATCATATTAGGGTATCAAGCTTGTAAAGCTTGAGACTTTTGATGGTGTTTGCTGGGGATGAGTAGAGCTCATCAATGGATGTGAGGAGATTTGACAACCATCATGACTGGGTGAAGTAGAATGTGTCTGCCTTTGTCATTAAGACTGGGAGCACTACTCAGTGGCAAGCCGACTTAGCTCCAAAAGAAATGGCCGCCTCTGACATGAGGAACAGATGCCATGTGCAGCTGCTCCTAACATGGAGTATAAACACTGCTCATCCTGTATCCCTGGATTAGGAGCCCTTACATGGTACTATCAGCCGGGCCAGCTGAGTCCAGGGTTTTTAGCGAGCTTGTTACTGCTCCCCCTCCTCCTTTTTCATCCGGGCTTGGGACCAGCAAAGGCGGAGTTAGGAAAGAGGTGAAACATGCATGTGGTCGGTTACAGTCTTGAGCAAGTGGTGGTAGCTAACGGCAGCTATATATAGAATAATTTCTTATATAACATTTTCCCTATAATAGTGCAAAGTTGTGTGCAAAATAAATCATTTTTGTTCGGGTTATGAGTTTTAATATTTGTGTCTAATTTTCCGGATTCACCTCAACGGCCCTCTCGTATATTGTGGCGAAGAAATAATTTATTACAAATATAGATAAAGAATTCTTCCTGAATTGAAAATTAGACGAAAAAACATGGTGAAGGTAGACGAGTTTCTTTTATTGATGCATAGGTGCAAGCTTTCGGGTAAAAACCCTTCAACAGGCGAGCAATGAAGCGCGACTTATAAGAACTATGGTACAAATGGTAGTAAGGAATATATATATATATATATATAAAGGAAAGTTTAAAAACTATTTATATGTTAATCTTAACAGAACACCGATTTTTGAGAAAAGTAAATATTAAATCTGCAGTCTGAAACCACAAAATAATTTATTATTCAATTTAATTATTCAATGAAAACATTTAACACAGATTATTACCATTCCCATCCTTGGACACTTTTATTTTTCCGTTTATAATTACTCTTCACAATTCATCCTATCATACCTCATCCCTAAGGTTATAAATAATCGTTATTTCTTCTTAAAATAAATTTTGATTTTTCGTTGAAAAGAAACACATGCGGGATAATTTTCAAATGTCGTTTTACAATCACAAACCGTATTATATTGTATTATTACTATGAATTTGTTAAATCATCATACATGGTATTTAGATTGCTTGCTCAATATTCTCTAGCTGTAGATAGTTTTGTTGGTTGATAATTGTCGACTTGTCGTACTGACGTCATCAATAAATACTTTGACATCTTCAGATATTCCAAGACATCTACGTTACAATATACTTATACCTACTGGCACATAAAACAAGTGGTTTATGAAATCTTCCTATTACAAAATATTTCCTCACAATTAGTTTCTTTTTATTACAAAACGCTAGCTTTCCAGTGATAATCAATCTTCAACGGGATTAATAAAACATCGACTATATCTTACAAGAAATATTTACAAATACAAACACGCGCAGCGTGGATATTTATAACTGAAATTTTAAAATTGAAATCTAATTTAACAATGTATTGACAATTAAACAACTTTATTGACATATTGTCAATCTTTACACTCAAAGGGAGTTATAAGGTAATAATAATGGCAGGAATGAAGAGAGATATATACAATCGACTCCGAGGGCACGTCCAGATCAGGAGCTTAAAGCCGCCTTGAATCTAGACAGATCCCTGCCATTTGGGGAGTTCATGTTCGGAACATGTTTGATGATAATGTCGAAGAATTTGTCGAGAAGAATCTTGTCTTCAGGCGTGAGTAGCCCGAGGAAGTGCTCCGTTTCTTCTTCGTAATAGACCGCGAGTATGATTAACAATGTTATGGAATATGTCTATTTACATTTTTAGAGCTATCAGAACCTATAAAATTGATCTATTGATTTCTTCTGAGATATCTAATGTATTGTGATGGTATCTTCCTGTTTTTTTTTATGCTGTTATCTTCATTGGAAATGAGAGATTCTAAAAGTAACCGTTGATATTTGTTCTTAATATTTTTGTAGTGGCATTTGGTTTCTGTCGAATTGGTGACCGGTCTTTTAAAATTTTTAAAAGTATTTTCACAATTTCATCAAGAATAGAAATTTTCCTAGTTGACCACAAACCAGATAGACTTTCTGGATTTTCCAAAACTGGTGTTCTTCGACTTTAATCCGAGAAGGATAAATTGTAGAGTTGGTCAATAGATAACGGATCGCTTTTTTTCATCAATTTTGAAGGGAGAGGTAAGAATTCTCTGATTATTAACCATTTTGCAACATCTATTTGCACTGTCAGGACATGCCATATATTCCGATAGATGGCTCTCTGCCATCATCCAGCTGTGATGTTCAGGAGACGACCATTGTCATCACATATTACCCTATATTTATCTTTTGAGAGAATGCAGGATTTCCCATTGAGAGGGGAATTTATGAGTAATTCACCCCACCATTGTGTTAGGTTATGAGTGTCTGGGTTTCCCCATTCTTTTCCCCCACAAAGTTGACTTATTCCTAAAGGGGAAATTTTGATGAGTAAAAAAAACCCCAAGGTACTTTCAGAATTCCCTTTTTACCACTTTCTTTTTAGATGTTCTTTAATGATTGTTATTTAACGTGACACAAGCTTTTGTCTATATCTTTCTTTCATATACAGGGTGATCCAAAAGTCCCGCACAACTTTAAAAATTAATAACTCCGCGAATATTCGCGCTAGAGCAATGCGGTAAACGCCATTGTGTTCAGGATGCAATGGGATTTTTTATGGCAAATAATGTAAAATTCGAAATTGATTTTAGTTACAATTTTATTCGCCAGATGGCGCTCTACCAGAATCAGAGATTCAGCGGCCAAATTGTTTGATAAATTGAAAAATATAACTGATCGACACGTATTTTTCCTTTTTGAATACCAGGAAAGAACCCTAATAATATCAAATAACAAATTAATAAAACACCACTTCGCCAAAAGTATGAAGAATTGTTTAACGATTTTAAATACAATCAGAGATATGTAAAATAGGTAAATGCAAATTAAAACATGTAGCAAAATATTTATTTTTATATGAGGTTTTGTGAAATAGATTGAATGTTTGAAAAACACTGCTGATTAAATACACGAATTTTTGAAATGTTAATATAGTACCAAAAATTATGATGGCACTATTAATAGGATTTCTTGCTATAAGAAATGTGTAGTTCTTGACTGATTGGCGGCCCTTGACTATTTAACTGGATATTTGTCATGATCCAACAAATGAAATATAGAGGGGAGTGACAAAATATATTTGTCGTACTTTATTCCAAATATCCTATGGGCTTGTCAAATGTTATCATTGTTTATTATACTGTACACAATTTTAAAAATGTGTCCCCTCAAATAAAAATAAATTTTAAATCGACCTTTTGCGTTGAAAAACGTGGTAGTAAAATTATTTTGTATTATTTTTTTTTCACAAAATTTCTAAAGTTATTGGTGTACAGAAAATATTCCTTATGCTACATGTATTTCTTATGTATGTATTTCTATGTTATCTATTATTTATTATCTATGTATTTCTTCTAATGAGCGAAAAGCGAAAAACTAAACATAAGGGGTAAAATTGTGTGTACCAGTGTTATTCGAGAAGTTATAACACTCTGGTTTGCACGACATAATATGTGATAAAATAAAAAACAAAATATTACTGTTCACAAAAAAAAAAAGAGTCAAGATGTGAGGACAGCATTTATTATCTCCATATCCCAACACAAAGAGCTGCAAAATATTGATAGATAATATAATACATGGCGGCTTATACAACACATGAGGTAACTGCCTTCTCTCTTGTATTAGGTCACAATCCTTGCTCAATGTGGCACCCTTCATTCTCAATCACCGCCTGCAGACGATAAATGACAGAATGGACAGCATTAAATAACATATCTGTTAAATTGATAAAGCGTGCCATCTGATAGAAGCCTTCAACATGGCCAATGTGGTAGGCCAGCATCGATAAACACACGATTTAATGTATCCCCATAAACAAAAATCGCAAGGCGTCAAGTCTGTTGATCTTGGAGGCCACTGGTATATAAAGTGGTGACCTATCACACGATTTTCACCGAACGTATCCTTCAGCAATTGTTTGGCACCTCGGGAGATATGAGGAGGTCCTCCATCTTTCATGAATGTTATTTCGCTTAGTGCTTTTACCCTGCAATATGAGAATACCCTTTTCTCATAACGTTCACCAGTTACAAAAACGGTTTTAAAAGTTCTTCCATTGATTTTTCGAAGAAAAATGACCCAATAATAAAAGAAGTGAACCCAGACAAAACTGTAACTCTAGGCTGGTAAAGTGGCATTTCTGTGAAAATCCTAGGGTTTTCTGTTGCCCAAATGCGGCTGTTTTGAATGTTAAATTCTCCGTTTAGAGAAAAGTGAGCATCATCTGTCCACAGAACATTCGACAGCCAGTTTTAATCAATATCAATTTGCCGGAAAACCCATGCAGCGAATTCTTGACGCATCTCAAAATCGCCAACTTTCAGCTCGTGAAATCTTTGCATTTTGAATGGGCACACACAATAGAGACATTAAGTGAAGCGTCTTCGGATATCACAATCATACTTAAGCGAATTTAACGCCAAAAGTTCAATTCGGGGATCACCTGTCCAGGATAACAAAAGTCAGTAGGTTGAGGACATGCTAACCGACCTCGACCTTACACCGTTAAATAACGGAGAGAACACCTATCTATCTAAGTCCACAGGCACAGAATCCGCAATAGACATCACAGCGATAAATTACAACATCGCACCCACAACACAATGGAAAATCCTGAGAGGTGCAATCAGTGACCACAGACCAATTTTAACAACCCTAAACTTCAAAATTGAGAATGTCCATTAGAATTAAAGAACATGGAACTTTAGGAAAGCCGACTTGAAAAAAATTCACAGAAAAGCTTGAAGAACTGTGCAACGAAAAATTGAATTACAGAACGCTTGACAAAAGCTTGGAAAAATTCTCTTCGAACATTTAAAAAGCTGCAAAAGAGCATCGATAACTAGAGGTAGACGTAAAGACCTGTGGATACCTTACTGGAAGGACCACAACATCGAGGCAATGATTTCAGAGAGAGAGAGAGAAATATCAATGGACTTCTTAAAACAAATAAAACAGAAAGGAACTCATTGAAATTATTCACAAAATATAACACGAAATTTGGATATTCAAACAAGAAAAATGGCAGAATTCTGCGAAAAAAATGGATCCAAGAAAGGACAGCCAACACTGGAATATAATTAGAGTGTTAGAGAACAATCAAAACCAACACCAATCCTCCAATACTCTAACCGATATGAATAGAACAGCGAGAACGAGAACAAACAGATGGCTGACATAATTGCTGAATATCTTTCAAGCACTTCCATACTCAACTATTCGAATGAAGACAGGACTCTAAAAATAATATAAACCGGTTAGTTAAACAAGCAAGAAACTTCCATCAACAATATATTTTCTCGAGAGACTTCACACTGAATGAGCTAAACTCATCAATAAAAAAATCCAAGAGGTCACCAAGAGATAATCTAATCTTTGGTCAAATGATTAAACACTTTGAAGTCAAAGCTAATAATCAACTCCTACGAATACTGAACATTTCATGGCAAACTGGTGAACTACCAAAGAATTGGAAGATATCAATTATAGTGCCAATACTGAAGCCAAACAAATATGCCAAGGAATACAAGAACTATCGGCCAATTGCTCTCGCCAGCATACTTTGTAAAATACCAGAACGAATTATCCACTCTAGGCTCATAGTCTGGCTCACAAAAAATAATAAAATAAACCTCTACCAAACGGCCTATAGATCTCAGCACTGTACAACTGATCAACTGTTCTACTTCTGTCAATCAATAATAGATTCTTTCCGGGAAAAACCGCCAAAGAAGACCACGGCTATATTCCTTGATATGACCTCAGCTTTTGATCGAGTGTGGAGGGAGAAATTACGTGAAGCTTCACAACATCGGAGTAAGAGGAAAAACCTTAATCTGGATTGCAGACTTCTTAAGGGGAAGAAGGTTAAAGGTTCGGGTCAATGGAGAATTTTCCAAGGAAGGAAGAACATGGGCTGGTGTACCTCAGGGATCTGTGCTCAGCCCTCTACTCTATCTGCTATATATTAACGACATACATCCTTACCTCACTGAAGACACAAAGGTTGCCTGTTATGCAGATGATAAAGCCATATGGCACACAAGTAGCAGCATAGAAAAATCGTAAAGGATACTGAAGACATCAATGAGAGGACTGGAGAAGTGGGCAATGGAACTCCAAATGACCATAAACCCAATAAAACCAAACCTATGCGTCTTCTCCACTCCCAGGGAAAAAGGCATAAATATAACCACAAAATAAGCATAAACAAACAAATAATTGATAAAATTAGAAATCCATAATACCTAGGTGTGATACTGCAGTCCTGGATCTTTCCAGCTGGTCTCGAGGACCACGCCATCACCATCTCCTAAGCGGCGAAGTATGCGATCTACGTATTCATCGTAGATCGCGAAATGCGTGGTGTCGCTGGAGACCCACTGGCGATTCTCCACCAAACTCTGCAGCGCTGGCAGAGGCGCCATATTCATTGTACATAGTGTATATAATGCATATTATCTTTTTTTAATAGTGCAGACTGTGTATGTATTGACAAGATGTCAACAAAATTATTTTAATTATTATTTATGAGGAATTTTAATTTTCATAGCACATAATTAGCACCTCAAATAGAGCTATCAGAAAACTAAACATTCTGAGAAGGCTATGTGGAACAAATTGGGGAGCAAAACCCAGAATTCTCAGAACAACATATACCACCTTAATAAGACCGATAATGGAATATGAAACACCGGTCTGGGCTCCCTCAAGCTCATCACTAAAAGTAAGACTAAGCAGTGTTCAAGCAAAAGCGGCCAAAATAATCACTGGTGCTGTTTCATCCACCAACAATGAGAAAATTCAGAGAGAATGTGTTCTAGACCTACTCGCTCGAAAGCAGAAGACAAAATAAAAACAACTTGGATCGGCACTTCGGAAACGAGGAACCAGAGGACGAGATCTCTCTGACCACTTGTGGTTTGGTGGATCCGCCCTTTTCTGAGAATGAGGTGAAACTGACGGCTTTCAAGTTCGGGGAAAGGAAATCTTCTGGTCCCGAAGGGATCGATAACACGGTCGTGAAGGCCCTGATAAGGATGCACCCATCGCTTCTTTCCAGGTTATTCAATAAGTGCCTGGACACTGGTACATTTCCTGAAGCATGGAAGGTTGCCCGAGTAGTGCTTCTCGAAAAGTCTGGTAGAAAGGGTAATTCTCCTAATGATTATCGTCCGCTTTCTTTACTAGTGTGTCTAGGTAAGGTCCTGGATAGCCTACTAGCTCAGCGACTGAAGCACTGGCTAGAGAGTAATGAGCTCCTTTCCTCTTTCCAACATGGTTTTAGGGAAGGGAAGTCCACAACCACAGCTCTGAACGAGGTGTTAGAGGGGGTTGAGATGGGCTTAAATAAGGGTGCTTGGGTTCTTTTCGTGGCCCTGAACATTGATGGCGCGTTCAACTCCATGAGCTGTAACAAGTTGATGATAAATTTGATGGACATGGGTTGTCCTGATAATTTGTGCAGCTTGATTCGTGACTTCCTGAGGGATAGACGGATTAGCCTCATTTTTGGTGGGCGGAAGTTGGAAAGAAACTGTGCTAGGGGTTGCCCCCAGGGCTCTTGCTGCGGACCTATTCTGTGGAATATCCTGGTAAACACCGTTTTCCAGGAGGAGCTCCATGAGGGAGACAGGCTGGTTCTCTATGCTGACGACCAGTTCCTCATCATTGAGACTGCTTCGAGAGCGAAGGCTGAGAAGTGTGTTGAAACTTCTCTCCAAATTTTCTCGATCTGGGCCCATGACTCTGGCCTTAAGTTCAATGTCTCCAAAACTAAAGCCCTCAGCTTTAAGCCTAGGGACATAAGAACTAAAAGGAAACACAAGCCGGCTATCCGGATGGAAGGACGGAGGGTAGCGTTGGTCAATAGGATGACCATCCTGGGGGTGGTCATTGATGACAAGATGGGTTGGCAATACCAGGCGGAGGAGATGGTGGCGAGAGGCAGGGAGGCGTTGTGCAGGCCTGTCCTGGTTGACCCTCAACAGGGGGGGGGGGGGGGGGGGGGGGGGGGGGGAGAGAAGGACGGTACTATTTTTAGGAACCTCTGCCTCTCCTGTGTCGAGCCAATCTTGCTATATGCTTTCGGGGCTTGGTAGCGCCGAAACAGGGATCAGAAGGTGGCAACAACTCTAGAGAGAGTGCAGAGGATAGCGGCACTCAGAATCACAGGGGGATATCGCACTACCAGCAGTGAGGCCTTATTGGTCCTCGCTGGACTTATTCCCCTGTGATTGAAACTAGAGGAGGAGACCATCAGACAGAAGATCTGGGAGAAAAGGGAAGATGCCCTGGGACTTTAAGCGGGGGCCTTGGAATCGAAGAGGGACACAAGGAAGCCTCCGCAGTGGTTGCCAAAGTGGAATTGGAGTCCTAGAGGGCCGACAGGGATTGGCACGGAGGTTTTCACTGATGGTAGTAATAACTAATAGTGTTTAATAATAAACACTAATGGAGAGCTGATCTTCCAAGAAGGTTTAACACTCAGAGTGGACGAATTGGTCTTTTCAGCCGAGCTGGTTGCGATCAGAGTAGCCCTCAGAGTGTGTGCCGAGAAGAACTTCAGCCCGGACCGCCTCTATTCAGATTGTATGTCGGCCCTCGTCGTTATCAATCTGGAGAAAGGGCAACTCGCGCATCAAATAATCCAGGAGCTGGAGATGATGAGGCGGGCTCCGGAGCTCCCTTGGTTTAGGAGACACAGCCTCATCGAAGGTAATGAGTTCGCAGACAGGATCGCTAAGGCAGGATGCTTTAGAGGTAGATCACTGAGGACCCCAGTGACCAAGAAAGAAGTTTATAGGAGGATCAGGGGTCACGTCCAGGACTTATGGTTGGACAGATGGAGGAACAGTGTGAAGGGGAGAGAGGTATTCAATGGGGTAACAACCCTCAAGTACCTCTGTAAGGTAATGTCCCACAAACTCATTAGGGTAGTTCGGGACATGGGCTCTCTTCCCCAAGTCTCCACAGATTTAAATTTAAGAGAAACCCTGATTGCGTCTATGGAGAAAGGGATGTGAATGCACGCCACTACGTCTTGGATTGTCCAAGGGTAGTGGGTGTGCAGGAAGAGAGAAGGAGGGCGAGGGGCGCGATCGAGAGTAATCTGCTGAGAAATCACAGCAAGCTTCTTGAGAAAGCCCACGACGTGGCAGCTGAGCTTTTCCTCAGCTGTGAGTGAACAGAGTCGACCAGGGGCTGCCTCCCCGCGGTTCCTGCTGGACACAGTAGATAGTTTCCTATTTTGCTGTGATTAAAGGCCACCGGTTTAAAAATCCTTCCAGACACGTTGTCGGGGAGGTGGTGTTTCCAGGTACAATGTCCAAGCACTAGCTTGGATACCGTTACCCGGCTTATGAGTTGAACAGAATAGCACTTAGTTGTATCCTTTCCGGTGATTTTAGATTTGTTTCAGATGCTGTACCATAGATTTGATATCCATATTCCAAGATAGGTCTCATTAGAGATGTGTAAGTTAATTTTAGTGTTGTTGCTTCAGCTCCCCACTCTTCCTGAAATATATTTCAAGATTTTTAGTCGGTCTCTTCATTTTCTAACAACTCCTTCAATATGCTTACTGGTTTTAATTTCTGGATCCAGGGTGTAGCCGAGATATTTAGGATGTTTATTATATTGCAATTGTTGTTCTTTCAGAATAATATTTGGTCTTATTTTGTATAGTTTCTTATCGGTAGTAAAAAGACAGGTCTCAGATTTTTGGGGGTTAAATTCTAATTTATGTTTATTAGCAAATTTTTCTAGGTGGAGAATAGTCTTGTTCAAATCTCTTTCAGCTTTTTTCCAGTTAGTGTTGCTGCTCCATAGAATAATGTCATCAGCGAAAAGTCCAATATTGGTTTTATGCGAAAATTTGTCTTCTATGCCTGCAATAAATAGGGTGAAGAGAGTTGGGCTAAGGACTGATCCTTGTGGTAATCCTTGGTACAATTTGAAGGTTTTAGATAGAGTGCCATTATATTTGACCCTGATGTATATATTTTTAAGGGAATCATTTATCCAAGTGATAGCTTTTCCATCAATTTTGAAATGTTTGTATAATTTTGCGATTAACTTGTTTTTCAATACCTTATCAAAAGCTTGTGTAAGGTCTAAAAAGCAGCTATGATGTGGTTAGTTGGCTTTTTGTTTTGTGCATCTTTTACCTTTTGTGTGAAAAATAAGAGTTGGACTATTGTCCCATGTCCTTTCCTAAATCCATATTGTTCTTCTGGTAAGAGATTTCTTGTGTCGGGGTGGTAGGTGAGTCGTCTGAATATATTTTTTTCCATTAATTTGCAGCAAATATTTGTGAGGGAGATAGGTCGGTAGTTTTTTGGGTCATCAGCAGATTTTTCAAGTTTTTTAATGGGAATTGTTGCATTTTTACAGTCTTGAGGCAATTTTCCAGTTTTCCAGGAGTTATTGAAAATATTAAGAAGTCTTTCTTTGCCAATTTTGCCCAAGCTTGATATCATTCGGCCATGGATTCCATCTGGCCCAGGAGTCTTGTTTAGGTCAGTGTTTTCTAATGCATAAGCTAGCTCTTTCATATTGATTTTTTTCATGGAAAATATTATGAGTGCTGGTGACATTTTTACAGTCATGAATAATCTTTCGGGCCTTTTTTCAACCTAGATTTTACTACTTATTTGATATGAATTACCTAAAAGATTGGCAGCAATTTTGTCATTAGTTGCTGGTGTACCATCTGTATTCTCAATCATATTTGTGTTTTCAGTTTGTGGCTGGACTCTGCCAATTTGTTTTGCCAAATTCCAAAGTTTTGTATTTGGGTTTCTTGGGTTCAGGTTTTCACAAGTTTGTTTCCATTTTTCCCTTTTCACATTTACGTATAATCTTTTTATTTTTGCAATCACAATGTTCAGTTCAGTTCTACAATTTGTTTGGTTTTGGGTGCACCTTTTTGTAGTTCATTTCTTTTAGTTATAAGTGTTTGAATATTTTTTGCCTGGTGTGTATAATTTGGAATCCATTTCATAATATAACCTCTTGGTATTGAAACTTTGGCTGCTTTAATAATGGTATTTTCGAAAGATATCATATTAGCCTTTTTGAAGTTCCATAATTTTTCTTAATTGAGCTAGTTTTGGTCTTGGTGCTAATTTCTATCAAATTAGGCAAATGATCACTTTCAAAACCTTTTAATATTTGCTATTTGCATTTGTGGAAAATGTCAGGATAGTAAAAACTTATATCAAGGGCTTGTGCAGTATTATAGCTGTAGGAATGATGGGTAGAATTCCCATCATTTAAGCACATGAAGGCATTGTCGTCAAATATGTTTGATAGTATTTTGCCTCTTGGGTTTGGCGTAGAACATCCCCATAGTTGATGTTTGGCATTAAGGTCACCTAAAATAATAGTGTTGTCTGTAAGAAATTGAGCCATTGTTCCATCGTCAATAAATGTATTGTTTGGAGGGTTATACATATTGTATATGTTGATGGCTTTGTTTTGATTGAGGTAGACTTTGATACCTTGGGTTTCGAGGTCTAATGTGTTTGGAATATTAACGGCTATGTCCTCATAGTACAAATTATTGATTAAAAATGCTAGGCCACGCCCTTTAACAGCATATACAGATGGATCTTCAGACCTTACCCTGAGTAATGGAGGGGCCGGAATTAACATAATACTGCAAGATAGAACAAACATCAAAATCAAAGAAGGAGCAGGACAGATTTCGTCAAACTTCACTTGTGAACTGACAGCTATCTGGAAAGCCCTTGATGTATGCCTTAACCAACCATCCCTGCATCAAGCAGAAGGAATTTTAATATACAGCGACTCCATATCCGCTCTAGAAGCAATTCAGAAGGGCAATACTAAAATCACACAGAAAATACACTCGTTACTTACCCAACTGGAACCATTGGAGAATAACTGCATTCTACATTGGATCCCTGCCCATGCTGGGATCGGGGGTAATGAAATGGCATTTGAATTGGCAAAGGAAGCCAGAAAGTTGAGCCAAAGGAAAGAACAAATGTCATTATTTGACGCTGATTCTTTGTCAGAATACAAGATAATTAAACAAAAATAAGAAAAGATCAAAATGCGAAATAAACTCTGAGAGAAAAATGACAAAAACTATAACAAGACTTAGAACAAAACACTATAAAGGAATGACAATACATCCAGATGGCACAAGAACCTATAGGGCATGCAACAATTGTCCTGGTGTGGAACTTACACCTACCCACATATTCTCATGTCCAGCAATGGCCGCAGCCTTGCAGAAATTTGACATAGACCCAGAGCAGCAGCTTTACACACCCAAGATAGTGGACATTGCTGCTGATGTGATGGAGATGCATGGTACATCTGAGGCTCTATATTGGACACGACAACAACAACGGCATTCCAGAGTAAAATAAATTATCAGAGATAGATACATATTTTTCAAATGAATTAAAATAAATATAATCGATACTGAGTGAGAGTTGAATTTAAAATATTAGAAATTTATTATCTTCGGAAACAAACCGTATCTAAAATATCAATTTTCTTTTTGCTACATGTCTTAATTTGCATTTACCTATTTTACATATCTCTGATTGTATTTGAAAATCGTTAACCAATTCTTCATACTTTTGGCGAAGTGGTGTTTTATTAATTTGTTATTTGATATTATTAGGGTTCTTTCCTGGTATTCAAAAAGGAAAAATACGTGTCGATCAGTTATATTTTTCAATTTATCAAACAATTTGGCCGCTGAATCACTGATTCTGGTAGAGCGCCATCTGGCGAATAAAATTGTAACTAAAATCAATTTCGAATTTTACATTATTTGCCATAAAAAATCCCATTGCATCCTGAACACAATGGTGTTTACCGCATTGCTCTAGCGCGAATATTCGCGGAGTTATTAATTTTTAAAGTTGTGCGGGACTTTTGGATCACCCTGTATATAGTGGTACAACTTGCTCCACGCTGACGAGCGCCAACAGCGCGAAATGAGTTCGTGGATGGCTTTTCTTGATTTATCAAGAAATTGAGTTGGCCAAATATCACGGAGCAAGTTAAATTAACGTTTAGTTTATTTTTGCTCCACTAGATGGCGTTGTATATATATATATAATATATAAAGGTATCTCTTTATCGTGCAACTGAAAGTTGCTGATGGCATGCGCCATCTATCGGAATAAATATAAACTATTCTTTGATTTTTAATTATTCCAGAATTGACCAAGTAACCATTCTGGTGGTGCTTATCTCCATGGTTAAACCAATTCGTGAAGTCCACTCCTCTCCAATTTTGCGACCATTGACTATTCTTGATTAATCAAGTAAAGCTCACCACGTATTTGCTTGAAAAAAATACATCATCAACAAGGAAAGATATTGTAAATCATTATAAAAACTAAAAAGAGCCATTTCAACAAAAATACCTGGCCTAAAAGACTGTCATATCAAATTTCATCAGGACAATGCAAGATCTCACACCACGCAACAGACATTGGCTCAAATTTCCAGATATGGATGAACTTTGATGCCTCACCCAGCTTACAGTCCTGACATTGCTCCTTCCGACTTTTAGCTGTTTGGTAAATTAAAGAATTCTCTACGCGGTAGAACATGTGAAAATGATGAAATGTTACTCCATGAGGTTAGAGGGTGGTTCAGAAAGCAAGATGTAGCATTTTACCAAAGTTGTGAGTTGGAAAGAACACTGGACCAAATGTGTACAGAGGAGATATATTGAATGATATATAGCTAATAGTTAGGTATTCATATATACAATGTTTATGGTTTGTCAAAATTATGTATGATTGTGCATTACCTATTGACCCAACCTTGTATTTAAGGCAAATATATTTCTATATTCAGAATTTCTTTTGAGGAAAAAAGAGCCTGAGTTTACACTCATGGACAGAACCTAAGGAAATGAAAGGTCTATGATGTCGCCGGTCGTCTGCATTTTTTGAAGGAGACTGAGGCAATTTTGTTCACACTTGGTTATCTCGTGTGTCTACAATAAAGGTCACTGTAATATCTTTCAGAGTTATTGTCTGAATCCCGATATACATGGTAAAAGGTACAACTTCCTTAAGTTTTGTCCATGAGTGTAGTTATCTCGTATGTCTTCAATAAAGGTCACTGTAATATCTTTCAGAGGTATTGTCTAAATCCCGATATACATGCTAAAAGGTACAACTTCCATAAGTGTTGTCCATGAGTGTAGTTGCTATTTATTCCGTTAGATGGCGTATTGTTATCTAAAAAATGCTTATATGGTAATTCTGAGCGTTACTTTTTATTTATTTTTACCGATAGATGCCACTAGCTATCTTTGCACATATAAATAAAGCCTTAAAGTTTACTATCGGCTGCTCCTATAAACCAACCAATCAGGTTCAAGCAGACGACGTCAATACCAGGATTCTCTTCATTCCAGGAATTATGAAATCAGATATCGGTGTTTCATGCTTTAATCCCTAATTCAACCAACACTTCCCGTTACATCACAAATGAAAACAATATGACGTGAATGTTTCCTTTCACAAATAAATCAAACTTCTACTGTCCTTACTGCGATGAATAAATATTGGGAGTGCTTGGATCATCAGTGGTGAACTCTCCCAGCGTTTTCACCAATTTAATCTACCAGACCGGTTCTTTATAGCTCTAATACTGTATTGGATCATTCTGCTTTTATATTTTTAATCGCAGTAAAGACACCAGAAAGTTTGTTTCATTTGAAAAAAGAAAAAATCGTATTTAACATAGTTTAATTTCTTATTAAAAAAAGTAGGAAAAATCAGCTTTATCCTTAAAAAAGTTTAAAAGCTTCTATTTTCAGCTTAAATATGTTACACTGAAGGGTGGAATCTTAGAAATGGTATTTAAGCATACTCTATAGACATATGCTTTTAGGATAGTAGAATTACATATAAACTTTCTGTTACGTCAGAAGACGCACATTCTTTGTGTGATGACAGAGTTCTACAGGATCATCGTGAGCAAAAAAGTAGGTAAATACTGTAAAAAAAATGGTCAGACGATCTCTTCAATATATGTTCGAATGCTTTAGGTTTATTAGAGTATATTCCTATAGTCAATTTATACTGAATAATGACACGACAATGCCTGGGTTTTCACAGAGTGCATTTTTACATAGAATAAAAACTTTGAGGCAAATAACGTCACATCAATATTGTCACGGAGATAAACAAAGCAAGGGCAAATTTGGGGATAAATAATTTATTATAAATGTGGGTATTTACCTTTTAGTTCTCAATAAAATTATATACAAGAGGTATTTATAGGGAGAACAACTTATCCCAAGGTAAAGATAATAATAATGAGAGTGTTCAGCCACAGAGGCGTCCCGTTTTCCTTATTTACTGATAAGATTCCAAGAACCCCTCACACCTGTGGTCCTCCCCGGGGTCCAGTGATGATTGACAGGTGTCCCATGGAGCTTCTTGTGCCCGGAGTTGTAGCTGTTGAAATCGAAGGTTTATACTGACACTCATATATAGATAATAAAAGTAAAGAGGCAAAGGTCGCCTCTCCCGTCAAAATAGACGTCAAAACTAGACGCCATCTATTGACCGTCGCCGCAAACTAGCGGTCTCGGGTCGGTGACAAAGCCACAACACTAGCTTTGGTAAACTGAAAAGCGTCCACCTAGAGACCATGGTTTCGGACTAATGACGCTCGTCAGCCTAGGGCGGACTTTATTCCATGAGATCCACATGGGATCTAATGGAATCTTGACAATCTGCCAAAGAGATGTTTAGCTAGCAAAGTGGCTGGGTCAAATCTATGGCTAAAATATAGATGGAAATTTTGCCGGGAGGGTATTGATCTAAAGAGACAAAGGTCGCCTCTCCCGTCAAATATAGATGGCGTCTGGTTTTGACGTCTATTTTGACGGGAGAGGCGACCTTTGTCTCTTTAGATCAATATCCTCCCGGCAAAATTTCCATCTAGATAATAAAAGTATTGAACACATTTTCTTTTTTTCAAAACCTTCTACTGTCCTTACTGCAATGTAAAAATATATTTGTAGGGCCTGGCTCATCAGTAGAGAACCCTCCCAATATTTTTTTTATCGCAGCAAAGACACCAGAAAGTTTGTTTCATTTGAAAAAATGAAAAAAAATCGTATTTAATAGTTTAATTTCTTATAAAAATTCTTATTAAAAAATTAGAGAAAGTTATTTTATTGTATGAAAAAAAAAAGTCTAATTGGTTCTATTTTCGTCCTAGAGATGACGTTATCATTTAAAAAAAGTAAATACAGTCGAACTTGGATAATTCGAACCCCAAGGGACCATAAAAAAATTCGAATTATCCAAAAATTCGAATTAAAGATGTTAAATTATTTATATAAGAAATTCTAGGGACCAAGATAAATATTCGAATTAAAGAGGTTTTCGAATTAAAGAAGTTCGAATTATCCAAGTTCTACTGTATAAAGTAAACGGAAGAAGCCATTCAACCAAAGCCACCTACTTACATTGGCTCTACGTCTGGTAACCATGGATACGCCATGGTCACGTGACTGACACCACATCAATTCTGTAAGGGATATCGGTGACGTCACACATCTAAATAACCTATGTATATATTGGGACATGTTTTATTAAGGACATGGTACTGACTGTACTCTGGGTTCTCCATTTACCACACTTAACCGCATTTAAGACCAAATTACATTCAAGGCCAAACTGTTTTCAACACAAACTCGAATTTAAGACCAAATTGAATTTAAGGTTAAACCACATTTAAGACCAAATTGCATTTAAAGGCAAACTACAATTAACACAGACCCGTATTTAAGACAAACATTGCATTTACGACCTAATTGAATTTAAAGCCAAACCACAATAAACACAGACCCGTATTTAAGACCAAAATTGCATTTACGACCAAATTGAATTTAAAGTCAAATCACAATTAACACAGACCCGTATTTAAGACCAAAATTACATTTACGACCAAATTTAATTTAAAGTCAAATCACAATTAACACAGACCCGTATTTAAGACAAAAATTGCATTTACGACCAAATTGAATTTAAAGTCAAATCACAATTAACACAGACCCGTATTTAAGACCAAAATTGCATTTACGACCAAATTGAATTCAAAGTCAAACCACAATTAACACAGACCCGTATTTAAGACCAAAATTGCACTCAAGGCCAAACCCATATTTAAGGCCAAACCACAATTTACACAAACCCTTATTTAAGACTAAATTTCATTTAAGGCAAAACCCGTTTTAAGACCAAAATGCATTTAAGACCAAAATGCATTTAAGGCAAAACCACAATTTACACAAACCCTTATTTAAGACCAAATTTCATTTAAGGCAAAACCCGTTTTAAGACCAAAATGCATTTAAGACCAAATTGAATTTAAGGCAAAACCACAAAACCCGTTTTAAGACCAAAATTGCATTTAAGGCCAAACCACATTCACACCACCTGCATTTAAGACCAAACTTACATTTAAGGCCAAACCACATTAACACAAACCCGTATTTAAGACCAAAATGCATTTAATACAATATCATTCATACAACAGTGAATATAATTATATAATTCAATGGTAAAATTAAATCCTATTCCTGAATGAATATGGACACACTCGAGGGTGGTCCTAAATGACAGAATGAAAATTCCAACCAATCAGATCACAGATAATTTCCAGAGTCAGCAAGAACCTGTACATTCATGATTTGGACAAAGATATTAAGGCAATGTCATTAAGGCCAGACCCCAAGATCCATCGCAGAAAATATAAAGAAAATACATTTTTTTCATTTTTTAAAGGGAGAGGTGAATCATATTACACACACAAAAAAGAATAAACGATTAAAAAGTATATAAGTATATATATATATATATATATAATTTTTTTAAATAAGAAAAAGTAATCAAATTATAAGATAAGATAATTATAATAAGATACAATAAATAATGTATAATTATTCATTAAAATGAAAAAATAATAATCCTTTTATAATTGTTAAAATAAATATTTCAGCAACCCTGTAAAGAAAAAAAGAATATGCATAGCCCTTATGTTTATTATGTTTGTAATTTTGTAAAAAAATAATAAAATAATAATAATTTGTAGTATATTGAATAAACTACAAAATATAACAATAATAATATATAACATATATATTTAAGTTGCATACGAGAGAGAATATGCAAAATTGTTTTAAAAGCTAAATGAGGCCACGAGCGACGTTGGCTCGCTAGGGAGTCCCCGTGGGGTCACGTGATTTAGGTTTCGGTTTACGGGCCTTGGATCGTTTGGAAGTTTTCCCGATTCGTCTGATATCGCCATTTCTTCTGCTCTACAATGACCTAGGTAGGTTCCTTTTCTTATATTTATATAAATATCGTATGCTACTTTATATATCTTGTTTTATATTCGAATTTTATTATTTAATTTTAATTTTAAATATTATAAATACATATTAAAATTGACTTTTATTTATTTATTGTTTTATTTGAGTGATGTTTTATTTAAAATATATTTTTGTATGACTTTATACATTAAAAAAGGATTAGAACATTTAAAAAATGTTATATAAATTTTCCATTTGCAAAATGCGCTATAATTTCCTTGTTAGAAATAAATACCAACCGATTCTTAAGAACTACTTTTTAAAAAGTGATGTTTGTTTTTATTTAAAATTATATAAATATCGTATGCTACTTTATACACCTTGTTTTATATTAGAATTATATTATTTAATTTTAATTTTTGGTATTATAAATACATATTAAAATTGACTTTTATTTATTTATTGTTTTGTTTGAGTGATGTTTTATTTTAAATATTTTTGTATGACTTTATATATATACATTAAAAAAGGATTAGAACATTTAAAAAATTGTTATATAAATTTTCCATTTGTAAAATGCGCTATAATTTCCTTGTTAGAAATAATTACCAAACGATTCTTATGAACTTATTTTTTAAAAAGTGATGTTTGTTTTTATTTAAAATTATATGTACATAAATATTTTAAAAAGAAAGGGAAACATTTATTATTATTTAGAATTTTATAAATATTTTATTAACCCAGGTTCCTGGAGCGTAGATTATCTTTCTAAATTATGTCGCTAACCACCTGGCTGAAATTTATATATCGTGTACTTGTAAAATAATAAATTTAACTTTTAATTCAATTGATGTATTTTTATATAAAAGAGGAATTAATAGGCTGTGTGTGTGTTTTAAAATTATATAAAATTAAAAAAATATTTCGAATAGTTATTTTATTAAACAAGAATTTAAAAATGTGATGTATATGATATTTTAAGAATTAAATTGATTTTATTCTTTCTGTATATAAAAAAAAAGGATTTAATGGGAGCTGTTAAAATTATAAATTTAAAAATATTTATAATAGATATTTTTTATAATACAATAAAGAGAGATGAATTTTAAATATTAAATATTACATTACGACTTTTTAAATATTGAATAAAGTTTTACATTTAATTCAAGACAACATTTTACACTTTAATGACAATATTTTACACTTTAATAACAATATATTCATTTTTAACGGTATTTTTCATTTTTAAAAAATATATTTACAGTTTAACAAGGGTATTTTTAGTTTTTATAGAAATATTTTTATTTAAATTGTTTTATTATAGGGTTGGTTATAATATAGAATAAACCTAAATTTATATTTTTAGTTTATATTTATTTCCTTATCTAAAATTCTCATTTGAGAAGTTTATATATGCCTTTTTTTTCGTGAAGGGGTTGTGGCTACTTGTACTGTAAATAGCACCATATGTAGACATGTGTGGGACCAGATAATAATTAAAAGAGTAAATACGTACAATTAAGGTATCATTAAAGTGTCTCTCCACTAACGTAACAGTCTTATTTATACATACAAAACTGTAGATTCCAGTTTGATTATTTATCTTTACTGCTGAGTTTATACATACTGTTATATACTCTTCTACATAATATTCAATAATCTAAGGTAGTGTAGTTTCTATTAAAAGAGATTGTATGCTACTGTTATATATTTGTATAATATTTTAATATAACAGAATTATCATAAGAACTAAAAACATGAATATCTCACGTTATATATTGATTACATCACACAACAACAAACCAAGTCCTTGGTCAAAACCATATATACATATTATATATTATAAATACAAGTTTAATTTACACCGAACGAGAAGGACTGTAAGGTTCGAAAGCTCATGAAACGGTTGGTATACTAATAAAAAAAAAGAACAAGTTCCTACTTGAAATATGTTCATACTTGTAAGTAATTATATACACTCATAGACAAAACTTTAATAAGATTGATTTACACTCATGAACAAAACTTAAGGAAGTTGTATCTTTTATCATGTATATCGGGATTCTGACAATAACTCTGAAAGATATTACAGTGACCTTTATTGAAGATACATTCATAGACAAAACTTAAGGGAGTTATACCTTTTAGCATGTATATCGGGATTCAGACAATACTTTTGAAAGATATTACAGTGAACTTTATTGAAGACACACTCATGGACAAAACTTAAGGAAGTTGTACCTTTCAGCATGTATATCGGGATTCAGACAATAACTCTGAAAGATATTACAGTGACCTTTATTGAAGATACACTCATGGACAAAACTTAAGGAAGTTGCACCTTTCAGCATGTATATCGGGATTCAGACAATAACTCTGAAAGATATTACAGTGACCTTTATTGAAGATACACTCATGGACAAAACTTAAGGAAGTTGTACCTTTCAGCATGTATATCGAGATTCAGACAATAACTCTGAAAGATATTACAGTGACCTTTATTGAAGATACACTCATGGACAAAACTTAAGGAAGTTGTACCTTTCAGCATGTATATCGGATTCAGACAATAACTCTGAAAGATATTACAGTGATCTTTATTGAAGATACACTCATGGACAAAACTTAAGGAAGTTGTACCTTTCAGCATGTATATCGGGATTCAGACAATAACTCTGAAAGATATTACAGTGACCTTTATTGAAGATACACTCATGGACAAAACTTAAGGAAGTTGTATCTTTTAGCATGTATATCGGGATTGAGCAATAACTCTGAAAGATATTACAGTGACCTTTATTGAAGACATACGAGATAACCAAGTGTAAACAAAATTGACTGTGTCTCTTAAAAAAAAAAAAAACAGTCGTTCGATGATCTCAAAGACTTTCCACTTTCTTAAGGTTTGTCTATGACTATATATATATTTTTTATCCTAATATTTGCACTAATATCGGACAGGTCATGAGGCAATTTAACAGTAACTTTTCATTATAAAGGTATTATAGTGTAGTCCAGAGGTCGGCAAACTGAGAGCCACATGCGGTTCTTCGAATGTGAAGCTCTTTATATAGTTCCATATGTAAATATTATTTATGTAAGTACTATTTATTGTTGGCAAGAAAACATTTTGTGGCTCTTTAAAAATTTTGTAATTTTGTAAATTGTAATTTTTGACTCTTCAGACTCAAAAGTTTACCAACCCCTGCTCTAGGTTATTGTTTACATTGATTATTTTAAATATTTGTAGAGAATGGGAGATATAAATTTGTTTAACGAAGAATGACAATTATACCGCAAATGTTTCTTTTTGAACGAAAAATCTAAATTTATTTTAAAGAGAAATAATGATTATTTCTAACTTTAGGGATAAAGTATGAAAGGATGAATTGTGAAGAGTAATGATAAACGGAAAAATAAAGTGTCCAGGGATGGGAACCCACAGTGTTCCGCTTACTGGGCAGATGCCATGTCCACTAGGCTACCCTGGACATATTTTTCAGTCAGGGTCCAGATGTCCAGGGTAGCCGTGGGTATGTCCAGGGTAGCCTAGTGGACATGGCATTTGCCCAGTAAGCGGAACACTGTTGTTTCGATTCCTATCCCTTGACACCTTATTTTTCTGTTTATCATTACTCTTCACAATTCATCTTTTCATACTTCATCCCTAAGGTTAGAAATAATCGTTATTTCTCCTTTAAAAAATTTAGATTTTTCGTTTAAAAGAAACATTTGCGGTATAATTGTCAAATTTCGTTCTACAATCATAAGCCGCATTATATTGTATTATAAATTCGTTTGGTAAATATCTTCACTATATTCTTTTGTCTTCTCTCAGCCATAAGATCAAAACAGTGAAAACATAACCAAACGATCCCATTGTTTCTTCAAGAATTCAAAAAACAAAAGAAACAGAAAATGTAATAGACAAACTCACCTCAACCGTCAAAATAGACGTTAGAAGTGACCTTTATTTTTATAGATAAAATTTCCTCCCGGCGAAATTTCAATCTATATTTTGGCCAAAGATTTTGTCTAGCCACTTTACCAGCTAAACACCTCTTTAGAAGATTGTGAAGATATTGTCGAGGAGAAAAATAAAAGAAAGGACAAATTTGGGTATAATTAATTTATTATAAAGGGACCTCTTAGTTCTTCAATAAAATTATTTACAAGAGGTATTTATAGGGAGAACAACTTATCCCAAGGTAAAGATAATAATAATGATCGGCGTCACACACCGAGGCGTCCCGTTTTCCTTATTTGCTGATAAGATTCCGAGAACCCCTCACACCTGTGGTCCCCCCCCCCCCGGAGTACAGTGATGATTGACAGGTGTTCCATCTGGATGGAGCTTCTTGACAATATCAATTGAACCCTTGTGGATCTCATGGAATAAAGTCCGCCCTAGACTGACGAGGGCAATTA
>CP092873.1:81179579-81206903 GCA_030710605.1 Cordylochernes scorpioides
GCCTGAAACCATCATTTCCAGGTGGATGCTTCTCAGTTTGCACAGACGGTCAATAGATAGTGCTTAGTTTTAGCGTCTATTTTGACGGGAGAGGTGACTTTTATATCATTTTTTAATAATCATTAATATAAATTAGGTCCTTGATATAGCTAATTGAACAATTAAAATGATTAAAACAGAAAGAAAATTGGGAAAATGAAAATTTAAAGTAAAAATAATAGGAAATTTCAAAAAGATTTTTAATTTTTAAATAACAATAAAGGGATATAACAAGGTTCATGCAAAAGCATCGTCAGTTACTCGTCATTTATGGGGAACATATGAAGAAGAAGAAAATATGGAAGAGATGTGAAGATAGAATAGAAAAAGAGCTAAAGACAGAATCATGATAATATTTATTCAAACAAATAAAGTAAAAAGAAAGTAAAAGAATAATTTTAAAATAATTTTTATATTTTATATTTAAAAAATATATATTTTTAATAATACAGTTAAACCTGTCTATAGCGCCCCCTCTTGGGACTTCACCAAAATAGGATGCTATAGAGATGGGGTGCTATAGACAGGCTACTTTTAATGTAAATCGCATCGTACTATGTATTTAAAATCGGGCGCTATAGAGAGGAAGGTGCTATTTAGAGGGGGCGCTATATTGTAGATTAGTTTAATATTTTAAAATATTAGAGTGGTCTGGAATATTAAACTGGCGAAACCGCTTGAAGGGTTCGCCACTAAAAAGCCAATCTCTCATTCCAATATTTATTCCTATTGTGTGTGTAGTAGAAAATATAGTAAGTTGTTTTATTTTAGAAAATTCGACCTAAATAGTTACGTGTATTAACTATAAATATAGTTAAGGAGGGTTCACCACTGATGAGCCAAGCCCTCCCAATATATTTTTTCATCGCAGTAAGGACAGTAGAGGTTCGTTTTATGTATAAAAGAAACTTTCGCGATTTTAAGCCCTTTTATTTTATATTGTAGCGTAGAAATCAGGTCTTTGTATATCTGGAGATGTGAAAGTATTTATTGATGACGTCACGGCGACCAGTCGACAATTATTAACAAACCAACCAAACTATCTACAGCTAGAGAATATCGAGCAAACAAGCTAGGTAACTAAATAATGATTTTACAAATAATAAATCTATTTCCAAATATTTTCATTGAATAATTAAATATTCTTCTTCTTTTTTCTTATATCCACACTGGGTGAAGTAGAATGCGTCTGCCTTTGTCATCAAGAATGGGAGCACTACTCAGTGGCAGGCCACTGACTTAGCTCCAAAAGAAATGGCCGCCTCTGACATGAGGAACAGATGCCATGTGCAGCCGCTCCTAACATGGAGTACAAACGCTGCTCATCCTGTATACCTGGAGCCCTTACAGGGTACTATCAGCCGGGCCCAGGTTTTTTAGTGAGCTTGTTACTGCTCCCCCTCCTCCTTTTTTCAGGCAATAAATTATTTATTCGCCACATAATGGTGCGCCTTATGTTTAAATGACATTATTTATTTGACTAGTATATTACAGTACTTAGCTAGGTAGTTCCAAATTGAGAGAGATAGTGGTATTATAAGGTGGAAATGTAAAGTTAACCATCACAAGATAACTAAGAAAAGAAACTATTCCAGTAAACAAGAGAGAAACCAAAACCTGAGTTGAAGGAAGACGTGACCCGACTTGTGAAACCGTGACGTACATGTGAGAGATAGCATTTATTGACTGACTCCCAACACAGCTACTCTGGGGTTCGAAACCCGTACTATTGATACATTTTTACTGTATATCAATTCACTACCAAATTAGTATCTTCAACCAGTACTTACTGAGATATAAACAGTTAAAAAATATATTCAACTTATATATATCGTAATTTAAACAATATGATATGTAAGTAATAAAGTATGACGTCTTTTCTAGTCGTCTCAAAGTGACACCAGCTTGCCACTGGACACCCGGGGGATCCAGAGAGGGACAAAGAAGGGGCGTTGGTCCGGATGTTGACAGTTAGTTAGGTTACAGTGGATATTTTCGGACAGGCCCGCTATATACTAAGTTAGTTGCCATCTCACGGCGGCCCTCGTGGCCGCCGTTTTGGCTCCTCTCTGCCTCCGCGGCTTCATGCAGGACGCCGAGCTTTCCTCAGTTAATACTCAATTTCCCCCTGGTCCTGGTGCCACGTGAGACGCACTAGGAGAGCGTCTTTTGATCCCAAACTTTGTCCTTACTGTCCCGTGCGGCCTGCACGCCTTGCCACTCAGCCCCGACTGCTTCCAACTCACTTGTTGGCTTACCCGGGTTTACGACATGTATATATATATTGTAGAGGTACAGCCTGCACCACGATAAGGAGGGCCAACAGCCCGAAACGCGTACATGTTTGACTTTTCTTGATTTATCAAAAAATGGGTTGGGCAAATATCAGGGAACAGGTTAAATCAACATTTAGTTTATTTCTGTTCCACTAGATGGCGCTATGCCATCAAAAAAGCACATGTGCTCTTGGTCAGGATATGTCTTTTTTTAATTTTAATATATATATATATATATATATTAATAGTAAATTTTGGAAAAAAGAGGAAAAGTAAAATATTAAGAAATACAGATTTTGAATTTAACTTTGAGTAAGAACAGCAAGCTGTATCGAATAATACCGTTAAGATAATTAGAGTTATTATATATATATATCGTAAGTGTACAGCCTACTTCACGCTGACGAGGGCCAACAGCCCGAAACGCGTACGTGTTTGACTTTTCTTGGTTTATCGAGAAAAATGGGTTGGGCCATATATCAGGGAACAATAGGCTAAATCAACGTTTAGTTGATTTCTGTTCCACTTGATGACCCTCTGCCATCAAAAAAAAAAAAAAAAAACCTCATGAGCTCTTTGTCAGGATATGTCTTTTTTGATTTTAATATATATTCTATATACAGTTACGAGCGTCATGCGTTCTTAATAATTCTTCATCTCTGTCACCGTTTGCTTCTTTTTTTTGGAATGGCGCTCTCCTATTGGTTGGCTACGATCACGCCACCTTTGCCCCCCCCACCCCCCCCATCATGCGCCCCCCCCCCCACTCGCTTTTTGTTTTTTTGTAACTATTGTGTTGGAGCGGGTCGCTCCTTAAATAAATGCATATATTAGTTAATAACTAAATGGAATCCTCTCTTTTTTTTCCCAGTAAGAGACGCCTACGGAAGCTAACAGTACATAGACAGATAAAGCACATAGGCTATAGTTATTAACTAATATGTGCATTTATTTAAGGCGCCAATTTATAATTGTAACAAATAGTATTTGAATAAAACATTCAATCGGGTAAAACACGGGCGTTGCTCGGGTCATTCGGCTAGTTTATATATAAGAAGCAGTTCTTCATATAATTGTGATTCAGAAGGAAGCACTATTGCCTCACTCTATTGAAAACTTTTACTAGCGATGATAAAGAATGATTCACAACAAAATTTCCACTTTTAAACTGTACAAACCACTTTCTGACACGTTCGTTCAGCGCTAGAGCATGGCCATCCTAAACTACGATGACTCTCTGCAGCTTTTTTCTTCAAATTGAAGTAAAACTCCCCGCAAAAACACATCATTTGGTACAAAAGTTGACATTTTAGGAGCAAACAGAAGCTAGGTTGTTTATACTTCAGAGAAATGATGATTACTGAAAAGAAAGCCTTATGATGACGCTTTAAAATACAGTGGTGACATACGAGTTTAATTCGTTCCTTGCTCGTATCTTGAATTACTCGTATCTCGTAGCAAATTTCCCCCCATACAAAATTCCCATTTAAAATCACAGATTAATATCTTCAACACTACCGAACCGAACTCGTATCTCGAATTTCGTTCGTAACTCAAAGCAAAAAATCACTTGCTCATCGGCTCGTATCTCGAAAAACTCGTATGTCGAGGCGCTCGTATGTCGAGGTACCACTGTACACCAATACCTCGCTTTGCGTCGTTTCGTTTTGCGTTTTTTTTTTCGAAGTTGCGTCACTGCTTAATTTTTACTGATTTTTCACTGTGCGTCGTTATTTTTTCGAAGTTGCGTTTTTTTTGGATTCGAGTCTTTAATTTTTTATTTTTTTTCCCTAAAATATGGCAACACCTTTGTTTTTGATTGCGCTTTCACATATTTTCACTTTGCGTCGTTTCAATTTGCGTCGTGTTTTTTTTGGAACGTAACCCCGACGCAAAGCGAGGTATGGGTGTAATGATGTTGCCAGATGAAACAATGGAATAATAAACTAGTAGCGCCATCTTTATCAAATCCACACGAACTTATTAATACTTCCAATTATAACCTTTCACATGACAATAATTTCATATTAGCACATGGTGATCTAATGTTGATTTAAACCTGACCGCATACCAACAACACCTTATTTCTACCACGTACATCATTTGAGTTTGGTTATCTCGTGCATCTTCAATAAAGATTACTGTAATATCTTTCAGAGTTATTGTATGAATCCCGATATACATGCTGAAAGGTACAACTTCCTTAAGTTTTGTCCATGCGTGTCTTCCAGAGTTATTGTCTGAATCCCGATATATATGCTAAAAGGTACAACTTCCTTAAGTTCTGTCAATGAGTGTCTTTCAGAGTTATTGTCTGAATCCCGATATACATGCTAAAAGGTACAACTTCCTTAAGTTTTGTCCATGCGTGTCTTCCAGAGTTATTGTCTGAATCCCGATATATATGCTAAAAGGTACAACTTCCTTAAGTTCTGTCAATGAGTGTCTTTCAGAGTTATTGTCTGAATCCCGATATACATGCTAAAAGGTACAACTTCCTTAAGTTTTGTCCATTAGTGTAGTTATCTCGTGTGTCTTCAATAAAGGTCACTGTAATATCTTTCAAAGTTATTGTCTGAATCCCGATATACATGCTAAAAGGTACAACTTCCTTAAGTTTTGTCCATGCGTGTCTTCCAGAGTTATTGTCTGAATCCCGATTTACATGCTGAAAGGTACAACTTCCTTAAGTTTTTTCCATGAGTGTCTTTCAGAGTTATTGTCTGAATCCCGATATACATGCTAAAAGGTACAACTTCCTTAAGTTTTGTCCATGCGTGTCTTCCAGAGTTATTGTCTGAATCCCGATATATATGCTAAAAGGTACAACTTCCTTAAGTTCTGTCAATGAGTGTCTTTCAGAGTTATTGTCTGAATCCCGATATACATGCTAAAAGGTACAACTTCCTTAAGTTTTGTCCATGCGTGTCTTCCAGAGTTATTGTCTGAATCCCGATATATATGCTAAAAGGTACAACTTCCTTAAGTTCTGTCAATGAGTGTCTTTCAGAGTTATTGTCTGAATCCCGATATACATGCTAAAAGGTACAACTTCCTTAAGTTTTGTCCATTAGTGTAGTTATCTCCTGTGTCTTCAATAAAGGTCACTGTAATATATTTAAGAGTTATTGTCTGAATCCCGATATATATGCTAAAAGGTACAACTTCCTTAAGTTTTGTCCATGAGTGTAGTTATCTCGTGTGTCTTCAATAAAAGTCACTGTAATATCTTTCAAAGTTATTGTCTGAATCCCGATATACATGCTAAAAGGTACAACTTCCTTAAGTTTTGTCCATGCGTGTCTTCCAGAGTTATTGTCTGAATCCCGATATATATGCTAAAAGGTACAACTTCCTTAAGTTCTGTCAATGAGTGTCTTTCAGAGTTATTGTCTGAATCCCGATATACATGCTAAAAGGTACAACTTCCTTAAGTTTTGTCCATGCGTGTCTTCCAGAGTTATTGTCTGAATCCCGATATATATGCTAAAAGGTACAACTTCCCTAAGTTCTGTCAATGAGTGTCTTTCAGAGTTATTGTCTGAATCCCGATATACATGCTAAAAGGTACAACTTCCTTAAGTTTTGTCCATTAGTGTAGTTATCTCGTGTGTCTTCAATAAAGGTCACTGTAATATATTTAAGAGTTATTGTCTGAATCCCGATATATATGCTAAAAGGTACAACTTCCTTAAGTTTTGTCCATGAGTGTAGTTATCTCGTGTGTCTTCAATAAAGGCCACTGTAATATATTTCAAAGTTATTGTCTGAATCCTGATATACATGCTAAAAGGTACAACTTCCTTAAGTTCTGTCAATGAGTGTCTTTCAGAGTTATTGTCTGAATCCCGATATACATGCTAAAAGGTACAACTTCCTTAAGGTTTGTCCATGCGTGTCTTCCAGAGTTATTGTCTGAATCCCGATATATATGCTAAAAGGTACAACTTCCTTAAGTTCTGTCCATTAGTGTAGTTATCTCGTGTGTCTTCAATAAAGGTCACTGCAATATATTTAAGAGTTATTGTCTGAATACCGATATATATGCTAAAAGGTACAACTTCCTTAAGTTTTGTCCATGAGTGTAGTTATCTCGTGTGTATTCAATAAAGGTCACTGTAATATCTTTCAGAGTTATTGTCTGAATCCCGATATACATGCTAAAAGGTACAACTTCCTTTAAGTTATGTCCATGAGTGTAGTTATCTCGTGTGTATTCAATAAAGGTCACTGTAATATCTTTCAGAGTTATTGTCTGAATCCCGATATACATGCTAAAAGGTAAAACTTCCTTTAAGTTATGTCCATGAGTGTAAAAGCGACCATGAGACTTAAGGAAGGAAATTATTTTATCCAGCGAGAAACCAAAACCTAAGGTGGAGAAAGACTTATATAATAACTCTGACGTATATCTATATATACTTGGAGGTATCAGTGACGTAATCTATCTTATCTTCGCCCAACAACAGCTACCCGGGTTTACCGGTTCGAATCCCCCGCTACTTTCGAATCTCGAGATATCATTCCACGTATCATCCACCCATGCACGTATATTTTCAAAAATTGTTTATAACACACAAAGAATGTAATATATATTTTCTCCCCCTTTCAATATCATTAATATTTGAATTAATTTGTATATAAAAATAGTATATATCATCAATTTATTATCGTGATACTCTTGTTGAAGGACTGACAAGTCTGAAAGCTTGAAAATAAAAATGTTGAACAAAAACTTAACCCTGGAAACTTTATATATTTTATAATACATATTCTTATTCTGAGGGTGACCTAAACTTCTTGTCTATCTCAGATCTACCTCTTGTATATTTTTAAAATACTTCTTGTTAACTTCTTGGCTATTTATTGTCGACTTGTCTATTTTGCGCATATTTTTCTATTTGATACATAGGATCATATTTGCATATGAGCAATTAGGAACAAAGTTGGTGTGATTCAAAAGTGAACATGTCTGATTATATTGTCAAGAAGCTCCATCCAGATGGGACACTTGTCAATCATCCCTGGACCCCGTGGGGGGAACCACAGGTGTGAGGGGTTCTCGGAAGCTGATCTGCAAATAAGGAAAACGGGACGCCTCAGTGGCTGATGACGCTCATTATTATCATCTTTACCTTGGGATAAGTTGTTTTATCATCACTCTATCTCCCTATAAATACCTCTTGTAAATAATTTTATTGGAGAGCTAGAAGGTAAATACCCACCTTTATAATAAATTAATTAGATAATAAAAAGGCATATATTGGATTTAATAAAATATTTATTTTGCCAATATTTCGGCTGGCTGAACGCCAACCTTTATCGAGGCATTACATTTTTGTATACACTATGTATACAAAAATGTAATACAATTTAAAAATTGTATACACTGTGTATACAAAAATGTAATGCCTCGATAAAGGTTGGCGTTCAGCCAGCCGAAATATTGGCAAAATAAATATTTTATTAAATCCAATATATGCCTTTTTATTATCTAATGAATTAAATATGGATTGCTCTATTTTCAAAAAAATAAATTAATTATCCCCAAATTTGTCCTTGCTTTATTTATCTCCGCGACAATATATTAGAAGTTCGTGATAACTGGTCGACGTTCATTATATAAAAAAAAAGAAGATTTTAGTACAAATCTCCCGAATTTTGTGTCACATTTCATTGACATGTTTTCGTTACGTAATTTTTGTGACACATTTTCGTGATCAAATGACATAGCATTTCTTTTACCGGTTGGCTTGGAATGTCATCAGCTTCCCCCTCACTGGTGTTACATATCTTTTCCCCACCTACCTTACAATCTTATATACATATACACTCAAGGACAGAACTTGGGGAAGTTGTACCTTTTATCATGTATATCGGGATTCAGACAATAACTCTGAAATATATTACAGTGACCTTTATTGAAGACACACGAGATAACTACACTCATGGACAAAACTTAAGGAAGTTGTACCTTCTACCATGTATATCGGGATCAGATAATAACTCTAAAATACACTCATGGACAAAACTTTAGGAAATTGTACCTTTTAGCATGTATATCGGGATTCTGACAACAACTTTGAAAGACACTCATGGACAAACCTTAAGGAAGTTGTATCTTTTAGCATGTATATCGGGATTGAGACAGTAACTCTGAAATACACTCATGGACAAAACTTTAGGAAGTTGTACCTTTTATCATGTATATCGGGATAATAACTCTGAAAGACACTCATGGACTAAACTTAAGGAAGTTGTACCTTTTAGCATGTATATCGGGATTCAGACAACAACTCTGAAAGACGTTCATGGACAAAACTTAAGGAAGTTATACCTTTTACCATGTTTATCGGGACAATAACTCTGAAAGATATTATAGTTACCTTTATTGAAGACACAAGAGATAACCAAAGGGTAAAAAAAAAAATCCTAAGTCTCCTTAAAAAAAAAACGACCGACGATATCAAAGACCTCCCACCTCCTTAAGTTTTGTCTATTAGTGTAAAAGATTTTCCATAAGATTATATATATATATACTACACACACTCTTTTTATTTATTTGTGTCTAAAGTTTCAATGACTCCGCTGTCAATTTTTTTCAAAGAATGTAAATCCTATAATAACATCGTGTTACTGAAATACTGAAAAATAAATAAATAAATAAATATTATATTTGATATTCAATCATATACACCTATCCCCCGATTTACACGGTCCTTTTTTTTTACACGTTTTCGCTTTTACACGGTTTTCCAAATAAGTTTTTTTTTTGTTTTTATCGCACTATACTAAATGCTACTGTGATTGAACACATGCGCTGTGTACACATCTCACGAGGAATCCCGAGCTTATGTGCTGACTACATATTTTAACCTGTCAATGCATTTTATTTCTGTGTACACCTATCCCCCGATTTACACGTTTTTCTCAGGAACGTGTATCTACCGTATAAATCGGGGGATAGGTGTATATTGTGGCGAAGAAATAATTTATTATTTAATTTAATTATTCAATGAAAATATTTAACAGATTATATAAATTTATATTACTCTGTTTATATAAAATAATGATCAAAATATTTCTTTGCTTGCTTTGTTCAAGATTCTCTAGCTGTAGATAGTTGTTTGATATTTGTCGACTAGTCGTACTGACGTCATCAACAAATACTTTCACATCCCCAGATATACAAAGATTTGATTTCTACGCTACAATATATTATATAATATAAAATTCAAATATTTTATTTTTTGAAAAACATATATACCTATCCCCCGATTTACACGGTAGATACGTTCGTGAGAAAAACGTGTAAATCGGGGGATAGGTGTACACAGAAATAAAAATAAAATGCATTGACAGGTTAAAATATGTAGTCAGCACATAAGCTCGGGATTCCTCGTGAGATGTGTACACAGCGCATGTGTTCAATCACAGTAGCATTTAGTATAGTGCGATAAAAAACAACAACAAAAAACTTATTTGGAAAACCGTGTAAAAGCGAAAACGTGTAAAAAAAGTACCGTGTAAATCGGGGGATAGGTGTATTTTATTTTCATTCATTGACTGTTCTACATTTTTTGACCATAGATTTAGAACATACCACTCTAATTATTGTTGTAAATATGTATAGTTAACATACCTTTTTTTTTTAATTCAAGATTATAGAATTCATTTTATAAATTCTATATTACTGTGATAAATAAATCTATGTGTAATTTCCTTTAAGTAATTCAAAATAAAAAAAACTACTTGATAAGTAAATAATTTATTTCCTATATTTTCACGACTGCATCTCCAATTCTATCTTTTTCAACAACAAAACAAAAATAATAATAACATATATATATAATTCCAACCCGCAAAAAAGTTTCAATTTCTAATTTTTATATATAGATGGAAATCCTGCAGATAGGAAATTGATCTATAAAAGTTTTGGGCACCTCTCCCGTCAAAATAGACGTCATAACTAGACGCCAACTGTTAACCATAGCCACAAACTAGTGGCCTCGGGTCGGTAACAAAGCTACAACACCAGCTTTGGTAAACTGAGACATTTTGACGTTTATTTTCACGGGAGAAGCGCATTGTGATTTTTTAGAGTTTTTATGAAGTAAACATTTCTCTTCTACACAATCTTCCACGGAGCTGGAGATGCTCCAAAAACGTCGGTGACTCCATCGAGAATGGTTTCTTGATGAGTCAACGTTTAAAACTGCGCGACATTGTAATGTCCAAATATAAACATAATAAAACGAAAACAAAACTTCTTTATTAAGACATGTATTCTTCCATGGACTCTTGTCCTTCAATCCAAGAAATATATATTTAAAAAACAATGGAAGAAATTATAAATACATAAACAAGTAATCATCTATATATTCACTAATAAACAAAACTTTAAAAAGTGGAAAGTCTTTGATGTTGACGGTCGTCTTTTTTTTTTTTTTTGAAGGAGACAGAGGGTGTTTACACTTGGTTATCTCGTGTGTTTACAATAAATGTCACTGTAATATCTTTCAGTGTTATTGTCTGAATCCCGATATACATGATAAAAGGTACAACTTCCTTAAGTTTTGTCCATGAGTGTAGTTATCTCGTGTGTCTTCAATAAAGGTCACTGTAATATCTTTCAGAGTTATTGTCTGAATCCCGATATATATGCTAAAAGGTTCAACTTCCTTAAGTTTTGTTCATGAGTGTAGTTATCTCGTGTGTCTTCAATAAAGGTCACTGTAATATCTTCCAGAGTTATTGTCTGAATCCCGATATACATACTAAAAGGTACAACATCCTTAAGTTTTGTCCATGAGTGTAGTTATCTCGTGTGTCTTCAATAAAGGTTACTGTAATATCTTTCAGAGTTATTGTCTGAATCCCGATATACATGCTAAAAGGTACAACTTCTTTAAGTCTGTCTATGAGTGTGTGTAATGCAGAAATATGCATATGTTGGTCTATTCATATATTATTTACTATTTATTCATATTTTATTAATTGCATATATCATATATATTTGTATATTCATTTATTTTACTTATACATAATCAATAGTGTTGAATAAGTACAACTTCAATAAACAGAGTGTATTATTTGTATTGTTTATTTAAGTACTGCCACAATCACATATACCCACCATGATTATCATAGTCTGATAAAACAAGGTAATAAGACCAAATCCAAATAAATAAATTGTGTGTGATGTTTCGATAACAACGCTGTTACTGAAACGTCACACACTATTTATTTATTTGGATTTGGTCTTATTACCTTGTTTTATAATCTATAATCCAAATTGTGCCTTATCAAGAGTTTGATAACTTCCTGTGTAGACGTGTGGTGTACTTACAATAGAAACTTCCATAATAAACTACCCACCATGGTATGTTAACTTCCTGTGTAGACGTTTGGAATACTTGCAGTAAAAACAGTCATAATCATCTACGCACCATGATTATCACGGTCTAGTGCTTCTATGTAGACGTATAGTATACTTACAGAATAAACAGTCATAATAATCTACCCACCATGGTTACCATGGTGTGTTAACTTCCTGTGTAGACGTGTGGTGTACTTGCAGTAAAAACAGTCAAAATCAACTACCCACCATGATTATCACGGTCTAGTGTTTCTCTGTAGACGTGTGATGTACTTACAATAGAAACTGCCATAATAAACTACCCTCCATGGTTACCATGGTGTGTTAACTTCCTGTGTAGACGAGTGGAATACTTGTAGTAAAAACAGTCATAATCATCTACCCACCATGATTATCATAGTCTGATAACTTCCTGCGTAGACGTGTGGTGTAGTTACAGTAGAAACTTCCATAATAAACTATCCAACATGGTTACCATGGTGTGTTAACTTCCTGTGTAGACGTGTGGTGTACTTGCAGTAAAAACAGTCAAAATCAACTACCCACCATGGTTATCACGGCCTAGTGCTTCTCTGTAGACGTGTGGTATACCTACAGAATAAACATTCAAAATCATCTACCCACCATGGTTATCACGGTCTAGTGCTTCTCTGTAGACGTGTGGTATACCTACAGAATAAACATTCAAAATCATCTACCCACCATGGTTATCACGGCCTAGTGCTTCTCTGTAGACGTGTGATGTACTTACAGAATAAACAGTCAAAAAAATCATCTACCCACCATGGTCAATCTGGTGCTAGATGTGTAGACAATAGGAAATACTTACAATACCAGTACTCAAAACTTTTATACAATGATTATCATGGTCAGAAATATACGTTTTGTTTACTTACAGTACTAGCTGTTTATAACCACCATGATTATCATGGCCTGGTAGTGGATATGTGTATATGTAATGTACTTACATGACTTATATCTATCAAGATTACATAGTACATACTGTATCTACTCCATATACTTTGTGTGGCCTTTTGGCAGAGCTGACTGCTATAGGGCGCGTCCCCAGGTGGCGGATAGGGGAACGACCTTCAGATATGAAGGCCAGCTGCGAAACAAGCAGAATAACTCTGACAAATAAGCATTCGCAGGCCAACAGCAGCATTGTTAGAAGAGGAGTAGACCTCTTTAAAAATCCTGACTTCAACTGACCCGGTTGATAGACCTCAGCAAGGGTCCCACTCCAGGGATACAGAGGAGCTGTGTCTACTCATGTTAGAGTCAGCAGCAAAGGCTTCCATGTTAGGAACGGCTTCAAACTACAGGTAAAGTTAGACTTTCACCAAAGTGTGCCTGGATCATGGTGCCATGATCAACGAAAGCTGCACCCCTACACCTCATTCCAGCTCGAGGAGCATGAAATGGAATTCGTGTAATCTTTACACAAGGGGATAAGAAATAACAACAACAACATTTTGTGTTCAAAGCGTACAATAAACCTACAATTAAAACATTTAAAAAGGTCATTTTGTTTATCATTCTAAAGGAAATCTACTTTTAAGACAATAGTTTGATATTCCAAACAAACAAAAATAACCCGCCAAATTCCTATTGGCGCATTTCCAGACTGGGGATACCGAAACCAAAACCAAACGAGATAGGCGTCTGCTGTCAGTAATGGCCTTGCTACAATCACCCAGCTGTTGTTTTTTATGAGCTCCGCCATTTTTTACGGCGGTGTCTTTGAACGGCTACCCGATTATGTAAAGGCTGTTTGTGACATATTAATGGTTTTTTTAAATGCAAATATTATTTAATCAATTCTAGCTATGTAGCTGTATATGCAATGTTTGTTTACTTCATATTCGAGGTAGGGAATAAATGCCTCGAAAGCTCTTTTTTTCATTTACACTTATTGACAATACTTAAGAAAGTAGAAAGTCTTTGATATCGCTGGTCATCTATTTTTTTTTTTAAGAAGACAGAAGCAATTTTGTTTACAACTTAGTTATCTCGTGTGTCTTCATTAAAGGTCACTGTAATATATTTCATAGTTATTGTCTGAATCCAGATATACATGGTAAAAGGTACAACTTCCCTAAGTGTTGTCCTTGAGTGAAGTTATCTCGTGTGTCTTCAATAAAGGTCACTGTAATATCTTTCAGAGTTATTGTCTGAATCCCGATATATATGCTAAAAGGTATAACTTCCTTAAGTTTTGTTCATGTGTGTATGTATGTAAATAGGTTATCTATATAAATAGGAAAATATCATTGTTTTCATTTTCTTTTGTGTACCTTAAAAGAGCACCTCTCCCTTTAAAATGTATTAAACCAATGCATTTTGTTTATCACCTAAATAAAAGACGTTTAAGATGATGAAAAAGAAAGTGGTACGACATTAGTTTTGGAAATTCAAACAAAAAGTCTGAAATCTGTCTGAATTTGTCAAAACTATGTAGTAGATATTTCTTTATCACCGCCATTAAACTTTGTTGTTGTCGTGTCCGATGAAGAGCCTCAGATGTCTCCATACATCTCTATCACAGCAATGTCCTCTATCTTGGGTGTGTAAAGCTGCTGTTCTGGGTCCATGTCAATTTTCCGTTGTTGTTGTCGTGTTCAATGAAGAGCCTCAGATATCTCCATACATCTCTATCACAGCAGTCGCAATGTCCACTATCTTGGGTGTGTAAAGCTACTGTTCTGAGTCCATGCCAATTTTCTGTTGTTGTTGTTATCGTGTCCAATGAAGAGCCTCAGATATCTCCATACATCTCTATCACAGTAGTCGCAATGTCCTCTATCTTGGGTGTGTAAAGCTGCTGTTCTGGGTCTGTAATTTTTCTGTTGTTGTTGTTGTCGTGTCCAATGAAGAGCCTCAAATATCTCCATACATCTCTATCACAGCAGTCGCAATGTCCTCTATCTTGGGTGTGTAAATCTTCTGTTCTGAGTCCATGTCAATTTTCTGTTGTTGGAGCCTCAGATGTCTCCATACATCTCTATCACAGTAGTCGCAATGTCCTCTATCTTGGGTGTATAAAGCTGCTGTTCTGGGTCTGTAATTTTTCTGTTGTTGTTGTTGTCGTGTCCAATGAAGAGCCTCAGATATCTCCATACATCTCTATCACAGCAGTCGCAATGTCCTCTATCTTGGGTGTGTAAATCTTCTGTTCTGGGTCCATGTCAATTTTCTGTTGTTGTCGTGTCCAATGAAGAGCCTCAGATGTCTCATACATCTCTATCACAGCAGTCGTAATGTCTTCTATCTTGGGTGTGTAAAGCTGCTGTTCTGGGTCCATGTCAATTTTCTGTTGTTGTCGTGTCCAAAGAAGAGCCTCAGATGTCTCCATACATCTCTATCACAGTAGTCGCAATGTCCTCTATCTTGGGTGTGTAAAGCTGCTGTTCTAGGTCCATGTCAATTTTCTGTTGTTGTTGTGTCCAATTATGAGTCTCAGATGTCTCCATACATCTCTATCACAGTAGTCGCAATGTCCTCTATCTTGGGTGTGTAAAGCTGCTGTTCTGGGTCCATGCCAAATTTATGTTGTTGTTGTTATCGTGTCCAATGAAGAGACTCAGATATCTCCATACATCTCTATCACAGCAGTCGCTCTCTATCTTGGGTGTGTAAAGCTGCTATTCTGGGTCCATGTCAATTTTCTTTTGTTGTTGTTGTTTACGTGTCCAATGAAGAGCCTCAGATGTCTCCATACATCTCTATCACAGCAGCAGCAGCAGCAATATCCTCTATCTTGGGTGTGTAAATCTTCTGTTCTGGGTCCATGTCAATCTTCTGTTGTTGTTGTTGTTGACGTGTCCAATGAAGAGCCTCAGATGTCTCCATACATCTCTATCACAGCAGTCGCAATGTTCTCTATCTTGGATGTGTAATGCTGCTGTTCTGGGTCCATGTCAATTTTCTACGGCCATTGCTGGACATGAGAATATGTGAGTAGGTGTTAGTTCCACACCAGGACAATTGTTGCATGTCCTGTAGTTCTTGTGTCATCTGGATGTAATTTCATCTTTTTATAATGCTTCATTCTGAGTCTTAAGATTGTTTTTATTATCTTTCTCTCAGCGCGTGCGTTTATGTCGCATGTTTGACCTTTACGTTTTCTACTGGAGTGATAAACTAAATGTATTTTAAAGGGAGAGGTACCATTTTTAGGGCATGAATTATTTCCTCCCGCAACTTCATAAGGTATTTACTTTTGTTTTCACATTTCTTTATAACATTTTATTTTCCATGAAAACGAAACCAAAGTTATATAAGACGTGTGTGTTTTCGGAATCAAATATAATTTTCATTATTTTTTTAACCCTCCTCCAGTAACATGAAAATAATCCTGTGTCCAGTAACATGGGGTCTATATGACCCCAAATTTAAAACAACATAAAAAAAGATATATAAATTTAGCATTTTAATTTATGATATTAAAACATTATTATACTATATATTAATGCATATAAACATTAAAAAAAAAATTAATTACATTTTTGGCAATATACAAATGAATGATTAGGGCACACAACATTTTTACACTTGGAGCACATGATTTTGTATTTAGTGTCATTCGACCTTGGGCAAAGGTAGCAGCGTGCTCTCTTTTGGGATGTAGATTGGGAAGGCATCATTATTTCAACTAATCCACACAGTTCGCTTATATTTCTTATCGCTTTTGGAGTTTGGGGAATCGAATAGCGATGCTTTGCATGAGGCGTGATGAGCTCAATTGCCAATTCTTTGATAAAATTTGATCTCCTATTTGATTTTTCTGATGCCCATACTTTGTTAACTGAAGAATATAAAACCAAAGAATTATAAGCAGCTGAATCAACCATTCCAAAAAAAACTCTCATTGGCCAACGAGCTGTTTTTCTTTTGCAGGTATAGTTGGCACAAAGTTTGTCATGAGTGTCCACACCTCCTTTGGTATAGTTGTAATATACAATTATTTCTGGCTTATTGGAATCTTTCTCAGTGTATTTTTCATGGTGCATACTGGAAAGTAAAATGACACGTTTCTTTTGTTTTGGCACATAAGAAAGAATAGTTACTCCCATTGCATCGAATCCATATTGTGAAACACCTATATCTCCATTCAAAAGAAAATTTTTGGGAATGATTGCCTTATTTTTTTTTATTGTGCCAACCAGAGTAATATTTCTTTTTTAAGCTCCATAGCCAGTTCATATGAGGTATACCAATTATCGGTTGTGATATTTCGATTGGTATTTTCAATAGGTTTGACCAATTCCAAGACAACATTGGTAGGGACGGAAAAATTGGGATCATAGTTTGAATCTTTTCCTATATAAATTTTTCCTGTGAGAAAATAATATGTTGCACTATCTGCTAGTACAAATACTTTGATCCCATACTTTGCTGGCTTGTTCGGGATGTACTGTTTGAATCCACAACGTCCTCTAAAGTTTAGCAACGATTCATCAATGGTACAATTTGTACCTGGAGTATACAGACTTGAACATTTTGCTATGAACAGTTCCCACAACTCTCTAATAGGAGCTAATTTATCATCTTTTCTTCGTTCTTCTCTGCTTTCCCTATTATCAAATCTTAAAACATTCAATAAGAATACAAATCGTCTTTCATTCATACCTGCACCAAAAATGTTCCTACCAGTCCCATCTCTCGCAAACAAAGACTTTGTAGATTCTGAGCCTCCTTTTCCTACTCCTGCCAATAAAGTAAGACCAATTAATGCCCGAATTTCATCAGGAGATGTTTCATAGGTAAATGTTCTAAATTTATAGTTACCTTTCACAGTGTCAATTTTTTGGTTAGTCCACTTGGTAATGACATTTATTGTGTTGTCATCAAAATACAAATTGAAAGCATCAGAAGCTTTTGGAATTTGAAGGGATGCTTTAGGGCCAGGGCATCGAACTACAATATTAGAACTCTTAGTTCTTGTTTTGATTGGTTCTTTAGAAGACCAAACATGGCCATTCTTTCCTAAATATTCTTCCCCTTCATCTTCAGATCCAGAAGAAATAACATCCTGCTCAGATTCAGAATTGTGATTACTTTCATAACAATTATCACTATCTTCATCAGATAAACCAAATTCCTCTTCACTATCTTCACTTTCATCTAAAATTAATCTACTAATATTATTAATTAATCCTTTTTCTGTCATTATATTTATAAATATAAAAAATAAAAGAGTACTTACAGCTGAGAGAAACTTGAGCCTAGTGAGATCTCACAAAGGATATTGCATAACACTTTTAGTTTTGGTTTTGATTTCACGTTAATTGGTTTTGGTTTTGATTTAAATGTTTTTGTTTTAAAATATAGCAATAAAAGTTAAATATTAAAAAAGGCACTTTATAACATATTCAGTAACATGGGGTCAATATGACCCCAAACAAAATTTTTATTTTTTTAAAATGAATAATTAGCATTATATTTTAAAAATTTTGGAGCAGGATTAAAAATTAAGCTTTACTAGAAGTATATAAAAATTGGTATAAATATTATTCTATCTTTAATGATATTAAAGATAAAAATGATATGTCTGGGGTCATATTGACCCCATGTTACTGGATAAGGGTTAAATTGAATTTTAAAATTCATTTTTACAACTCTTTTGCTAAAAAAATGTTTATATTATTATTATTATTTTTTTTGCTTATCCCTAGTACACGTGGTACAGACCATGATAATCATGGTGGGTAGTTAGCGACTGCTTTTACTGTGAGTGCACCACATGTCTACCCATGTGAAAAGCAGTTCGACTTTGCACCTAAAAATGTGCCAGAGCCCCCGTTTGGTTACTTGCACTCGCTGGTAGGGTTGGAACTTTGCAAGAATTGGGGGCCATTAGAGCATTTTTTTAAATTAGAAAAAAAGTGCCCAATGCGGGAATCGAACCCGGGTTATAGGTGTCGAAAACCAACGGTTTAGACCATCCTTCCACCGACCCCCAAAAAAGTGTTTATTAGCATTTGATAATTGCCCTTTTTTTGAAGGCCTAGTTTACACTACACAAAATCTCATATTTTGACTCTTCCTTCTCACACATCAACCTACCATATTTCATACAAAATATTGTGAAGACATTAAATAAAAAGATGGATTAAAGTTACGTCGAAGTATTATCGAATTTTACCAAGTGTGAGCCCCTGTTTGATCGTTTTTGAAGACAACTCTCAGATTTATAAAATTAATTTATTAAACTTTAAACATTTTTAGATATAGAGAGAGAAACGAGTTAATTACCTCGTATTTAAGGCAACAAAAGAATCATCTAATTTACATACATCGTTCTAACCAGATTCAACTTGTGCAAAAAAAAAAAAAAAAACAGACGACAAAGAAAAAATAAACAAATTAATAATAAAGGGTAAGTTCCTATTTTTTACAAGCTTTCACACTCAAAGAATAATCATTTTCTTGCCTCAGCCCCACATTACTGTATAAAGGAATGTTTATTTAGGCGTCTTTCACGAAGGTTGAAAAAATAAGCCAACTTTAGACCAAATTTAGTCCAGAGGAAGTAAGGTTATAAGAAAAAATATCTTGATCCACCTCCTTCCCAAAAAGAAACAAACAACAACAACAAACCAAATCAAGCTCTAAACATCAGATCAGCTGGATGTCTACAACCAGACACTAAGTCTGAATAATTAAGGTTAATTAACTTGCGGCAATTAACATTCTGATAATCACCCTACTTGACGTCTCGCCTACATGAACATGCAAACACCTACATATGCAACAAGTAGGTGAAGCCATTTTGCCTGTGCTTCGATTTCGTTAGTCACCGAAATGGAAGATCAACGAATTTGCATCAAGTTCTAGGTGAAAAACGGTTTCAAGGGTGCCGAAATTTTTTAGATGTTGCAAACAGCCTACGGGGATGCCGTCATGAGCTGTATACGAGTTTTCGAGTAGTACAAGCGCTTCAAGGAGGGTCAGGAAGAGACCGCCGACAACGAGCGTTCCGGGAGACCGTCCACATCAACCACGCCTGAAAAAGTGGACAAGGTGTTGGAACTGGTGCGTGAAGACCGATGAATAACTGTCAGGGAGGTCGCCGAAGAAGCAGGGATATCATTCGGGTCGATTCAATCGATAATGAAGGACATATGGTATATCATCGATGGCATGTGGGATCTAGGAGAGGCAAGCAGGTGACACAAGATGATAGTTCTTTATTTGGTCTCGTTTATATACATATGTTTGATGATGATAAATAACTACACAATAAGTCACAATGTTGTCAATACATAATAAAAGTAATTGACCAAAATAATATTTTTAAAGAAATAAAAACTCTCGCAATACGTTTATTTATTAACAAAACCGTGAAATTTCGAGTTCTCTCACTTCAACGAACAGAAAGGAATCTAAGTGTGAAACGCGAATGAATAGCATTTATACATAAAGTAACTTATAATACAATATAATACACTACGGCCTGTGATTGTAAAACAACACTTGAAGTTACACCGCATGAGTTTCTTTTCAATGAGATATCAAAATTTATTTCAAGGTGAAATATTGACTATCTCTAACCTTTTTGGATGAGGTATGAAAGGGTGAATTATGAAGAGTAATGATGAACGGAAAAAATAAAAGTGTCCAGGGATGGGATTTATGTTTGTTTCTGTGTATTGTTAAGTCAAGCTGTAAGATATGATGTAACTGATCTGAAAAATTCCTTTCTTAGAATTAATTCTGTTGTTTGAAGAGGAAACGCTCGAAAGTTCGCTATTTTTTTCTGCTTTATAAACAAACTTGTTTCAAAGATTTAAAACTGAGCGATTAATTGATATTTAATCTGACAGGTAGCGCAAACCATCAGATACTTTTATTTGAACGATCAGGGGATGACATCTCATAAATTATCAACCTGATCCCAGTATAATTTCACTTCTGTACTATTTATTTCATGTAACATCACTAGTTTCGATTTGTTTACTTTTGGTTTCGATTTCTCTAAAGCCAATAGGAAACAAAAAACAAATGCCTTATTTAAAAATGGTTCGCTTCTTCCATGGAAGATGGCGCCAGCTTTTAGAGAACAGCGCATCGTGCCGTCACGTGAGAGCTACGCCGATAGAAGTTTTTTCTTTTCGCCTTTCTACAGCCAGCCAGCTAGCTGGGATATTTAAAATATATTCATTTTGTTATATTATTTTTTTTGTATTCCAATAAGGAAAGAAATAAAATTGGATACACTTGTAATAAGATATCACGCTTTATATACAGACTCGTCTTGAATTAAAAGAAGATAAAAAACATTTTAACGATATTCTTAAGTTTTCTTATGAACTGATAATACAGGCAAACAAAATTTTGCCATCGGCCATGGAATCAGAGAAAAAGTTTATAAATCTTTTATTTTTACGTTGATGTGAAACTGACAATTTTCTCCTCATATTTGGGTAAATAAATACGCCGAATGTCCTGGTTCATTTGGATAAGGAAAGCAAAGACTAGAACGGGGCTGATTCCACACTAGCCTGTTCAGTGATACGCTAACCTTGACGTATGCATGGTGTGGCCACTGGACATGCGTCGGAACTGTAGGCTGTTGTTGGGTGCTGCGATACCTCGAGTATAGGAGTTCCATCTATGATTCCTTTCTTCCTGTGGTGAATCTGTATAAGACCGGTGGTCCTAATAAAGCTGTGTTGTTGGGTGCTGCGATACCTCGAGTATAGGAGCTCTATCTATGATTCCTTTCTTCCTGTGGTGAATCTGTATAAGACCGGTGGTCTTAATAAAGCTGTGTTGTTGGGTGCTGAGCTGCCTGGAGTATAGGAGCTTCATCTATGATTCCTTTCTTCCTGTGGTGAATCTGTATAAGACCGGTGGTCCTAATAAAGCTGTGTTGTTGGGTGCTGAGCTGCCTGGAGTATAGGAGCTTCATCTATGATTCCTTTCTTCCTGTGGTGAATCTGTATAAGACCGGTGGTCTTAATAAAGCTGTGTTGTTGGGTGCTGAGCTGCCTGGAGTATAGGAGCTTCATCTATGATTCCTTTCTTCCTGTGGTGAAACTGTATAAGACCGGTGGTCTTAATAAAGCTGTGTTGTTGGGTGCTGAGCTGCCTGGAGTATAGGAGCTTCATCTATGATTCCTTTCTTCCTGTGGTGAATCTGTATAAGATTGGTGGTCTTAATAAAGCTGTGTTGTTGTTGTTGGGTGCTGAGCTGCCTGGAGTACAGGAGCTCCATCTAATTCCTTTCTTCCTGTGGCGAATCTGTATAAGACCGGTGGCCTTAATAAAGCTGGGTGTGGTTTTATTAAATACCTCACAACAAATATTATCAGATAAATATTTCGAATTATACAAGTCTGCTAAAAAGTTGACAAAAAAAGGGAAACATGTTCTCTCTCTTAGGAACTAACTATTTAGAATACCTGTCTCTACTCTTTTTCTAGATGACAATGCAAATATTAATTATGCAAATATTAAATGTATATATAATAGTATAGAAGCATAGGGCGCCTCTCCCGTCAAAATAAACGTCAAAAACTGACGCCATCTATTGACCGTCGCCGCAACTAGCGGCCTCGGGTCGGTAACACAGCCACAACACCAGCTTTGGCAAACTGAGAAGCGTCCACCTAGAGACCATGGTTTTGGGCTAATGACCCTCGTCAGTCTAGGGCGGACTTTCCTTAGCCCGAAACCATGGTCTCTAGGTGGACGCTTCTCAGTTTGTTAAAGCTGATGTTATGGCTTTGTCATCGACCCGAGGCCGCTAGTTGCGGCGACGGTCAATAGATGGCGTCAGGTTTTTGACGTTTATTTTGACGGGAGAGGCGCCCTATGCTTCTATGGGTCAATTTCCTCCCGGCAAATTTTCCATCTATATACTAGTATATATGCATATAAATATCAATACAGTTAAACCTGTCTATAGCGCCCCCATCTTGGGACTCACCAAAATAGGGTGCTATAGAGAGGGAATGCTATAGACAGGTTTAACTGTATTTACTTTTTTCTCCATTTTCAATATCCCATGAGATCTTAAGCCTAGATTGTCCCAATAAAGGCTAGGTATGTGCCTAAAAATATAGGAAAAACCTTTCTTCCATATTAGAAACAATTTATTTGAATTACAGTAAAAACCTTCTCTTTCTATTTGTTTAGACATGTGGTTCACTTACAGTAAAAGCTAACTACTACCCATTATGATTATTATAGCCTCTACCACGTATACTAGGGATAATTATACCTTTTTATTATCCCCAGTACACGTGGTACAGGCCATGATAATCATGGTGGGTAGGAGACTACCTTTACTGTAAGTGCACTACATGTCTACATATGTGAAAAGCAGTTCGAAATTTGCACTTACAAATGTGCCAGAGTCCCGTTTGGTTACTTGCACTCACTGGTGGTGTTGGACTTTTGCAAGAATCGGGGGCCATTAGAGCAATATTTTTAATTAGAAAAAAGTTCCCAATGCGGGATTCGATTCCGGGTCGTCGAAGTCGTAAACCAACGGTTTAGATCATCCTTCCACTGACCCCTATAAATATAATACAAAAACGGTAAAACTCCGCAATAACCAACCTCAATGGGAATGAAATTTTGGTTCACCATAGCCATGTTTCACTATATGATACCACTTGTATATTCTCAATTCGTTTTAGATATGTTTTACTATATGTTGTTTGATTTATTCTTTATAAACATTATTATTAATTTATAATGACATCTATCGCTGAAAATTGGAAGTAAAATTTTACACGTTATACTTTTTTTTTAATACAATAGAACCTTCGTGAGAGGACACTCGCGCTAGAGGACACCTATAAACACAAAGAACAGCTTTCATTTGTAAAATTACAATTTTCAAAATTTAGAAACTCTCTGGTAAGAGGACACCTCTCCCTAAAGGACACTTTGGCTCTGATATTAGGTGTTGTCCTTTACCAGGAGGTTATACTGTATATATAAAATTAAAGGCTAGTTATATATACAGAACTTATTTTGAAGGGGTCGGTGTAAGTGTTGTCTAAACTGTTGGTTTTCAACCACTACGACCCGGGTTCGATTCCCGCATTGGGCACCTTTTTCTGATTAAAAAAAATGCTCCAATGGCCCCCGATTCTTGCAAAAGTCCAACACCACCAGGGAGTGCAAGTAACCAAAACTGCTTTTCACATGCATAGACATGTGGTGCACTTACAGTAAAAGCAGTCGCCTACATTTACCCACCATGATTATCATGGCCTGTACCACGTGTACTAGGGATAAGCAAAAAAAAAAAACAAACTTATTTTGAAATGAATAAAAATAGAAAGAAGGAAGACATAACTCATTAATGATGAATCCTCCCAGAGGATTTCCCTAATTTAATCTCCAGATCGCTTCACTATTGTTGTATTAGACTGAATTTCTTCCATTCCCTGTATTTGTTATAGAATGTATAATCACACAAGGTAAGATACATATCCCTGTCTTTTTACAATTTAACAAAATCAACAAGTAATCTAGAGCCTGGTTTCATTAACTATATTTTACTATCTAGTGTTCAGGCCAACATGCCCTTCTCTTAGGAACTTACTTTTTCGAATACCCGTCTCTACTCTTTTTCTAGATGACAATGCAAATAATGATTATTCAAATAAATATTAATATTTACTTTATTCTCCATTTTTAATATCCCAAAAAGCGATCTTAAGTAAGCCTAGATTGTCCCAATAAAGGCTAGGTAAGTGCAAAAAATAAAGGAATAACCTTTCTTCCATATTATATGGAAGAAATAAATTATTTGTATCACAGTAAAAACCTGCTTTCCCTACCTTTTAGACACGTGGTACACTTAGAGTAAAAGCAGTTGCTAACTACTACTCATTATGATTGTCATGGCCTCTACCACGTGTACTAGGGATAAATTTACTTTTTATTATCCCTAGTAAACCTGGTACAGGCAATGATAATCATGGTGGGTAAAAGTTGACGCCTACTTGGCGAGAACGGCATGTTAGCCCTAAGCTAGAGAAATAGAAATAGTTGAAGAAACCTGGCACTGGATTGCTTATTGATTTTGTTAAACTATGTAAGATGTAATGTCACATATTGTACCTCGATGTAGAGAGTTGTTTAATGTGAAGACACATGATGTCCAGCCCTAAATGTCACCCCCACCATCTCCTGCAAGATGGCACCTCCGGCAAACCTGCGCCGAGCTGTCCTTTTCTTCCTTCTAGACAAGGCCGTATCGCCGGACAAGGATGGTGACAGGTAGGTTCTGGCTTGTCTTATTGTCAATATATGTAGGAGACATCCTCTTCAACATTTATTGAGACAACGGTCGTGTGTAAATAGGGGACTCCATCTAGCGGTGTTGGATGCAAACCCTCGGCTGGTCCAACTCTACCTTCGTCTTATGGCCAAGATGGAGATCTCTGTGGATGTCGCCAACCGGTATTGTCAGGTGGGTTATTGTCACATCTTGGTGTCACATCTTGTTGTCACATCTTGGTGTCACATTTTGTTGTCACATCTTGTTTTAACATCTTGTTGTCACATCTTGTTTTAACATCTTGTTGTCACATCTTGTTGTCACATCTTGGTGTTACATCTTGTTGTTACATCTTGTTTTCACATCTTGTTGTCACATCTTGTTGTCACATCTTGGTGTCACATCTTGTTGTCACATCTTGGTGTCACATCTTGTTGTCACATCTTGGTGTCACATCCTGTTGTCACATCTTGTTGTCACATCTTGGTGTCACATCTTGTTGTCACATATTGGTGTCACATCTTGTTGTCACATCTTGTTGTCACATCTTGGTGTCACATCTTGTTGTCACATCTTGTTGTCACATCTTGGTGTCACATCTTGTTTTCACATCTTGTTGTCACATCTTGTTGTCACATATTGGTGTCACATCTTGTTGTCACATCTTGTTGTCACATCTTGGTGCCACATCTTGTTGTCACATCTTGTTGTCACATCTTGGTGTCACATCTTGTTGTCACATCTTGTTGTCACATCTTGGTATCTTGGTGTCACATCTTGTTGTCACATCTTGTTGTCACATCTTGTTGTCACATCTTGGTGTCACATCTTGGTGTCACATCTTGTTGTCACATATTGGTGTCACATCTTGTTGTCACATCTTGTTGTCACATCTTGCTGTCACATCTTGGTGTCACATCTTGGTGTCACATCTTGGTGTTACATTTCGGTGTCACATCTTGTTGTTGCATCTTGTTATCACATCTTGGTGTTACATCTTGGTGTTACATCTTGTTGTTACATCTTGGTGTTACATCTTGTTGTTACATCTTGGTGTTACATCTTGTTGTCACATCTTGGTGTTACATCTTGGTGTTACATCTTGGTGTCACATCTTGTTGTTACATCTTGTTGTCACATCTTGGTGTCACATCTTGGTGTCACATCTTGTTGTCACATCTCGGTATCACTTGTTGGTGTCACTCTTGTGAAACCTTCCGCGCCACACTGTACACGTCCAGCCTGGAATCCCCCGGCTTGTAGGCCTCTGCGATGTCAGACTCTCCTGGCACCGTCTTTCAAGATCATCTACACCACCGGAGGCAAGTCGCCACGTCTTCTTCTCGCCGCAGATGTGTCCAGATCCGTCATCCCTCCCCCCCCCGACAAAAATGCTGTTTTTGGCGCCTGTACCCCTGACACATGTACCATACCCTACAGCTGGAGTCCACTCATCTTCCCCCAACTTTACTCTGGAATCTTAGCTTCTCGCTTGTCATCCATTTCACAATATCATAAAGTTGCATGAGGAGGCTATTCACATGCCAAGATGGCACCTATCCATTTAAAATGCATTGAAACAATGTATTTTTGAAGGGAGAGGTGCCATCTTGGTACACTAATATCATACTTCCACAACTCTATGTTGTATTATAGCCTGAAAATCGGCCACTTTACTATCAGCGACTTCATCAGTGATCCAACTTCTACCTATCATGGTTATCATGGCATGTACTACATGTACTAGGGATAAGATAAGCAAAAAAAAAAAAACACATGTGGAAAGCATGATCAACTTTTGTTACTTAAAAATGCCATATAGCCCCTTTTTGTTATTTGAACTCATTAGTGAGTTTTTACTTTTGCAAGATTCAAGAGCCATTGGAGCAATTTTAAATTACTTGCATTCACTGGTGAGTTTCACAAGATTCGGGTGGGCCATTGGAGCAATTTTTATAGAGAAAAAAGTGAGACCAATGTGGGATTCTAGCCTAGGTCGTGACTGTCCTAAAGCGACGGTTTAAACGACTCTTCCACTTCTTCCTCTTCACCATTTTAATAGATGACGTCTGGTTTTGACATTTATTTTGACGGGAGAAGCGACTCTTGTCTCTTTAGATCCTACCATTTTGTTGTTCTGTAGTGTTATACAACGGAATGTTTAGACATAGCTGGCTGTGTGTACAGACCGGCCTCCATCTAGCAGCAATCAGCCGTAACCCGGGCCTGGTACGTCAGATGCTGACAGCTGGGGCAGATCTGGGGCGACAGGATGTCTGGGGATATACCGCCCTACATCTCTCTGTGCTCGAGGACTCTCCGCACTGTCTGGCAGCTGCCCTGGAGCGGGGAACCACGGCTAGCGTGCTGGATCGCAAGGA